>UFQX01000483.1:133756-170767 GCA_900497675.1 Arapaima gigas | reverse complement strand
CCCCCCCCCCCCCCCCCCCCCTCCCGTTTGCAAATAATGTAATGTGTCTTTGATTACAGAACATTAATATGATGCCATGAAGTGTATTTCATATTCTTTACGGGTAAAAGAAAGTGCACTTACAGACAGCTGTGCTAAAAGCTGGCAGGCCGCAAGAGCTGCACATCTCTTATGTTGTTTTGAAGGCTTAATAGCTTTTCTGACACACTCACTTAACACTGATAGCTGCACAGATTAAAGGAAATGAACAAACTCTCCATAAACCGTGGATTTAAATGTTTTCATTGAAATAAACAGAACAGCTGTCACAATTACAGTGATTTATCTGCGCCGATGTGGGTTTGCTCTGTGGTGTGTGTTACAGCTCTGCCCAACAGTAATTTCTCACTCAGTTTATTGACCTATATATTTACACATTTACACACGAGGAGTCCCTGTCACAGTCAAGTTAGCATTTATATTTAAATATGGATTTCAACTTGAGGAAGATGTCTTTTTTTGTCAGCAGGAATGGAGAATCGGAACAGAATGAATGCAGAGAGAAACCCGATGAGTGTATAAATGAGACGCTGAGGCTGTGCACTTAATGTCGCCACATCAAATTATTCACATACATAATGTTCCGGCGGTTGTGTCCCCCGTGATTGAATTGGTCTTATAAAACCGCAGAATTCGTTGTAAATGACCGCGTAACCTTCCGTCGTGTCAGACCGAGCGGGAGCCCATCAGAGGCAAACAAAATATGCATTTGATATTTTGTTTTTATTTGCAGAAGATGCGACAGCTATTCATTTTTTCCTCACAGCATTAGGAGAGGCGGTGACCTTATGAGGCTCTTATTGGACACTATCCATTACTAGTGTGTCATGTTTGTGTGACCTGGACCGACACGGTTTCCCTTCAAGTAGGGAACAAATCTTACCCCTTTACTGCAAGGACAGGTTAACAGCCAGTCACATCACTGCTGCGGACAGTGTGTGTGCGTGTGTGTGTGTGTGTGTGTGTGTGTGTGTGTGTGTGTGTCTGCCAAAAGCAGTGGTTTGCTCAGGTGTCCTTAGAACAGTTGCTAAGGTTAGCAGTTTGCCGTGGGAAACGTATTTCTCCTGTACGATAAAGTACTGCTGTTCGGTCTGAGTGGGCGTTTTAAATCCACGAAAGGAAAATAGATTTTACTGGGTTTTGTTTGAACAAATTAGTCTGTTTCTAGTAAAATCATAACCTAAAGCTTGAGCTTTTCGTATCTAATGAAAATCTTATTAGAACCTGGAGTAATTTGACTTACTATAGATTTCTCATGGCGATAATTCTCGTAAGCTTAATTTGAAATGTAATTTTAAAGTGCATTAAAGATAAATAGGGCATCACCCCTTGTGTGTATTTGTATGTCATTCAGAGATTGTTTATTACACTCATGCTGTGTGGAGCAGGAATAGCAGCACTTGGCTTTTAAACCTTAGCCAGCTGTATTATTACCTTACACGAGGTTTTGTACGGATGTCTGAGTGACATCGGTTTTCCACCTGCAGCCACATGTACCGCTGCAGGCTCATCCAAGGTCATCTTCTCCGAGGGCTCGCTGGCCACCTGTGTTCAGAATGCCGGTCAAATCCACTGCCTTTCACATCGCTGCTATCGCCAGCTTCGGAGTCCTTTCAATCTGGGAAGTCTTGAATTGTGTCAAACAGTGTTTAGCACTTTAGCTTTGGTTTCCTAAAGCTGTGCATATGGTAGGAAAGAGGAGGATCGGTATGGAATAGCCTTTATCTTTGACATGTTTTGTTTGCAGTCCACTTAATTTTTTATGCTGATAATGTATGCATAGGCAGATATCACTAAATGTGGTTTACTTTGGGCCCCGTCCTTAATGAAATAATGTTACTGAATGCATAGCACATACAATGAGAGTACTCTGTTGTGCCTTATAGCATGTTTTCTTTAGCCTGCAGCAGGAGAGAAAAGTGAACAAAAAAAGCAAAAATTATACAGGCAAAAAAAGGCTACTGGGGGGCTATTGCCGAAAATCTTTTCTTGAAAATCACAACCTTTTTCCTTCTTGTTTTCTGTTTTTTTTCTAATATTCTGTAATCCGAGGCAATTGGTGTAAAGCAAATATCACGTAGGAAATCAAGGCGCCATTTGTAGGAATTCTCACCTTTAAGGTTGGTCAGGGGTTCAAATAAGCTTTATTGAGGTTTAACTGAAGTCTAATAGAAACAAGAGTTGCGATGGGGGGCAAAGGGATTTCCAGCTCCATTTTCGTTGGCTTGGATTAAGTCCCTTTAGCACTATTCATTTCTTCCATTTCTCTTTTGCTGCTTGTCAGACTTTGTTGAAAGTGTGACATACCAATACTGCAGCATTTTCAATTACAGCTGCCCCCTGCGATACGTTCATTCACGTTGTGAGAATGTGACTTTACAAGGAGTTTCTGTACCCCGACTTTAACTTGCGAGGCATTTCTTTGCGTTTACAAGGGCCTGACTGTATTGTTAAAAGTTGAGCAGCAATACTGATATTTGTACATTCAGGAGATGCTTTTCACTACAATGCGATCTATAAATATTATTATGCAGTATTTAGCTGACGTCTTTATCCAAGGTGACTTACGATGCTCGATACACCGCACCACACTCCCTGCAGCGATTCACACAAATATGCAGCACAAACACAGTCGCACACATTACGGGCTTTTTAGAATCACAAGTTATTCTGAAATACATGCCTTTGGACTGTGGAAGGAAGCACACCTGAACACAGTGAGATGTGGAGCTGGGGGATTTAGTCATGTGTGGAGGGCACATTTATACATATATGTGCTCAATTTATACTGCAGTTTTTACAGGTTTTTTTTCTAACAATTATAATTAATTGCAAAATATTTTAAGTATTATGTTTTATTAATTTTTCTCTTAAGTGCAAGCTTCTTGTGATTTATCCCATGAGGTTTATATAGTGACAGAGTTAGATAGTTTTATGCTGCAGGAGTGTAACACACATGCGTATAGTCACACACTACAGCCAATTCAGAGTCACTAGTTCTGCTGAAACATGTTTTTGGACTGTGGGGGTAAACGGAGCACCTGGTGAAAACCTACACTTCATTCATTGTGCAGTGTGTAAAAACTGTGACAGAGCTGAACAAGTGCAGGTCGACATACAGGATTGTAGAGTAATTATTAAACAGCCTTGTTATGATGTTTTATGATAACTAATATTAACTATTGAGGGAAATGTGTCTATTTTAATAGCATTCAGTGATATTTTAACATAAATGGTTGTCATTTTTGATGCTCAGGGACACGGAAAAACTTTTACCGTTGTAAGTAAACGTAAAAATATGTCTTTGAGTTACGGCAGTTCAGGTTACAAAGGGTTATTCGGGAAAGCTTTGCCTTCCTGAGGCAGGGAAGACTGTATTTTCATACAGTGTATGATGTAATTTTGAAAAAAAGATTAGCATCTAACTAAATATGTGCAGGTTTGTTATTTTTGCAATGCCTTCATCGAGTTTCAAGTTAGTGTTAAAGCTCTTGGCAAGGCTAACCTCCTCGCCTGCATTTCCTTACATTTCAGTTGCTCAAACCTTAAACAACCTTGTGGACGCCAGGACATCTCCCTTTTATAAGACACGTTTCGACCATCCTCAGTCATTTTGAGTTTCCTTTGGTAGTAAATTGACAGTAATAATAAAATGGGACAGAGTAAAAATAGGTTTTTGAATTTTGTCCCTTCCATTCACACTTCAGTTTACCAATGTAGAGACAGTGGTGGAAAAAGCTACGCGCAGAGGTGAGGTGGCCACATTCACATGTCAGTCAGCGGAAAGGATTTGCATCAGCGCTGCTTAGCCTTCGACTCGGTGTGGCCCCTCCACTTTTTACTTAGCTGCTGTCGGATGGCTCTCTTCAGGAAAAAAGCAAATAAGGGTAGAAAAAAAGAGGAAAGAGGGCTGGTAAGCCGTCTCCGGGCCATGGGTCTCGCTCGGACGGAGAGCGGGGAAATAAACAGCAATCGCTGTAGCATGACTTGGAATCCACTGAGCAACCAGCCTTAATTGAGCTCTCACTTTCAGATTTAATGGAAAACCAGCCCTGCTTCTCCCAGTTACTGAGTAATGAGCACGCATATTTAGAGGTTATAATAGGATCTTCCTTTTCTTTCCTTTCCTTTTCTTGTAATGGACTTTTATGTCTCTTTTCAAAATTAAATTTTTATGTATAACTAAAAAATTAATTTTGCATTTCACATAAGCAAGGCCTTAGTTATTTTGGATACAAAAAAAAAAACCAAATAGGCAACAGCTATCAAAGATGACATATTGTGAAGTTTGCTGAAAGGTTGCTGACAACATTTTGAGTGAGGAGAGTTTCGCTTAGCTAGCTCCTAAATGTAATCTTCAGAAAACAGGTTATATATTAATGTGGTTATTAGCGTTCTCGTATAAGTTAATAACATTTCGCTACTCGTGGCTCCAAATAGTTCACAATATCACTGAGCAAATTTAAGAGAATGAGGAAAAAGGCTTCTGGCCATATGATTCCCACTACATTAATGGATATGCTCAGATGGTATGAACATACTTCAGTACACTTGTAGATAAAAATCCCATGTAATGTTGAAAGGAACATTGTGCTTGAAATGATCTGTATCAGCAGTATGTTGCCAAAAGGTATTTGGATATGCTAGTTAGTAGGTAAATAAGGCTCATCAGACTATAAAATACAGATGAAATAATAATTTCTACCATATGCAGTACACTGCAGTGCGTGTGTGTGTGTGGGTGCGTGCGCGCGCGCACACACACACACACACACACACACACACACACAGTGGACATGTATCTGTATTTAGTGCACATTTGCATATTCCCGAGACTGTTAAATCCTTTAAAAAATGTATATTTTTACTATATTCATAGAGGCAGTACATTTCTTATCTCAATATGTGTTTCAGAGCAAAAACATAATTGAATGGATTGGATCCTCGGATTTGGTTCTATGTATAATTAAGCAAAGGGAGAAACATAATTAGATCAACAGATATTATATGTCTTACTCCTTTTTTTATAAAACGGAATCATATTAAATATAACAAAATGAATAAACTGAAATTATTAATATAGTGCCTTATTTATATGTTCAGAAAAGATGTATTAGTTCTTTAATTAGATGTGGAACTGGTCTTTTTTATAAGTATCACAATCGCAATAAATTAAATGCTAATTATATTGTGTTAGTCTGTTTAACAAATAAGAATCTAGTTGAAATAACACCTGTTGAATATTTGCTACAACATAAATATCACCAATATTACAGTTTTCATTCTTGACTTGAACAAATAACACTAAACAGATGTTTAAATTGTGAAAGCTGGTGAATAAAAACCAGCGTACAGAATTGGCCTTCAAGGCCAATATTACCGAAAACTGAAGAAGCAGAAGATGTGTGAAGATCAGTCTGGCTTGAACAGCAGCACTGAGAAAAAAAAAACCAGCGCTGTGTTTGAAGCTCACTAGTGAGGTCAGTCTTTACGTTCTAATTAACACTTGTTTTCCTCTTTTAGTTAAAATGAAAGGTTAGATTTCAGTGTCTCCAAAACTTTAAATAATACTTTGCAGCAGAGAAACATTAGAAGAGCCTGCAGACTGTATTTGAATGGAGATTTTTGCCGTCGAAAGCATGAGGCTGGTGGGAAAACATAATGCCCAGCGTTTATATTTTTTGGTATTTCAATGCTTGTATACATTATTAGTATTTTGCTACATTGCTACATTATTATCTCACATCACAGATTCCCCTTTCTGTGAGAAAATGTTGTAATGGTGCAATTACTGAGAGTAACTTTCTCAAGGACACATCAGCAGGACCCCCTTGGCTGGACTTTAAACAGCAACATTAAAGTTTCATGTCCACGCCACACTTTGGCCTATGAATATTTTGTAAAATATGTATATTTACAAGTGAGTATCAAAATATGATACTGGCTTATAAATAAAAATGATAAACATGTCAAAATTACTTTAAAATGCCTTGTGGCAAAAGTCAAAAATTGTTTTTTGTTTTTTTTCTTTACACTGAGAGGCATAAATCACGATAGCTATTTGTTTTCCCTGATGGAGACATTGCATGTCCCCGGTTATACTGCTGACCACTCATCCTTTAAGAGAAAATAGCATTATATTTAAGGTTTTCAAATCAGAAGTAAACATTTCATCTCAGAAAGCAGCTATGCATGACTGACATATTGTAATAGAAGATGACATTTTTTTTCACTAGCGATTGTCGTTATGCATACAATTTACATTATTAGAAAGGTTTTAATGGGGGTGGGGTACACCTGGGACTCTGTTCACTCGGTTGCATACAGAGCTTTAAAATTCTCCGCGGACTTGTATTTAGAAGAAGGTCAAGTACCTAAAGCTCAGTGCTTGAAATAAAATCACTGATAGCGAGATCTGCAAAATGACTGTGTGCAGTAGGATTTTCTTCACTTGATAACTTTTCTCATGTGCACCTGTTCAGGATTGTAAGGTGTTTCTTTTCTGTTCACATTTCTGTTAAAGAACACCTTATATATGGGAACTGAAAACGACCTGAAATGAACCTTTTTAGGCATCAGGGCTACATTATTAATGTCATCTGAGAGCAGAAGAGCGTAGTACAGATAACACCGTTTCCAAGGCATGTACGCTGAAGGAGACTGTGGCTGAATATGGTTGTATCTGTGTTTTATAAACTATTCTTGGAGTGGTCTGACCTCGGCAAGAAGGAGCTGTGCGCTCTCCTTAGTGGGTAAAGTTTTTTGGCTTCAAAGTGTTCAGTGTATCATTTTAACATTTCTCCGGCGCTTGGCCGAGTTTTCCTCTTTCAGTCATGCTTGTAACAAGTGTGGCCAAAGCCTGCAGATGACCGGAGCAGCTGTCTGTACTGTACACACACAGCGACCGACACACCAGCCACCGGCAGAACGACAACTGAAACACCACAACAAAACACTATGTGGGAACAGCTGTTGTTATGATCTAGGACTTTGATATGAGTCACATACAATACTTTCTGAGTTCTATTCCTTATTGTAACGTACTTCCCTTTGTCACTGAGGGACTTCTTGTATCTTTGAATTCATTGCATAGAGCACCATATGTCTCTGTTCTTCCAAGTGTGAGAAGAAGGTGGCATTTTGTTACTGTTAATGACATTTCTTCAGGTTGCTGCTGCCTCTGATGCTGGTTTTTGATACTTTTATGTCTGTGACAATGTGTGACACAGACGAGAATAATTAACTTTCTGTCCCCTTTATGTAAATCCGTTGGATTGTGCCGCGCTGTTTACACGGTCGTCGACAGAGTTATTTCGTCTGCGGAGGGTATTCGGAGACGGGTGCTGGGCAGGGACTCGTGTTCGGTCGATACCCTCCATGATGTCATGGTTTCCTCGCCTCACTTCGCACAAAAAAAGAGAAGCCGTGGAAGGACGCCGTGTGGGCGGGGCCAGCGCAATGACGTCAATGTCATTGGTTAGGTGACGAGCGCGGCTCCGCCCCAGTCGGGTCCAGGGAGGGGGAGGGAGCAGGCTGAGCTGATCCCACGTGTGACGATTGCATTCCCGGCTCAGTAATATTCTCTTAGCGGGGCTTCGCGTAGCTTTCGCCGTGTCTGTGTGTGTTTGTTAGTTTCTGCCTATAGTTGGGTTAGCTATGGAGGGAGACGGGAGCCAAGCCACATCTGGAAGCCCCAACGACTCACAACACGACCCGGGGTAAGAGAGCTAATTATAGCGACACTTTCCTTTCCATTATTTTGTTGAGTATTAATAATTAAAAGATGTGTGCGCTTTCATCCTTGCACAAACACGGGCTTTTCTCCCCGGATACAGTTAGTTACACCTTTGTTTGATGGTTTGAGCGAGCGGGGCCTCCCCCCTTTTGAAGGGTAGCTCGCAGGGCTAGCTCTGCCTTCCTCCTGCCTTCTCCAGCCTTCCTCCTGCCTTCCTCCAGCTCCCTCAGCTCGCTGTTTGTAGCTAGCCGAGTAGTTAGCTACACGTCAAAATGGCCGATCTGACATCTGGACTCACTTCTGCTCTCTTCTCTCCTTACAGTAAAATGTTTATCGGTGGCCTCAGCTGGCAGACCTCACCAGGTGAGAGCTCGGTCGTGCAGCGGGTTCGCCGCGGCGGGTTCTTGTTTGTGTTGTTGTGGAGTTGTGTGTTCGTGTAGTAGTAGTAGTAGTAGTAGTAGTTGTTGTTGTTGTTGTTGTTGTTGTTGTTGTTGTGTGCTCGTGCCGCGGGCGCTGTGCGGGATCCGTCGTGTGCGCCTCCGCTCGCCGCACGCAAGGTTATTCCGGATCCCCGGCGCTTTGAAGTCCTCTATTCGACCCCTGCGCACATCGCGGCTCCTTTTGTACCGCACACACGACACTTAGTGGAGAAACGCGCGAGTGAAAGCTGACCAGCGGTGTTTTCCCTTGTGCTTCTTGTGTCCACAGACAGCCTTAGAGACTATTTCAGCAAATTCGGGGAGATCAGAGAATGTATGGTGATGCGAGACCCCACGACAAAACGCTCCAGGTAAAAAAGAGGGCAACGTTTGGGCTATTCGCCTTCACCGCGCTCTCGTCTCACACGACGGTGCATGTGCTCGTTCGCTGCACGCCGTCACAGCCGTTTTTGTCCTTATTTTTATTTTCGTCCTGAGTTGTGCTTTTGCTCGGAACGAGAGGAGCTGTGCGAAGGTAACGCTGTTTGACATTGACTTAGCTCTTCACACTCGAGCTCCCACTGCTTTGCCTACTCACAAGGTTTTTTTAAAAAAATTACTCTTATTGTGATACAGTTATAAATCTCACACGTATACATGCATTCGTTCAGCGCTTTTTTAATAATAAAATGAAGTAATGCATTAAAAAGTAAACAATGTAGATGTGCTGTGTTGAAAGCGCTCTCTTTTTGTCCTGTTTCTCTTATTCTGCTTAACGACGATTTGCTTTCCCGTGGACACATTTTCATAAGCCCGTTTGCGGTGTTGTTGTTGTTGTTGTTGTTGTTGTTGTTTTTTTAAAAATAAATTCTAATTAGACAAATGTGTATATATTTAATATGAATTCCAGCGGAATGCTCTCAATTTAATTTTCTGTCTGTGTGTGTGTGTGTGTGTGTTTTTTTTTTTCCAGGGGATTTGGGTTTGTTACGTTTGCGGATGCTGCCAGTGTAGATAAAGTCTTAGCTCAGCCACACCACGAATTAGACTCAAAGACGGTATGTTTGCCTTCATTCGTGTCTTATTTCTATGTTTGTGTGTGTAATTTAACTGTGTTATGTATTCCATTGTTTGGCTCGAGTTGCGCAGTGACATTATAACTAATGTCATTAACACAGCAACACACACAGTCGACGCAAATAAGTCATTATAATTTCCAACTCATGGTTTTCTGCTTAGTCCCACTTTTAACCCTTCTTTTGCTCAGTCCTGCACCACACATAGTGGCCTGAAGCTGGCTGTGTATTTGCATGTATTTATGCAATATTTTAATTTGATCCAAATTATATTTTAACTCCTTCAAATTCAGTCCACTGTTTATTTTTACTCCCTACAGCCCAGTTATAATGCCAGTTTGATCTTTAAGCCACCTAGTTGCATTGTGCATATTTTAAATTTGTTTGCTAGAACCTTACAGTAGAGAGACTTGGAACCAGTTTATGTAGATGGAGTATATTTACGTTTGAATTTATCCGAATATGTGGAAGCTGAAAAGGTAGCTTTGCTTTGTGAGGAGCTTACCCGCACTTGCGGACCACTGCATGGTAAAACAGTTTAACATTTTACCGTGTGTCCCTGACATAATTCATTGATCAGCTTAATGGAAAAGCTGCCCCATTTATCTTGAGTATAAAGGCATCACAGTGGCTCCTTAGGCCATCACGCCTCCAACAAAACTGCCCCTGAAAGCCCTCAGTCTTTTATTTCCTCTGTATTGTCATTTTTTTGTTATTTTTATGTAAACAATGTAAAACAGATTGTAGCCTTGCTTAAATGATTTTAAAATTGGAAGTAGCAGATGAGAATGTGTTAAATATATCTAAAGGTGGCATCTGTTTATTGAAAACACAATCGTGATGGTGTAGGCAGATTGCTTATAGATGGCTTTTAGTCAGACTAATGATTGACATGTTGTAGAGAAATTACTGCATATAAAAAAAATCAGTGTCACTCTGCTGCAACTTTTTTTTTTACTTAATACATTAATACAGAAGTCTTATGCCTTGTTTGCTGTGTATTCTGTTGTCGACAAATTGTTTTGCCTACCTTTAAATGTATTTGCAAATGTTTTTTTTTTTTTTTTTTNATACATTAATACAGAAGTCTTATGCCTTGTTTGCTGTGTATTCTGTTGTCGACAAATTGTTTTGCCTACCTTTAAATGTATTTGCAAATGTTTTTTTTTTTTTTCCCCCCCTTAGTGTTGTTTTGGATTGCTTCAAATAAGAAGTGTTTTAACATTTTAAAGATTTTGCACTTGTTCCATTAATTGTTTTACTTTAAAGTTTAGGATATTTTTAATGTGGTGGCCATAAAGCAGTCTAACCGTATTGAAATGGCACTGAATTTGTAGAACTGGTATGTTTGCATTATAGTGCAAACTTAAGGTCTTTAGATGTTTATCACTTGTAGGATAGTATATTAGAAGTGCGTAGATAGGGTGTAAAATAGCTAATATTGAACAATAGGTTATTAAATTGGTCCTTCTGGACCTAACATTTGACAGATTATTTATTAATTTTAATATTATGCATTGCTAGCATCTGTATTCCGTCATTGAAGAGGATATTTGTCCAGCCCCTTGTTTTTTAAGTCAAACTGAGGAAAAAGGACAATTCGCTTAGTATTAAAAAAAAAAAAAAAAAAAAAACATGTACAGTGTTATAGATTAATCCCTATTTTAATTTTTTATTTGTTGTAACTTCTAATTTTTGCACATTTCAAATAAAGGCTTGACTGTTTAAACAGATTGATTTAATATTATTATTATTATTAGCTTTATTTAAAAGTTTTCCACAGCTTTCTGTGTGGGGGAAATAGAAATTATGTGGTTCAGCCAAAATTGCATTCATTATGTCAATAATGTACATTTTTGAAGATCGCAGTATTAAAGTCTATATTTGTTGTATTTTTTTGTTGTTACTGAATTATGTGACAATGTTTATTTTTAACATTCATTTATGTTTGAGTTCAGTAAATTGCACATAATTTTAAGCTATATCTATAGTAAGTACCTGCATGTGCAGCTGTCTTAAACTGGTTAAATTTAGCGGTGCAAAACACAGAAGGATACTTTTCATAGATGGTCAGTTTTTTCTTTTAATTTTATCTTTGTTCTAGATGGTGCAAATCATATGCAAACGGTGGCCTAAAAATGTTGTCAAAAGCACTCCTTCTAGTCACCTGTACACAAACTGCTGCTGTCTACAGTGGTACTCTGTGTTACAAATGTTAAAATACTTGAATTGCACACGGTTCTGTTGCCTAAGTGCTTTTTTCCAGAACTTTAATAATATTGTTATCTAGTGTCATTAATTGTTGCTTATTGATGTTTGACTTCCATTTGTGTTTTTTTTTCTTCTCTCTCAACTGCATGGGATTTGTTGGTGGAGACAGTTGCTTGTCGATTTCGTTTTGTGTCAACTGCAGGGAGCCCCTTCTGCGAGTGAACTAGTGCTTTCTTATAGTTTAAAGTGGGGCCATTGTACAGAGAGGCCAGTTGTTTGAAGATGGGAAAAAGGGTTGTGTTTATTGTCACCACCCATTCATTTGTTAACCAGTATGTTGTTGTCGCTTTCATTAACAAGACAGTTTGAATGTGGAATCTTGCTTTGAGGATATTTATGAGGAGGCATGTTGCTAGCTGAGGGCGCAGGGAAAATAAGAATGCAACAGCGGTCCAGTGATTAATGCTGGGATTACTTCCTGTTGGAGTGTGGTGTCGTGCTCCTTTGTTTAATTCGTGTAATTGAATGGCTGGAGCTGAAGCGTGACCCCATTGATAGGAGCCTCGGTGCTCGGATCTCGCGCAAATCGACGGCCTGTTCCCGCGGATGCGTCACAGACACTAACAAGGGCCCGGCCTTCAGAACAGGCCGGAACTGCACCCACCCCTCCTTAGGGGCCTGAAACATTTTTCTTTCTTTCTTTTTTTCGTTTTTTTTTTTTTTTAAAACCTCCTAGAGTTGGTGTTGCTTCTGTCTGACAGCTGGCCAGGCTCTGTGGCGAGAGTCTCCCTGGGAAAAAAAGGCACCCAAACCATAGCCCTTGGGAATGTTGAGAATGTGTTTCCTTCACGTTCTTGACAGGTTCTCTGTGTTTTTATTTTTCTATATATAGGATTAGTATATTAATAGTGTATATATGAAATACTAACATCACATATATAACTTTGTTGTGTGGCTGTTGAGTTTATGGGGCGGAAAGCTTTTTTTTTGCTGGAGGTATTATTGGTGGTGGTAATGTGTTGTTGGAAGGTGATGCTGAGGTGGTACTGCTCTCAGGTGAACTGTAGCTCACTGTTTAAACACAATCGCACCTGTTATTGTGTTGCACAAGTGTGTCAGTTTCAAGTCCAAAAAGACACATATACTGCGATGTGTTGCTTTGATTTGGTGGACAGGCCAAAGGAGGGCCGCAGAATGGCTTTGATACCAGGAGCACATACACCATTCTTTGTATGTATGCAATATAAGTCAGTGCACATTTTTTACAGTATTTTCTAATAATATTAACATGCTTTTTCACAAGTAATTAACTTGTGCTCCATCAGGACTTTTTTCTTTCCTAAACACTGTTTCTTGGCCATAATTTTTACGCAGATTTTTATGCATCATTAGGAAGGCCTTCATTCACCAGGGTGACACGCTGAGCTACAGACAGAAAGCTTCCCTCAATAATCTGATAATTTTGACACTCAGTGAAAATAGCTCAGGCTAATTTACCAAATATTTAGAACACAGTGCCTTTTTACTGATTTACTGTCAGATTTATTGTTGAATAATTTGCATCGTATTCAACAATACACCATTGTGTATTTCACCAGCGTTAATAATTTCTCCTGAGATCATCAGAGACCATTAAACAGCATTTCTGCTTCCTGGCTCGCAGGTATTTTAAGGGGATTCTCTATCTTTTTTGAGTGCTCAGTCACTTCTGAATATATTTAGAAAATCATTAACTTCAGTCAGTATATGATTTAAAGATTATCTCTGCTTGCGTAAGGTGTTTTGTAGCTTATTTTATTAAATTTATGCAATTCGTCAAGAATGGCAGAACCATATGCCGCACATACGCATGTAGTATACATACCATATAACGTAATATTTGAATATTCAGCATGATATTGAGTGAATACCAAGTTCTTTTGACCTGTAGACTTAACCAGGTTAGATGTTGATATGCTGCCTTAAGCTGTACTTTCACTTTTTTGTCTCCTGACACCCTGGGTTTTTTTTTTTTTTTTAAAACATTGGTAGCAGGTGAAATGGTTATGACCCTAGACTTGTGACCACAATGTTTTTGTTTGAAATCTTGAGGCTCCCCTTGCAATATGATGAATAATTACTTAGCTCCTTAGTTTAGTAAATGTCCATCAGTGTAAGTGGATAAGTGCCACGTAAATTGCAATAGTTGGGGGATGTAAACAGTAAATGTAGTGCAGAATAGCACTTTAATGTGGAAACAGTTTATGTCAGAGCAGATGCAGAGTTTAAGTTTATTTAATGATTTATACCATTTTAAGACAAATGCATAATCCTTTATCATTTAACTTATGATTTTTGTGTTGATAAATTCCATGAGTAGGATTCTACAGTTGAAATTTTCTTGTCCTTTCTACTCTTAAGAACAGATGTCAGTGTTCAAAATGTCTTTTCATAGATACTGCAAACTGTTCATAGCTTTCAGATTTACACATAAGTGCCAAATAGTCCATAAATGCTTAAAATGTACAATACAAAGAGGAGTGTTCACGATGAGTGAAGTATAACGTAGAGCCACCGCTTTACTGCATTTTTCATCTCATTGTGTTGACAAATTTTTATTTTTTTTTTTTTCCCCCTGAAGTGAATGGCCTTCAGTGTTATTGTTTGCCATTAGGAAAATCATCACTGTTTGCAATTCTGGATGAAGAACAAAAGTGGACGCAGTACAAAATAAGAATTTTTTTTTTTTAGTAAAAAATAACAAACGGAAATGGGGAACAGAATGTGTGCAGCACACAACAGCTGTTCCTCAGATAGTGTGCGCTGCTTGTTTTGGATTCAGCGTGTAAGTCAGCCTGTAGCTCCTGACATTGCATTGTTTATTCAAATGTAGTTGATATCTGCCTTTGAGGGAAAAAAAAAATCCAGCTGCGGTCACTCCTACTGTGACTCCTGCATTCAGTGCCCCCCCCTTTAGCTCTGCAAAGTAAATAAATGAGCACATAAATACACAGCCGTTTTATTTCACAGTGGCATTTAATTGGAATCAATAGAAATTAAAAAGGGTCATTTTCCATTTGTCACTTTAACCCCTGCAAATATTATGAAAATGTTAGCTTTTCTCAACATCTGCTGTACAGAGCAGCCACACTGAGGTCCTTAGCATTTATAATGAAGCCGGAATCATAAAAGATTAATCTGTGCTTAAACACGTTTCCTAGCAGTTTTTCTGTTCAACTTGATTATTGACAGAAGAGCAAATTTACATCTTAGACCAATGTTAACAATGCTATAAATACCACTTTTTTTTTTTTTTTTTTTTTAAATTCTGCTTAGTACAATGATGTATAGAGTGCAAAAGAAAAGAGAGGTTAGTTGACTTTCATTTTAAGATCAGGTAAAGCAGGACTCAGGGAAGTTTGTCAGTCATTAGAAAACAATAGAAAAATCCCTGAAATGCAGCATTTTGTTTGTACTTTCAGTTTGCTTGCGTTTTTTTGATATTGGCACCTTACCCTGTTTAACCTGTAGATTTGCGTCTTCCAATGAACTGTAGTTGACTTTTTCCATTCTTAAATTAGCGTTGGTGTTTAATACAATTTCACTTGTAACAATATAGGTTTTTTTACACTTAAAAGGTCATTTCTGTTAGAGTTTGAGAACTGATCATGAAATATATACGCTAGAAATAATTTTTCCTGAATCATTTTTAATGAGATTATGTGAAGTTCCTCTGAACAGATTTCATCTGCGAAAGCGTGACTCTGGTGCATGAACAATTTTAACAGAAATAGTTGCCGAAAATTCTGAGAAACTGAGCTTCCAGCAGTCTCAGCACTAGTGGAAGAGTAAAAAAAAAAATGCAATTAGCAAGAGTGATAAGCCCAGCGAGAAATATGGGTTGTAGGAAATTTTATCCGATTTCCCCCTACATGTTAATACAGGAAGGCCCAGTGTGTTGCTGGTGGGTTACAGTACATTTACTACATTTATTTCCCTAAGCAAAGTAACATTCCATTTCTGCCCTATGCAGTTTCCCCTTTTAATTAGGTCTAGCTTTAAAAGTGTGGTCATGAAGCTAAAATGATATTTCTTTCTAACATTTCCTCTACCGTTGTCTGTCTCTCTCTTTCGTTTTTCTACAGATTGACCCTAAAGTTGCCTTTCCTCGACGTGCTCAACCCAAGGTAAGGGCACATTCGGTGACCTCGGCCGCCCTCTGGTGTTTTGGGATGTGTGCGAGTGTTTGTGTACATCTTTGCAGGTTTTGGAAGGATTTCATGTAGCGGTTTTTGTCCCATTTTGTCCCACTTAATCACTGTGTGGTAAAAATGAAGGAAGCTGGTCTGGTTGTAAAATGGAAAGCCGTGAAAGGTAAGAGGTAACTCTGTGGTGATACTTTAGGGACGCTAAAGAGTTTTGTACAGTAGTCATTGAAAGCTGACTGAAGTGGTTAATATTCCAGAATGAAAGGGTGACTCTGATGGCAGTTGTTCTTGTTTTCACACAAATAAGTGGGCATTGATAAACCTCTGGTCTGTGTAATAGACTCTGACATTTCCAGCCTGCTTGGTTGGACCCATCCTCACGAGTAAATTGCACCACGCTGTTGGAAGGAGAAGGGGAGCCTTATTCAGTTCAATTATTCTCACCACCCGAAAAGCCTTTTTGCCCAAAATGGGCTGATCAGTAATGAATTTTTCCTCTTTGTGGCAGACAGAGAGGTATTGTTACCAAGCAGTTCAGGTTTCAAACTGGGAATTGGCAGTGAAACCTTTCAAAGCCTCAGCACATGCTTTCTTAGGAGGTATCGGCGTATGATTGAGAAATGACCAAAGGCCTGTTTTTTATGAGTCGCTCTTCTTTTCTCCCCCCCCCCCCCTCTCTTGTTTGCTGATTTTAAGCCTTAACCGTTTCTTTTCCTTTCAATAAAATGGGGTTGAAATTAATAGTTGTAAATAAAGCAAGTCGTTTTGTTTAAAAGAGGGCGATTCCACTAGTCTGCTGTTTTTCTTAGTTTTTTTTTCGAAAATGGTTTTTAAGTCATTGGCTTGAGAAATGATATAATTATCCTCACCATAAGAAGGTCCTGTGACACTTCAGCCAGTTATCTAGGTTAAACTGTATCTGGAGCTGATGTAACATCTAAAGCTGAAAGGCAAGCTCATTAGTTAAGAAAATGGGTTTATTTGTTTTAAGACAAGAACGTGGCTTCTTACAGCAATAGGATTAATGGTGTTAGATTAGAGCTGCGTGTGTTTTTCCCCTCTTAGAAAATTAATTTAAGATCCTAAATAATGATGTTGGTGTGAGATTGCACGTGGAAGGTTGTGTTTTGGCATTGTTTTTTGATTGTCCTGGGTGAATTAGCTCCCTCACAAACTCCTGCACGGTGTGTTCAGTTCAGGTTGCACAGTCAGTCATGTGGTCTGTGTCACGGTGTCACTTGAGTAAGTGACATGAGGACAGTTGGCTCTTGCCCTTCAAGTTGTCTCTCTAGCTGCTTCTCATAACCCCCCTCCAATCAGAAAAGTGCAAGGTTATCGCCTACATCTTCTCTGAAGGTAGAAACTGTTTATTACCACAGTGGTGGAGTTGAATTGAAATGGGAAAATGTCTGTCCAGAGCAGAGTGTGAATGGAGAACGAATGAAGCACGTGCTCTCGCCAACACAGGCTTCCGCTGCGGGTTGCTGGGTCTAAACGCCAAGTGAGCCGCAGCCTCCAGGCATCTCTTTGTGTTCAGCAAAACCGCATAAAATAAGCTGATTTCTGTTGCTATGTTATTCTCCTCGCTTTGCATGGTGTCTCATAATGTATGTGACTCTCCCAGTATTTGGAGAAGTTACGGGGTTGTGAAAGAACGTCACAGAGTCTGCCTTTGTTAGGTCTCGGTTGTGTGTCTCGAGCTGTCTGATGTATTTGATGATCTGTGTTATTCCTAACTGGCAAGACCTTTATTGCTGACATTACTTGAGATTGGTTTCCAGCCTGTGCTATTGTTGTTGCTAATGCTGCTGCTGCTGTTGTGGTTGTTGTTTCGCACAGTGTTTCACAGACGTCTTGTCCAGACACGATTTTAATTGATAATGGGATTGAGGTGACTTTGGTGGGAGATGAATTCTGAAAGCTTGTTATTGTACTCTGAGGGGGGGAAGGAACTTCACCACTGGCTTCAGGGGTACTCCATCAAGGCAAGCTGACCTTAGTGCCTGTTGGCCAATCATATTACCAGGGATGTGGTTGTTTTGCACCCAGGAACATATTTGTTTTGGTTCTTATTCTGTTCTTAAATGAGCAATTGCACCAGCCTGATGTGTTATATGAGGGCTTAATATGTTGAAATTCGATGCATTTCTTGAGGGTAGGAGGCAATAATTCTGTAAAGTAAAGATAATGGAGTGCTTCTTATATATCAAATAGGCAATATCTGTTCCCTCATTTTGCGAATGGATTCTAATGCTTTGAACTATGATGTCATTTAGGTGCCTGTTTTGGGGATTGAGAAATGCGATACGGGTTAAAACATACAGTTCATGACCTCTTAGTTCCAGAAATGGCATGTATGATTTCGTACGCAGATGGAATCTGTCTGTGTGAAGAAAGTGAGTGCAAATTAGCGTTTATTTAATTCATAATTGTTTATTGTTCAAAATCCACCAGGTCATTTTGGGTCATTACACGTTTTATGGCATGAGTCATGTACGACTTACTTACTAAGGAGGGAGGCATATTTTTTGGTGAATTTTGGATGAAGTTTTTGAGAACTTTGTAAAATCTTAATTAACATAATAAATATGTAAACTTTTTACTCTTCAAGAATACTACCTTATTCATGAGAACAAGACTACGTGCAAAAATATTGGAAACACGACTTTTTCGCCTTCTGGCTATTGATTATGTGAGGAGGGTCATTAATTTGATCACATTACGTGCAGTTGCCGTTCTTCTTGGCAGGTTGCTTTGTTAGCTCACTGGCCCTAATATCAGCTCTCATTTTATGAGAGAAAACACTTGCTCATCTTTCTGGATGCGTACAACACAGCACATCCATAACACGCTGCCATGGGTGTACGTCATACACTTTCTAATTCAGATCCAGAAGCTGAATTTGTATCACATAGCAAACACCTTTTTAAAACATGGTGCATAATTTTATTGCATTGTCCAATTCAGTGACAAGCAGTGAATTTTCAGTGTGAAAAAAGGAAGCATTATGTGTTTTGCCATTTCCTGGTTTAGCATATTGTTGGTGAAAAATGCATACGATTTTAAATAGATTCCAGCCTGTAGATGTTGAAGTAGGATGGCAACCGAATTAGTCCAGCTGCAGAGTGAGGCCTGTTGTTGTTAAACGGCATATTTACACAAGTTACAATGTTCGAGTTCCTAATTACTATTTCTTTTTCAGTTGTTAAATATGTTGTTTCTATGTTTTTGTTGTGAACTAAATTTATGTTGACTGTTAGAGTTCACGGTTAATGTTGGGTTGTCTCTTCAAAGTGTGTATTTAATTTCTCCTGCTTCTGGCTGTCAGCCCCCTTCACCCTTCTCCGATGCCCCAGGGCCGTTATACCCCCCGTGCTGGCAGAGCGGCCCTGCTGGGTCATGTGGTTCTGCAGCTGAGTTGGACAAACCTCCTAGCCAAGTTTTTAATGAAGCCCAAAGGTGAGGCTGTGTGATGGCCTGACTGCCCCCCCCCACTTTCTAGCTCCTGCCAGGAGACAGGGTGCTGCCCAGGAGCCCTGTCCTCACTCCACACCTCAACACCACCAATTAGGCATCCCACAAAAGCGCTGTTCAATTCCGACTACTGCTTTCTGTTGCTCTTTCCACTTTTCATCATGGACTGTTTACAAACTAGACATGCAATGAATACAAAGTCTGACAGTCTAAATTGGTCCAAACAGCTTTTTGGGAGACCTGTTACATTGTTTGAATGGTCAATGTCTGATGGCTTCCTTGTAGACAGACTGCCACTGCCTAAATGATATATTTTTTTTAACCTATAGTATCAAAACTTTTGTGGGTAAATAAAACAAGTGTGTTACTAGTACTGGTAAATAACTTTTTAATTTACTTTTATGTATCTGCACTGCTTTGCCACATATTTCCCTGTGTGCAGCAGTGCAGAAACTGATGCAAATAGTACTTTAAATGAATTTCATAACTGTTTATGAGGCTGCATTGATTGAAAGTGGATTTCCTAAATGCCTATAAACTTTACTGACTGTGTGACAGTGATATCCACTATATCATTTTCAGAATCTGCCCCCCCCTACCCCAGCGTTTATGTCGAAAATTGGCTTGACTGGAATATAGTGGCCAACCAGTAAATGGTGCTGGCAGAGTCTCACATAACAAATGGCTCTTGTTCTTTATGATGAACTGTTGCTCAATGCCCAGTCTCTGCCACCCAAAAAAAGATGAGGTCAGGAATGGCTGAAGAGAGTGGGGAGGGAAAAGTGTCCAACATGACTTTGGTATTGTTTTTCACAGTTTACTGTAAGCACCACCTTGTCCAAATCATGATAGGTGCCATTATGTTTCCTGTCAACACAGCAATTTTTGGCCATAATGGGGAAATTGCTGGTTTGCAGAAAACCCTGATCTTAGCAAACCTGCATAAGCTGTGATAAATTATTTTTTTTTTAGGAGAGTGAAACTGGTGGGAAGGTGAAATATTTTAAGTGTCTGTCATTACCAATGTCTGGCAGCGCACCTACTTTTACTTTTAATACTTTGAAATTTTGCATAGCAGTTTAGCATCGGATAATTTGGGCGTGCGTATAATTTTATTCTTGATTTCATGTGGAACAATGACAGTCATTTTTTTTTGTTTGCTTTGCCAGTCCTTGTGAGTGACGGCATTCAGAGTTTTGTTTCTTACTAGCTTTCTTTGCAGTGTACTTTTTGTATACTTCCAAGTGAAAATTAGGTGTGTACCTTGCTGGAGGGACTGTGATGCTTTGTGTCATATTAGCCTCTCGTGTGTCCAAGGTATAGATGTTTCCATTTCCCTACGAGAAGAATGTCGCAGTTGTGTGAAACTGGTTAACTTGTTCTTCAGACTAGGGACAATGCAACTGCTTCACCCCCCCCCCAGTTTGATTTGTTCTTATGTGGAGGGGTCTTTTTCTTCATACATCTCTGAGGCCTTGTTCCTCTTTTCTTCTTTGAGTTTGTTACTCAAAGGGTCTCTGGCTGTGTGGTAATGTTGTCGCAAGCGGCATGCAGGCAGCAAGGGAAGGACAGAGGCCTGCTGGAGTTATCCTAGCAAAAACTGATGTTGAGTGACATTAATGAGGAGACCAGGCAGGCAGGAGGAAAAACAAAGGTCCCCCTCTTGACATGACCGCTAACAAAGGCTTTCACAGAGCACTGTGCTTGGGAGAAGCTCATCTTGGCGGCACTCATTCCTTATTCAAATTCAGATTGTCTTGAAAGAAACGCACAAAAATGTCTGTTGAAATGCCTGTTAGTCCTATAATCTTTGCTTTGGTAATCTCTCCCATAGAGGGGTCAACAAAAATGCTGTCAGGGAGCATAATAGACAGGGGATTCAATGATATTGTAGTGTCTGAGACACCGGCCTAGAGCAAAAGCAAAGAAGCATTGCATTGTGGGAAATTGCATAATGAAGATGAATGCCAGGATGGGAGCCTGTAAGCAACAAAGTGGAATTCCACTTTGGGTTCACGTTCTAGAGGTCTGAAGTGCTACTGAAATTGTGCACTACAGGGGCTGTGAACTGCTGCACTGGACACTGGGCTGAAAGTGGAGCTGCCATCATTTTCTAGTATGTAGTCATTTCATTGGATGCATGTTAGTTTGCTTAGAAACTGGGCAACAAAAAAATTCTGTACAGCTCCTTAACCTACATTACAACAATTCTGGGCATTTTTCCTCTATCATTTCAGCATTCTTTTAAGTATATTTTAGTCTAATGGTGTATATCTAATCAGCTTTTTGTAAGTTTACTGGCAGAAATTGTGTATGTGTCTGTCAACAGCTGACTTTGACCTTGGCTGTCTTGTGTCAAGATATTCATTTGTGAATGAATGGGCTTAGTTCTGTATGTACATGCAGGGGAGTACTTTGGTTGTATTACCTCACTGCGCACCTGACTGGAGGGGTATACTGTCAAGCTTCAAAACCAGTCAGCACCCAGACAGGTTGTTATGCACTGACAAACCTCGGTTTTTTGCAGAGCGTCCTCAAGTTCTCGTACTGGTTTCTACCGGAGTGGATGGCTGCCAAACCTGCAGGAGAGCCTTGTAGGAGCAGACAGCATTTGCAGCCAGGCTCTGTGCAAGAGTCTTTGCTTTGATGCTTGCACTACCACAACTGTCACATGCATTATGCCGCCGTAGAGTGTAGCCTTGTGTCAGCACATTGAGGCTAGCGATGGCTTACTGTCCCTCCCACTTGTACGTACGGGACTCCATTTCCATGGCCTCCAACTTAACAGTGTCTATTGGTATGGCAAGTACTCATAGCAGCTGTGTGGTTGTGTTCTTACTTGTTTTCTTGGATATTGCATTACTCCGTATTTATGGTTTTGCATTATATGGTGTTAAATGTGCCGTAGCTGTCTTACTGGGTCCCTGAGTTAAATGAGGATGGATCGATTCAGTTTTGTTTTTCCCCATTGAGGACAAGCAGCTCATTACGAGCCTTGACCCACACTTTTTCCCGTGGTCCTGCTTTAATGGTCCCATCTAGGACTAGGATGCTTGTTTGCTCCAGTGGCTTCATTTTTTCTTTTTTTCTTGCCTCCCCAGTTTCTGTGCTGCCTCAGAGCATCAGTTTTTGTCCCCTTGCCTTTCTGCTCTCCTTCCTCTTTGTCCCTGTTTCTCTTTTTTTAAACCCTAAATTTAGACATGCATCTCCTCCCTTCATCGTTAGCTATGGGGCAGGCCTTGGCTGGACCACGGTGTGGTGTGCCGCTTAGTCGGCCTGAGCCCTTCCTCTAGGCCTGAACGTGAGTCATGACAGACATGCCTTCACTGGCTACGCCCCCCCCCCCCCACTTTCGCTTTCCCTACTGCTTGATAAATCTGATGCTAAATTTAGAGGCAGTTTTTCTCGGCAGGGAGAGATTACTGGCACATAGAGTGTAGGGAGACTGGCAGCCTTCCTCTTGACAACAGCACCATTAGAAGGAGACAACAGGCCTCTCTACCCCCTTTACTTCCCTCTTTGAGCCCCCCCCTTTTACAAAAATAAATATGATTTAGTCTACCTGTGTTCGTAAATGTGTTCACCACAGTAAATTCCTATCTCGTGGTATAGTCTTGATATCAGATAATAGGACTTTGCTTTGCGACAACGTTTATATCTATTCCTTGACTTTATATGGCATAGTCTGTGTCAACAGAAATACACTTTTGCCTCAGATTTCATTATTTAACCCTTTTCATTTGTTGGGAATTGTGTGTTTTCACTGTTCTCAGTTGAAGTGTTATTTAATCTAAACCTTTTCTGGTTTCAAAATGGTTAACTGCCTTGCTCAGTGACACTGCAAGAGGAGTTGAACCTGCAGCTTTCAAGTTACAAGTCTATTCTTGTTTTTCAGTACTAAAGTCTTTATGGTAGGGGCGGTCAAATGAAAAAGCTCCTTGTTGGGGGATTTTTTTTGAAGTGGGTTCATGTCCCAGATGTAAGCAGGGACAGCGCCCATATGATTGCAATCGGGGACGGGAAGGTTGGGTGGGATGCTGGAGCACAGCTGTTGAAACTCATGCTGATGGTTGATACCACCGAACCAGTAAAAGAGTTTAAAAGAAACATTTTTCCTGTACCAGAATACATTACTACAGTTAACTCAGTCAGGTTAATTTGAGGATGTAGTATAACCTTTCTGATGATTTTGTCATCTTGAAAATTTTTTCCCCCCACTTCTATGCTTCATTAACCCTGAAGATATTTTTCAGGTTGGGTACAAGCAGTAAAGTGTGCACAACCACAGACATTATAGATTTGTAATTATGGTTATTATTATTAAGAATTTCTTTCTTTTTTTTTTTTTAAGAAATATGGTCTAAATGATCCATTTCTATGTAAATGGCATAAAAGGCCTTGACTCTATCTCTAATCACTTCCACAGCCTAAAGCAATTATCTCTGGTTAGTGCTTTGTGGTTTTATTCCTTGTCAGTTAAAGGTTTTTCCCTTAGTGTTTAAACTGCATGTCTCTGCAGCCTCATCATGGACATCGAGGGCCTGGAGTAATCGACTTGTACAGTTCTTTCTTCACAGGTGTTTGAGTAATTCTTCTGGCTGCCCACTCAAGGATGGGAGGGATCTGATGTTTGGAAGATGGTCAGCGATATGTATGTATGGACAGGTCCCAGGTGCCAGTCTAGACACGAGCTGACTTTATGGCTGTTTTAAAAAAAGCTCTTCTCCAGAACACACTGCGGCTGTCGGACAGCGACCTGCTCAATCACAGTCGCTTTATTGAGGATAAAGAATGTTGTAAAGTGTAATTAGTTGGCCGTCAAGACGAATAGTGCCATTATCTGCAAAGTGCTACAGCACTTAAGTTACCTTTAAGTAAATATCGCTAAGATTTAGGGATGGAAACATGGAGTATTGGGCCTTTGATTGGGCATCAGTGGTGTGTTTTTTTTAATGTTAGCGTTTGTGTTTGAACTCTCTGCTTGCTGCGCTGTTGTCGTGTTCGTTCGGAAATCTCGATCCACAAGCTAATCGCCAGTAAAGAATTATTCACCAGCTTCCTCACGCCATAGTTCGCTCTCTTGTTTTCCTGCCACTGATTCCTGTGGTCTTACTTAATCCTCCACTGTTTTCGATAAGATGGTTTTAATCAGGGAATCCCAGTCTCCTGAGGTTGGAAAACCCAGTGAAGTAAGACGGAGCCATTTCCTTTCAGAGTGGCCTTCGTGCAGCCCAACGTGTCCTGCCTTTGGGGTCACACCCTGTCATATCAGCCCGTCGTTGGCAGTGGTCTAAACTGGTCCCGAAGGTTTCTGAATAAATTATACTTAGTATCTGACCCGAAAAACCAGATTAGATGAATCTGCTCAAATAGTTGCTTCAATTGTGTAATTAATAGTTGAGGTGGAGTAGAAAGTAGCAGCCTTGCTTTTGGCAGTCTTGACGGTTCACATGTACACGAGGCCCATGTTTTCAGTAACAAATTACTAATTGCTGTCCAGAAATGAACAAGGGTTCAACCTTTTTCAGAGGTTCTGTAACGGTCCCTTGCAGACTTTCAATGAACCCCGAGATAAATTTCCTTCTGGCAATCGTGACACAATGCAGTTTACCTGTAAATGTGTGAAAGCTCGTACCTGGCAACTGTTTGCAGGAGCGATTGTAACGGTCATTGGGGAAAGTCTTGGATATCAAAACATTTTTGTAAGCGCACTAAACAGTCATTAAAATAGCATATTCACTTCGTCTGAGTCTCCACATGGTACGTTTAGTACCATGACGGGTACTAAAAATGGCTGAGCAGTATTTTTTTTTTTTCATTAAACCTCAGAAATTTCGCACATTTCATAATAATTATATTTTAAGGGCTTGTTTTAAATTACGATCAAAACACTTTCTTGTAGAGCCTTTATTTCTTTAAATATGTTTTCGTTGACGTTCAGTGTCAGAGCGAGCCTCTGTCGTTGCTGCCCTCCTACATGGTTTTGTGCTCTGCTCTCCCACCTTCCGACCTTTCAGTCGCTCTCCAGCCGCATGTGATGCTCTTCTTTGAGCTGCACAATCTTGTATGTAACACTGATGCTCACCTGTGAAGGACAAGGCACATTTCACTCTGAGTTTTATTTTTATAAATTGCACATCTTTCTAAGGAAATAATACCTTATTTTAACATTTTTACACCATGCACCATTACGCTGCAACTTAAATGCTTCAAAAAAGCCTTTCAAAGCACCTGAGGCTGTAGGGGCTGGTTGGTACTGATCACACTAAAAGACTATAATCAGCAGCTCTGGGAACACAGTACAGGAATCACTGTAATAAAGAAGACACACCTTATACCAAAGACCTTTTATGACGAAAGTGAAAGTAATAAAAATAAGCAATGAGGGAAGCTGGAGGGGGAGGTAAAAGGGGGTTTTGTTCATGTAGCACTGTGGGCTCTTGGGAGAAAATGTCAGCTCCCTACAGTGCTGGGCCACCCTGTGCCTTAGCATGGTTGCTACGCTACTGCTCTGTGGTGGCGGGTATCCTCCCTGGAGTGAAGTTAGCAAAGCCTTGGCTGTGGGCTGGAGGTGGCGGGGGGAGGGTTGCCACTGCGATCTCTCATAGGCTGGTGGCAGCAGAAGCGAGGTAAGTGGGAAAAGAGGGCGGGTAGGCCGCTATCTGGGCCAGGGCAGGGGGTGGGGAAGACCTGGGAATCAGGCTGGGCCTCCTAGGTTCTTGGGGCTTGAACTCTGCCGGTAGACGGCTGGTTCAAGATGTAGCTCCGAGCTGGAAGCAATTGAAGTACGAAAGCATTTAATTCTCATTCATTGCAGCCTTTGAAAGCTCAGGAAGGTCGGTGACTGGGGTGTGTTGAAGACTTCCTACACGCTGTACAAAAAAAAACAAGGTCTATGGACTATATCTGTGAGGAAGTGATAATCTCAGCCTTGACTCTCGCCCCCCTCCTCGGTTTCCCCGCGTTATAAGTGCCCCGTTGTTGTCTTTAGCCTGTGCAACCAGGTCAGAAACCGAGTATCGGTTTTTCATCGTGTCCACGTGACCACACTGGTGGGAGGAGTGGCAGAGTATTGATTGTGATTTGACATCAGAGCTCCTTTCGTGTCTGGCAGGGGGTTCCTGACCGGGAGAAGCCCTTGTCTAAGTTGTGACCTTTCCCAGCACAGCGGGGAGACAGGAACTGCTGTGGGGGTAGGGGGGGTGGGGGGCACACTGGTAATATTAGCCTGTTGATTGGTGGTGGTAACAAGGCTATTGTTTCAACAGCTGTTAGAACAGGGGGATTGGGTGTTCTTCAGCTGACCTTGAGAACACCACACCATTCTAGGCATCTTCACACACGGACGGCACGGTATGCAGGAAAACACAAAGTCATCCCTGCAGCGTTTTTATAGTCGATGCCGTGTACTTAGTTCATTTCAAAATTACGGAACAGACTGACGTATAAGTTGGGGTTTATTACAACTTTAAATCACGATGAAAGCATCATTAAGTTTCTGCTGCAGGGAATCTCTGTATTGCAACCTTTTTAAATCAAGCCGAATGATTTGCATTTGGAATTGTATCTGTTGGAAACAAAGTTATAAAATGAACCACAAAACGTTTTTATTGTTCACGTGTAACACTTGATGCAAAATGGTACTATTCATTAGTTAGTGGCGTTCTGAACGATTTGTAACAGCTGTGTAACTTCTCGAATTCTTCAAGGTATTTTGGATGAAAGCGAATGCTGCTGAGATGATACAGCCAGACCGTTCTGGCTTCTGTTTGTTGCGTTTTGAGCTGCCGCCGCTGTCAGAAAATGTAAAGCGCTCGTGTACATATAGTGTAAGGTGCGCATTCTGTTAGATGTGAGCATTTGAGTGATCTCTGGCTGATCCTGCTTTCAAGTCCAACTTTGAGCAGTGTGTATTCACCGATTGAAGGAAGGGGCTGATAGGGAGGGATGAGATGGGGCACCCTGCTTGTACTTCTCAGGCCTGTCTTGTGGAGGGGTGTCTCACACCCAGACCTGCTTTTTGGGGGAAACAGCAGGAAGACCTTAATGTGGGCTGTTTGCCGAACCTCGATCAAACCACCTATTAAAAGGCTATTAGCTTGTTAATGAAGGGTAGAGTCTAAATGTGGACAGAGGAGTTTTAATTGGCCTGAAGGGGAAGGTTATTGTGAAGTGGCGGGCTGCCGTTGGCTCTGTGCGTGTGTGACGGCTGGTCTGGGATTTACTCCTGCCAGAAAGGAGGCATTGACATTCAGCAGTTGCATTCAGCTTTTGTTTCTCGGCTTACTGATTTCTCAATTTCTCAAACCCGTGCTGCTTCATCCTTACCTCGCTTTCCCCCTTGCTCAGCCCCCATCCCACCCCACCCCGAAAAGAAAAGCTTTTCTCTGTGGTTTGGACATTAGTCTCCGACGTGTTATTCTCTTAACGTGCTTTTACAATTCTTTAGAGAGTGGTTTGCACAAAGAAAATGGATGGGGAGTGTAGTAAAAGGGCTGATTTAAAGCAAATTACATTTCATATTCACCCTCATTCAGTAAAATGTGTGTATGTGTGCTACATGTCAATATGGGTTTAAAAAAAAATGTATAAATTAAGCCAAGATATGCTATTTATTTACTGAAGGCTAGAAAGCATCCATTCTAAGTGTTGTGCTCTGAGTAACATGGCAAAGATTAATAGTCAAGGCAGGGCAGTAAATTAAAGTTGATTTATTGCTTGTATTATACACTGCTGCGCAGCTCATAGAATTACATACCGGGGCTTTAATGCCACTATGTCAGTCAGAGAAGGCTGCTGATGAATATGTGGACAGAAATTCGACAAGGTGATTAAGACGGAAAGCCCACAGGTTTAAAAATGACCCTAATATTAATTCTTCCAGCCCACAAACAGGTTTTGTCTGCTAGCTATGTGCCCAAAGGGAAGGATGGGTGTAGAGTTGTATAATAAATAAAGATGGCTTCTCCTGAATTTTTATTTATTTATTTTTTTAAGTGGTTTAACTATTTATTTGTTTAAAGGGTTTAATGGCTGCCTCTTTGGAACGTTTATTGAAGACCCGGAAATACTGTGACTAAAAAAGAAAAGCGACGCTGGAACTGAATGAAAGGAAGTGTCTGTCGGCTCTCTGTTCGGAAGTCACAAGTGGTTGAACGGGCAGTGACCTGTTACATAATATTAGATGGACAGTTGATCGACAAGTCCAGGCAGCGTGCTCTGGTAACTGTTTGATATGGATGCATTCTCCAAATTATGTGAAAAGTTTAGATCTTACTTCTGCTAGTTTTGCGACTGTTTTTTTTTTTTTCGCACTTTCCGCTATCACAGCACCTGTGTAATCTACAAAGTCTTGTACCTCAACCCCCCTTCTTGTGTTTGCTGCCTTTCTGCTGAGGAGGAAAGACAGATGGAGGTGTGCACCTGCCTTTGCACACCTGCCTCTTCCTGCGGTGGAGGGCAGTGAGTAGGGTGCTGGCACTGGGTGGCAACCCCATGCATCTTTTCACTATCCATGGCCCCTATTAAGACAGGGGGGAAAAAAGACTATTCGGCAAAATTAGAGGGCGAAAATGCTGATAAAGGGTATTCATCCATGTCTTATTGAAACTAAAATTGGTGGTAGGCATTTTTTCTGTGTGGAAATGGGCAAGACTGGTGCCCCAGGTGATGGGTATAAGCTCAGATTTTTTTTATGAACCAATTTTTTTGTAGAAAATGTATTTCTAAGTATTCAGTAGCTCTAGTACAGAAATTGAGACTTGGTAATACAATACATTGTTTCCATAGAATTTGATTTGCATTTCATAAATGACTGGTGTTACAAAATTTAAATGCACGCGTTAGGTTCTCCCGAATGCTGCAGGTGATGCCAGGTGTATTGTTGATACTGTTGATTGTTTACTTAGCCTTGGCTGCATGCATCTGTTATGTTCATTTTGTACATTTTAGGATTTTTCATGATTTATAGCTCAGGTGCAGCTGAGGCCAGTTGCTTCACTCAAGGGCAAAAGCAAGGACATTTTGCAGCTTTTTCAGAGGATCTCAATATTTGAAGTCCCACATTCTCAGCTCCGCTCTGCTCTGCTCACTGCCCTCTATCTTCTGCATGAGCACCATTACCCACGAGGCCTCGCTGTGATATGGTTGGGGCCTGCCATTCATGGGGAGCCCTTGGTACACTGCTGTTAGTTGAGGAGATGACCCAAGCACTTCTAGGTCTGTGGAAAAAAGCACCAGATTATAGGCCACAGACCACGGCCGGCTCTCTAATCAGAGCGAGGCTCTATCTCCTGTCTCATCTATGGCTTAAACAAACACTTGTAGTGCAAGGGCTTTTAAACAAACATGCTGCACCTAGGAATACACTGATTTCCAGATCTGTTAAAAAAATAAATAAATAAATAACAAAGAAATGGCCCAACTGCACTGATTCTTTGTTGAATGGCTCTAAAAATCAATTTACCATTTTATCCAGCTAGATTTTTGATTATTCAAGTCTGGGTGGTGGAGTTGCTTCCTGCGGGTTTGATTATTTTTGCTTTCACCTGGTGGGTAATTTGGCCGGTGAGTATTTCTCCCTCCCCCCTCTCCCACCCGCACGGCTCTGCAAGTGGTCTCTCCAAGGGCTGTCACTCGAATCAGGGGCTGAGCTGTAGCCGTGGAGGAGATGTGCTAAAAGTAGCCGTCCCTGACAGCCGCAAGTGAGAGCTCTGCGTCCCTGGCGCACTCCCCGCTCAGCCTCTGATTGCAGGCTTCCTGGGGCTCAGGAAGTGTGCGCAGTGGGGGTCGTGACCCTCTGGGGGACCCCTGGGGCCCTGGCTTGAACGTGACCTGTCGGCAGGTCCTTTGACATGCTAGAGTAAGAGGTAATCCTTTACCATGCAACTTCCAGAAAGAACTGTGCTATCTCGTCTAGCCTCCTGTTTTCCAGTGTCGCGGGTGACGTTTTTGTTTAGTTACATTACGTCTTTTTCTGCACGTTTCTGAGAGTTGGATCACAAAGATGTTATTGCTAGCTTTTGACTCTTCGCGTTCTGCGCCCGATCACGCCACCTGGAAAAACTTAAAAACTGCTAAATACTCAATTTAACACAATTTACTTATTTGTTCTAAGCGGTTGAATATTTGTGCTGTTTACGCTGATATCGCTCGCTTCCTTGCTGCCATTCTCTAAAAACGTGCCACAGTTTGCCGTTGAGGGTAGGGTAAGTGCTGCCGAGTAGCAGCAACCACCTGCACTATTTTTGTGATAAGGGTTGGTCATATGATATGTAGGTTACCGTTGCCTTTTTTCGCACATACGTTTGGTTTGGGAACGTGGTGAGAAAATGCAAACTCCACTCAGATTGAACCTACACCCAAAACGTTCCAGTGTTTTTGGAGAGGAGTTGAGCGCAAACAAAGCAGATTTCTCCTAAGTAAACTTGCCGTTTCTCTCCCTCCCCCCCATCATCACCCGTGCACACAGAAATGGTTTCCCTGATTCCAGGTTTTTGCATGTTTGTGGCCAGGTTTTGGGGTATGGGGGGGGGGGTCCAGGTGAACAGTGAGGGAAGCCAGTGATTGGTGTGTTTTAAGCTTCACAGCAGGAGCAGAGCAAACATGCCTGTCTGAATCCAAAAGGTCATAAGCAGCCGCTACTGGGACGGCTTAAACAGATATTAAGGGCTCTATGTACACGACCAAAGGGTTTTCCTTCCCAAAGTCAGAAGTTGTTACTGTCTCCGTCCCGTGCTGATGGAATAAAATCCAGCCGTCTTTGTTCAGGTTGCTTTTTATCCATTGGGAAGAAATGCTGCCTTCTGTCGAACGTTGAGGTGTGGTTGCAGTGTAGTCTTCATACGTGCGACTGTTCATCGCCTGTTGACTGACTCCGAAGACCGCCTTGTCTGCTTGCGTCTGTAACATTTTGATGGTACGCGTAGGAAAGCCTGAGTGATGGTTACTATTATTATTCAACAAACATTCAATATTTTCGACCCAGACGGTTTGAGGCGATGAGAGCTTAATGCGTTGAGTGCTCCTCATTCTATAAAAGAATTCACTTGATGTGAAATTGAGCTGCCTTACGCCTGACCTATGTTTATCAGAACAGTTTTCCACAAATGGTTGATGTTTTAAAAAATAAATGGCAGTACCTTCTAAAATGGTCTTCATTTTTTGGAGATAACTGGTTCGTTGCAAGTTTCAGAAATGATGAATGCTATCCCTTTTTAAAGAAAAAAAGAAACAAATCTGACATTCAGTCAAAGAGACATTGTACAAATGTGCATGCTTTGATCTTTAAGGGTTTTAATCTGTGAAGGAACAGAAGACCTCTGCAGCATGAGAAGTTAAATTTTCCATTCAGCACTGAGAGTCGTCTTTTGAGGGGACTGCTAGCTTGTCTAATGCCTCTTTTGCGTGCTCTTCCTAGTGGTTAACCTCAGAAAGATGTTCTGCAGAGAGACTTAACAGGAAATGTGCCACAGAGGTAATTGAAAACAGATTTTCGGTGTTTGTATTGAAAAAACGAAAAATTTGGAGGTGGGGAAAGGGACGTGGGTGTCAGCGGGTTACTCTGCAGGAATATGGGCCATACTGGTTGAGCTTTTAGCGTTTTGATGGAACGTGAAGAAAAAATTCTAGAGAAGCAGTGTTGACCTTTTCAGCACGTGTGTGTAAATTGATTGGGATAATGTGTCGGTGGTCTTTTTGTCACACAATCCAGGTAAGCGACATGGATCCCAGATTTTTTTTTTTTAAATGCCTATAAACTCTTCGGTACTCTCAAGTCAGATTAAATTCTTCATGTATCTATTCAAACAGTCCATCAACCCCACCTCCTACAACTCAGTTTATACCATTTTCTGACCCCTGAAAGACTAATTACCAGAAATCCCAATTATATTGAAAATGTCTTGTGCTTCCATCCCCGTGGATTTTTGGAGTTCTGATTGGACAGCTTTCTTGGTTAGAAAAACACTGTTCAATGGTTCTTGGTTGCGGCTACAAAATTTAAATTAAAATCATGACGGAGGTCTGTGTGACTACATTACCAGTGTGTGATGCCCCCCTCCCCCCCTCCCTTTTTGGACCCTCCTCATGGTTTTACACCCTAATTAGGGACTGTTTTTAAAAACACCCCAAAGAACTTTTTTGGGGTCAGAGACAACGTCCAAAAAAACATGCAAGGTAGTTGGTTGGCTTCCTGTGCTTTTGATGTTTTTTACTGAAAATTTGTAATTGGAAGTGGGGAAAATTGTTGACCAGCATCTAGGATGAATGGCTTTTAAACTTCAGAAAGCAATACTGTTGTTACAGCTGTTATTTTTTTTTTTTATCTGACTGCTTGTTTTTTTTTTTTTTTTTCTTCAGCCCGGTCCTGATAAAACAAAAACACACAAAAAGTCCTGCTGACAATACCAATGTCCGGTTCCTCCAAAGCTTGCTCTGCATTAGGAGGGTGCATTTTGAGTGGGTTTGGATCTAGCAGCCAGCTGTCAGGGAGGAGGACATAGATGCAGATGCACTGATTCACAGGTACAGACAACAGGCTGTACTTACTGGTTTGTTTTTTGTTGTTTAGGTAGGCAGGCCTGTGTTTTTATCGCTGTCAGCTGTCATATTTTACCGCATCAAAGTGAAATTGGTCCCTTGAAGTTGCTTGACATTGAACGGCTCCGGGGGGGAGCGAAGAAAACCTCCATGCTAGTCTTGATTTTATTTATTTATCTTTTTTAAAGTTATGTTTTCTGGAAATTGCGCCTGTTCAAAAGGGTGCATGGCTTTCTCCACAGGTTCAGTTGAAGCAATAAAAGCTAATGGAGCTCCCTGCTTCAAAGCAGGTGCGTCTAAAGCCCCCCCAAATCAGAAGGCAGCAGGAAGATTAAAGCAGGTTTCGATTGTTTGCGCCCAGAGCTCCAGCTGTTCTCTGTGACACGTTGGGAAGAAGAGCTCTGTGAAGCTGGACCTGGACCACACAGATGAACGCATCTCTGTACTGACACGTTTCAGTCTGAGCGAACATCTCGTTTTTCCCTTTGCGTTCCTCAGTCTCTGTAGACATTAACCTTTTCCTGTAAAGTATCATTAGGGTTTTGTTTCCGTCAGATAGTTGGCAGTTTGTTTCCGAATGTCCAGAATATAGCTTCTTAGGAATGATAGGTACCAAATCACTTGAGGACACAGATTAGTAACTGAAAAGTGAGTTCCAGTCTCCTGGAAAGAGCCCATCCTTGTGCAGTGTGAAAACGTCCAACTTCGTACATTGATAAAACGGTTTTATGCCTTTGTATGTAACTTTTAGCTAAGTGACCACAAATATATATATTTTTTAGGATGTAGCTGTCCTTCAGTTTCCTCAAGAGTATATGCATAGATTTTGCTAAGGACAGTCTCTCTCCCCCTCTTTTTCTCTGTCTTTCCCTCTCTCCTCGGTCCACTGGAACCAGTCAAATCTTCACAGTGCAACAACATGCCAGTCATGCAGTCTCCAGGTCTGCTCAGTGTCAGACTCCAGAAACTAGATCTGAGTCTAATTTGCTGGCCTTAAACAAAGTGTAACCATTCACTTAATTCCCCGGGTTTGGTTACCGCAGACCAAGACGCGTGCCTTCCTGTCTGCGGGGGATAAAGGAAGACGTGTCAGAACATGCGGATGAGTACTGACCTCAGCGGTCACAGAAATGGGCAGTTCAGGGCCCCCTCCACCAGTAGACCTTTACAAGACCCTTGAGAGTCCAAGTCCATGTTGTATTCCTGCAGAGGAGCTCCATATTGCGTGGGCAGCCCTAACCTGGGACCTTACATTGCCTCTGAGGTCAACATTCATGAAATATGTGTTCCGGCCTATTCTGGACTCGCACAGTATTGAGGCTGTAGGAAGTGATGTGGGATCAACTGAATGTGGTGCCATTTGGGCCCTTGAACTTAATTTTCACGTGAAACCACATTCCAGTTTGTTCGGCAGGATTTAATTATTTGTTTTGTTCATGTGCGAACATCTGTCTTCATGTTTTTCATACAGCAGTGCAAGTAATTGTCTGCAGGAAGTTAGTGTTGTTTTAGTTTCCATTATTTGTTTCTGACTTGCATAAGGTGCTTCCACAAATGATGTGCTGCAGACTTTGTATTATTTAGTGTGTTTGTATGGTTTTGGATGTATAATTAAAACGTATGAATGAGGAAATTGACTGTATAGACTTTAAACAAACTCAGATTAAATCTTGTAAATGGTTTAAATGCGTTGAATAGGTTGAGTAACTTGGTATTACAAAATGTAATCTTTGTGGGGGGCCCACGCAAATACAACATTTGAGAACTGGTATTGATCTCAAACGATTTAAACATTTTTCTTTCAAATCTGTTTAAACAGATGCGCAGGTGCGTAATATATTTAAAACCAGTGTCCATAGTTGTTCAGTTATTGTTCTGCTTCAAAGTGCATGTTTGTTGGGTACTCTGCACGTGAAGGAAACGTTTTCCGGCTTTCTGCTTCCAAAGGGACAGAAAGCAGAAATTAATTTAAAAATACTCTAAAGTTACTTAGGCCCTTGTTTGAAAAAGGTTATTTGATACATGGTATCTGAAGCCGTTGAGCTTTCTGTAAGAGGTGCAGACAAATGCAGCAGCAGCCGAGAAAACTGCAATTCTCTGCGTGACGTAATTATTTCCACTGCTCGCCGGGTTTAGAATATGAACGCCGTGCTATTTTCAGACTGAATGGGGGAAAAGTGCAAAGTGGATTGAAATAATTGTGTGTGTGGGCAGGGTGATGTTTTTAAATTGCCCAGTTAATTATTATTTTAGGAAACAGCCTTTTTCTGTTGCCGTTTGTGGGCTCTGTCCTCGTCACTTTACCTCAGGGTTGCAGGGGATTTGTGTTGGAGGGGCAGTTTGGGGCTTATAGGAGATAAATGTCATTACAATTGATCAATGTCTGCGTCCAGTGCCAGCCAGAACCTCTTTGGAGTGGTGCCTTAAAAGGGGATCTTTCACGCAAAGGTCCCCGTTGAGACCTATTTGAGATTATGACTGTGATCTCTCTTTAAAATGTGCGCAAAAAACATTTCTAGTAAACGCTGTATGAATTATGCGCAGCCTTTCAAATGCTGGCCTAATCTGTTCCTTTTTTGTTTTAAGCTCTGGAGAAAGAGAAGAAAAGCAGTAAAATCCAGCACTGATGTGCAGCCGAATGAGCTGAATCCAGAGGTTTTGGCTGATTCATGACAGGCCTCTCGCCTCATCAAGTAGTTTTCTTTAGCTAATCAATCTTTCTAGCAGTCCTTCCGTATCAAAGCACCTGACCTTTAGTATAAAAACTTTAAAATTCACCCTCTATCAATTTAAATCACACGATCCTGTACTCATAAATAAAGTCCACCGATCTGTTCTTCACAAGTGTGCTTGTCTTTTGTGCTTTTGTTCCATCGCGTACCACATAAAGGCTATGTGTGTCGGGTGGTCCTAGCCCGGTCCTGTTATTCGGGGTCCAGCTGTACTTGTCCTCCACCTCTGCTGAAATGCGTCCTGAGGCGCCTCGGCTGGGTGCCGCATGGAAAAAGTTCTAAATTTAGCCACAGCGTCACCGATGTGCCAGCAGCCCTGTGGTGTATTTATATGTGAAAACCACTTCAACGTTAATGATTCAAACTGCTGTATGCTTAGGCAATACAATGAGGAGGGCGCCTCACCCAACAGAAGATCCACCTCCAGGTGTAATCGCACCTCTATCTTCTGGCTGGCTTTTTAATTTCATGAAGCTTTGTATACTCCCTCAGTCAGTTATTGGATGATTCAGATTTTCCTTACTCATTGCAGGCCTCTCCACGTCCTCTCAGAGTCCTGCTCCAGCTCCTTACACACCGTTCAGGGGAAACATGATCAGGCCTTGTGGTGGTTTCCCTGTTTATGCTGCACTCAGAGAAGCTCATTGTGCTTTTTTGATTAATTTTTTTTTTCCCTGCCCGCTATCAGGAGAAATAGGTTTTGGTTTAGCAGTCAAACCTGTCAACAAAATGGCTTGAAAGGATCATGTTTGCTGCTTTGGAGCTTAACGAAAACTTGCTCACTGTTTTAAGCATACGCGCAAAGTCAAATTTCAGTGTAAACCAGCAGTTTTATTTTCTTTCTTGTTCATATGTTACTTGTATTTTCAGTTCTTTTTTTTTTTTTTTTTTTTTTTTTTTTTTTTTTTTTTTTTTTTTTTTTTTTTTTTTTTTTTAGATGTTCTTGCTCTCTGTGTCCTCTGCTATCAGGATGCACCAGCAGACGCTTGGCAAGTTTTTGGCTCTTTTTAAATGTAGATCAATTCAGGCAGTTTAAGGTGATATTGGCTCACGAACAAGAGAAACTTTGCTACATTATTCAAAAATCCAGTGATGCTTTCTTCAAATGCGAAACGATATCCCTCACTGAATCCATTTCAGGTAAACGTCCTCAGTGCAAGAACAGCTTTGCCAGTCAGTCCAGAATGGCAGCATCTGGCAAATGAATACATAATGTTGAAATTACTAGAGAGGGAAAAACTCTTCTGAGTGATATTTAGTGAATGATAAGTTACAAATGATAAATAGGATTTATGTTTGGCAATAAGAGGGCCTTTCGAGTAAAGAGCCTGAATGTCGACCGACAACTTGCTGGTTGTTATAAAAGAGAATCTGTCACATCAAGGTTGACATTTAGACCTTAGGCTGTTAATACTGCAGTTCCATACATATTAATGATGGGCACGGAAGATGAATCGGTGTGTTTCAAGACACTGTTTCTTTGATGAGATGAAAACAGTGTTTTCTGTCAGTATTCTGCCAAATTCTCAGTTAATGCAAACGCGTAGACCTGATTTTTTTTTTTTTTTTTTTTTTTTTTTTTTTTTTTTTTTTTTTTGT
>UFQX01000483.1:113379-133728 GCA_900497675.1 Arapaima gigas | reverse complement strand
TTTTTTTTTTTTTTTTTTTTTTTTTTTTTTTTTTGTTTTGCAGGTACAACCCACACAAGATATTCATGCTGTCTTTTAAGTTTGTGGAAAGTAAGACCTTGCCATTTACCCTCCTCTGCTTTTTCCTCTCGTGTTGAATCGGTGCAAGCTGGGGTTGCGTGGTAATTGCACAGGAGGCATTGGTAGGAACTGGTAAATCTCCTTTGTCTTTTGCCAACTATGGACAATAGTTAGCGGTGCAATCTGCTCAAAATAACTTCGACATGGACCAAAGGACGCAAGCGGGCCTTCATGAGAATGTGAGTTTTGTCCATATAAGGAAAGAGAGAGAGAGAGGACAGAACAAGCCTGAAAGCTGCCAAAGTTCTCCTGCAGGTGATCTGAAAAGACAGCAGACATCTTCTACTTCCTTTAACTCCTGGTGCAGCCCTTTCCATCACATTAATGGTCCCTTGGCTAAGATGCCTCTCTTTGATGATACTTATTGTCATTTGCACAAGAGTCCAAATTGCCACCGTTTTTTGTTTTCATTATCCTCCGATAGTGGTTTTTCACAGGCGTTGCTCTGGGGGAAAATGTGAGGTTATTAACAGAATCACGGGGAGTCTGACAGAACTGCATCCTCAAAGCCAAAGTCTATTTGTGATAGGGCTGAATTGTGATACTGTAGAATGGATGTGCTCAGGGTGGCCCAAGGGGCTTTCTCACCAAACTGCTTAAACAGCGACTCGACCCTCCGATAGCACACGTCTCTACTGCTATACAGAACGTTCGTCGGCGTTTACCGTGCAGGATTTGGGTACCCGGTTATCCGGGGTGCAAGTTTTCTGTGGTTCTTTTGCTCTCAACTGAGGTGTAATTTGGATTGGCAAGATAACTGACTGTAGGGTTTATTTTGAGAACATGGGGTCAAACATATGGTGTCAAGACCTTAACTTTGTTTCCTTTGGGGGTTTCATGTTTTAAGAGGAACGCCCCCAAAAAAAGTGAAGCAGCAGAAGTCCGACGAGTGGGTTTTTTTCTTGTTTGGGGTTTTGTCTGCCTCGCATATGAAAACAGCTAAGGCCTTGGGGGTCACTAATAATACATTTACCTGTTTAATGTCTTGGTGCTCTTTCTTGCCCTTCAGGCTCCTCTGCATTCTCACAGATATTGTTTTACAACGACATACTCTGCTTTGTGCTGAGTGCAGCAGAAATCTGCGAACAGTAGGGAAAAACAGTACAGCGTGAGACTTGCATGTTGAAGTTTAGCCCTTCCTACTGCTAGAAATGTCAACATTGTCTTGTCTTTCACAGGGCAGTAGTCAGAAAATTGCATTAGCCACATATTGATATGTAAGGACACGTGGCTGTAAACTGTACCTGCATCATAAAATCTGCCAGATGTATTCAGTAATTCTGATAAAAAAAAAAAAAAACCTGATCTTGTGTTGCATTTTCTTGTACCTGAGATGTATTTTATTGTATTAGGAGGTATTTATGGTATTGTTTCTGACAGGTGTGTGTGAAACAAAATGGCTTGTCCTCTCTCAACTTTTGATGCGATTTTGTTCTGAAGTCAAGTGAGGGCAGGATTATGAACTGTTGCCATGGTCTTAATATCTGGTGCTGTGAAATAGTGGGTTTTTTTAATCAAGTCAAAACACAAAGGACTTATGAAGGTGTTCTGAGATTTTTAGAAATGTGCAAGTTTTATAGATATCACAGAGAACCTTGTGTAGACCCAGTCAATATCCAAGTTTTTGTGACGCTTGCACAATGAAGGAACGATTCATAGCTGATAGGACAAGATCCAAACATAAGTCGTAATGAGTCCTCATTATGCGGATTGACGTGGACCTCTTGTTATGCAGTGACATGCAGGAATACATACCAATTTTGTCAATTTCTTTTACAGTGCAGACACTTAATCTTTGTACTTTATGAATTTGGAAACCGATATGTGAACTGAGCGGTTACAAATTGAAAATCTGTACCTTTAATTTGCTTAATTGGAAAGTTAAGGTTAGTAAGATCAAAGTGTTTTGCAGTCGACCAAATGCCACTAATATCCACGTTGACTGGAATGCTCTACAGTCACATGTGTTGTCCAAAGTGAATGCAAACAGTTTAAAAAAAAAAAAAAACTTGACTGTCTCACTGTATCTGTTGCACCTTAAATTTTATATACTCGCTTCTGGTCTGGCCGCAAATTTAAAAAAATAGGTATTTTTTATTTCTTTTATTCAGTATTTGCAATTCTTTTTCATATACAAGCTTTCTGCCGATTTCTAACACATGACAGACTTGTGCTTGATTATTTCATTCATCATTTAATAAATACAGATGTCTCAACTTGCACAGTGACTTGGGCATTTTACACATTTGTAAATTATATTTATAATAATTACTGCATTAATGTTAAGGTTAATAAAGGCTCATATCTATGCAGGAGGAAGATAATGTATTTTTGTGCATGTGTGTCCTATGAAGTCTTTTTTTTTTTTTTTTTAAAATCAGATGTGTACTGGAGACAGTATGATAAACTTACGACGTTCTGTATAGGAAGAAGTCTCCCTGATACTGTGAGTCCAAACATGCCAGGTGGTTGTTAGGTTTTGGCACTTGTATATACATTTCACAAAAGTCAGATTGAGCTTCCTGGGAGATATTTTGGGAAGGGATGTCCTAAATACATATATTCACACATTAGTTATTGCTGAAGGAACACCAGTGAGGTGTAACCACATTGTTTTTCCTTTATGTTTACAAATAAATCCCTGCTTTTTTGCTGATAAGATGTCGACCCTCTGTGTTACTGAGGCCTCTTGAAACACCAGTGTGTTTGGGACCAAACTATTAGTTTGAGATTTAGGATTTTGTAGGAACCGGTTTACTGCCTTCGACTCTGGATAGGTAGAAAGTGATTTAAAGGGGAAGAGTGATGAACCTTAAATCAGAAAAATTAGGTGAGCAGTGTGAGGCTGTGCCACCGGGTGCGAGTCTGCGTGCTCTTTTTGAACTTTTTGAAGTGAGACGGGGGGGGGGGGGTTGAAAAATTATGAATAGTGACATCGCTATTAATTTTTTTTCTTGTTTTGTTTTGCACGTTTCGTTGACCCTGAAAATTCTTACTGTTTCATGTGGTTGACTTTGTTAAGGTATGCTTGAGGCAATTTCGGGATGAAAGCATATCATCCCTTGGGGGTGATTCACTTGGTTCCTGGACCTCGTGCACTCCCGACACGCCCCACTGCTTTCAGAGAAAGTTCGGCGGGTTAGTACTGCGGTGGCTGACGGAAGTCAACCTTCCAAGGATTTGAAACCTTCAGCAGGGTGTTAATTGCTGTTGGCAATTAATGCTGGCAACCCAGGATACTATATAGACAGGTCAGCTGAGAGCCAGAAGGAGAAAAAAAAAATAAATGCACAAACAAAGGCAGAAAAAAACAAGGGGGTCAAACAATCAAGCAAACAAATCCAAGCCTCGTTCCGTAAAACAAGGTTTTCCTTTCCTTCGGGACGTAACAGGAAGAATTTGATCCTTATTTGAATCCTTAAATTATACCTTATTAAAAATGCATGGGGAACCGTTTAAATGAAAGCGGAGGGAGAAGCAGACGGCTCTGTGGGCTTCCCTATGATGTTGGGTTGGTGCGAAGGTTGCAGAAACCTTTGAACAAGTCGGGACTTATTGCCCCGCTTGTCTCTGGGCGTTGGGTATAGATCTACATGTTTAATCTTCAGTTCTGTCTCTCGGTGCCTTAGAACATTTCTCCTCTCTGCTTGAAACGCTCAGTTATTGAGAAGGGAGAAAAACGGTTGAAGCAGCGTCTGCTGTAAAAAATGATTAAGTAAGCGGCTGAACGATTGTGAATGCATAACAGCATTTTATCTCTGCCAGGCATAAAAGGCCCAGCAACTACTGCTGCAGAAGCGAGTGGTCCGGACAACGAAACCAGAGACAGTCACGCGTGCAAGGACAATGAGTGGCTGCCGTGTGTAGCCCGTCCACCCCACTTCTCCATCAGCCATGCTAGTATGTTCACTCCCATTAGGATGACAAGCATCTAAGCCGCGCACACCTATACACCAGCTCTCCTACAGTTTACTATCTCCTGAAGCCATCACGTTCTTATTTCATCTCACCCCCCTCGCCCCCTCCTACAGCAAGCATGGTAGGGTGCTGTGTACGGGGCGGTTGACTGGTGCCCCAAGCATGGAATACCACATTTTGTTAGTTTGTGCTGCATTTCCGTCCCCCAGCTCAATTAACATTTATATTACAGCTAAAGGTGTTGGAAGTCCCTCTCGCAGTTGGGGTTGGGGGGTGGCGGCTGCACGTAGAATGAGAGGAGGCCCCTGACTGCTGTTTCCATTCATGTATATTTATTTTTACATTCGCTGTCCCCTTCCTGCCTTTTACTTTTTACTGCGCTGTCAGCATTTGCCGGTCTGTGCGGCAGAGCCACAGTCATATGGCTATAAGAATTTTAATTTTGAATTACTCGGGTTTCTTTAAAGCAGGAGGAAGAAATGTGTCTGTATAGCGGAAGAAGTCTTTAAGTGCTTCGTTCTGCTGCGGTGCATTTTTTTGTGAAATGTGCATGCTGTGCCATGAAAACAGGGTTATTTGGACTTTGACTAAACTGACCTCACCTGGGGTTGCAGAATCTGGTGCTTTGAGCACTTGTGGCTGGTCACACATAATGTCAAGTGCACTCTTTTTCCCCCGGGCTTGTTTTAACACCTTTAGCACGCCAAAGTCTCGTGATTTTTTTTTTTCCTCTCTGATTCTTTCTGTCTTCAGGTACTGAGCTTGCCAAAGACTTGCTGTTCCCGGAGGTGTCAGGAAGAATCGGCAAATGCTTTTTACAGCCCCTTCTTACCCAGAAACTGGGGCCATCGTTCTCCTTTGGTCTCTTTGCTCACTGATGTCACTCAGAGTTTTTTTCCTAATGCACGTTTGTTGGAATTAAATTACAGCCGTTCTGCAAGTTTGGCAAATGTTTTAGGTGGTTCTGTTTCGGGTATGTTTCCTGCTCCTCTACTGTTTTGAGACACTCAGGCAATACTAAAAGAGCGGTACCTTGACAGTAAATAACAGCCTTGTCAATAGCAATTAAAGGCAACACAACAGACCCCCCTCCCTCCTCCCTGACTGAGCCTAGCTTCCAGCAGCTTTAAAGCTAGATAGGAAAACTGGTATAAATATTTCTCGGAAGAAGAAAAAAAAAATGCTGGAGGATTGTGTGTGAACGTGCTTTTATTCTCAGCAGCGTGTTTTATGTTCAGGTCCTTTCTGTGTGTGGCACAGAATGCTGGCTGACATCTGTGGCCTCTCTCGCTGTGGTTGTCTCGCTGTAGAGTCCAGCGTCCCCATCTGAGATGTAATTAAAATTCTCCAATACGCTGCTACTGCCGCGCTCCTCCCCCGCTCGCCGTAGCCCCCACCCTTCATTAGCGGGGGGTCAGCCTACGGCGCACCCTGCACGGGTGCACCCTGGTTTCAGAACCGCTGAGGGTGAGGGTGTTTCTGTGTGTTGAGGTGGCAGTGGGGGCAACGGAAAGGGCGGAAGCTATACATCCGAGGGATGAGATTGTTCTGTTGTCATCCGTCGCAGCTGAGGTAACAGCTAAGAGCCCCCGCCCCCAATGGCTGTTTACCTGGCCCGGATGCACAGAGGCAGGAAGGCTGCGTGTGGCACAGGGAAATGGGCTGGGCTGTTGCTGTGGGTTCTGCCAAGCTGCATTTACACAGCAAATGGTCTGTGCGCTTCCTTCTGATGCTATCGGGCCCGCATACATCATCCTGTGAGCCTTGTCGATTTAAGTTTTTATTTGGTTTTAGCTTTGATTAGTTGCTGCAGTGCTGTTACTGAGGGATGACTGTGTAAAAATGGGCATTCCAAAATATTCACTTACAGTATGTGGGAAACGTACCTTTCTGCCGTGTCCTCTGATGCCTTCTCGATTAGGTTAAAGGTAACGTTTATTTTTCGGTGTTTTCCGCCGGAGAGCAGGCTGGCACCGGGGAATTGACAAGGCTGTGCTCTGCCTCCCGTTTTCACTTCCGTCCACGGGCGTATCGTGTCCTTAGGCGTGTGCCAGCGTGCGCGTGTGCATGTGTCTCTGTGTGCCTGTGTTCAGCTGTGGCAGGCACAAGTGCTTGTCAACTGCCGAGTGTAGTGTTACTGTTCTCGTGCAGCATACCTATTCTCACCCCAGGCTTTATCCTGCTCAGAAAGAGAAGCAGAGAGAGACATGGGTTGGGTGGGGGTGGTGACGGGGAGGTGCCGTTGCAGTGGGAGGCCCAGGTCTCCGACGTGCTTCCTCCCTTTGCCTCCCATCCCTTCCCTGTTTGTGCTCAACTTGCCCTTTTGGCAATGGCTCCATGCAGAGCTCCTCTTCCCCCTATCAGCTATCAGCATTGTTTCCCTCTTCAGAAAGCAAAAGCAGCTCAAGCAAGTTAAGAGGTTTTGGCAGCGTTCGTCTGGGAGGGTTAATTAATCCACCGTGCTGCTGTGTTTCAGTGTAGTCAGGCATTCATGCCCCTCAGGTGGAGACACCCTATTGTGGCTGGAAAAGAACTCCTGCTCCTCCTCCTCCTCCTTCCAGGCCCTTCTCCCTCCCTCATCTCTGAGACGTGGAGCCGTCGGAGGGGAGAGGCTTGTCGCCCAGGTTCACGCCGCCTGAATTCGGACTGCAGCTCCGAGCCCGCATAGATGTCATTGTATGCAAACAAACAGACGCGCAGCTGAAAAATGTAGGTGGCTGTAGCTTTTTAAACAAGTTTTCCTAATAGCCGTTATCGACTCCGTAGTCCCCGACCTGTATTATTTGCACAGGTTCAGCACTCAACGGTGAACGATGTGCTTTCGATTTGGAGGCTAAGTGATTATTATTATTATGGTGTTTTGGGAATAAAAAAAAAATTCTATTAATTTTTTTTAAAATAGAGCTTGATTAAAATGTTAAGTAGAGAATTGTCCCAAAAGGTACCCTTGTCGCTTTGGAAGCAGTGCTGTGCAGAGCTGCATGGGCAATCCGCCGTGCCCTCGTTTCATCTGATTTGCATGCTAGAGAGAATTAGGTAATTGGCATTTATGCAGAACAAAGAGGATCCGCTCCTGGAGAAAAAAAAAAAATAAATAAATGAATAAAAACTAAATGAAGGCTTTCAAATAGAAGCAAATGCATGTCTCCGTCTTGTCCCTGTGTGCACATGCTCAGGAAAGATGGGACGCCGGGCCCGGGATTTGCAGGAGGAGGTAGAGAAGTGTGTGTGTGTGTGTGTGTGTGTGTGTGTGTGTGTGTGTGTGTGTGTGTGTGTGTGTGTGTGTGTGTGTGTGTGTGTGGGGGGGGGTCCTCAGCGAGCCGGCTAGGCGGGAGGACACCCTTCTATTTTTCCGGATCGTAGCTGCCATCGCTGTAGGGGTAAGGTGCGTATGAGTACTAGGCATCTTCTCTTAAAGAAACACACAGCTTGTAACAAGAAGATAGCTCAGAAATGGTGGCAACCTCCTGGAAATCAAACGTATGTCCCACCGTGCTGTTTTAGAGTCCCGGTTTCTAACGTGTTCTCCTCGTCTAATTATGCAGAATGGTAATCCAAGAAGGAAAAAGGGCCTTGCTACTCTATAATAGGTGTTATTAGCCATGTTGGTTTTTGCCTCAGAGAGGGAGCTAAGGGCGACGGTTTCACACTCAGAGCTGCACTTGAAATGGGTTTGAACAAGCCTTATCTTACAATGGCAGAGCTGCCCGCTGTTTACAGTGTAAACCTATCGGGCGGTGCGCCCCGTGCTTTGGAGTTTTATTAATTAGGCCACGTGCCGTGTTTGAGTGCAAATATTTCTGGAGCCCGATTTATTTTTTCAGCTGATATCTCTGTCAGAACAGATGTTACGCCAGCGCAACAGAACGTTTGAACAGTGTTTTTCAATGGCGCTTGTTGGTGGAGGCGGGGGAGCAGGTGACAGGGGTGTGAACGTGAGCTAGATGTTGAAGAATTTGTTTGTAACCGTCGAACCCGCGACACGCGTGTGAACTGACTGGTGTTCTTCCCTCCTGGATTGTTTGAACAGATTTGTTGAATTAGAAGTAAGTGTAATGCAGGGGGAAAACAGTCGTTTGAATGTGAAGCCCCGCGAATGCGCCCGTCTGACCTGTGTTATTGGGTGTTTTGCTGTGGAAATGTTTGTTGGTTTTTCTTTGAGCCCACGCTAATGGGTGCACTTGTGTGGGCCGCATTTGAGGGTGCGAATCGCGTCTTTCCCCCATCTCAACCGAGGGCTTTGAGGAACAGCAGGGTGGTGTCTTGGAAGGTGTCTCTTTGTTAAACGGAGGAAGGAGCTGTCAAGTAAAGCCTTCAGTTTCTAGGACCTTTCAGTTCTCCTCAATCCTTCATAAGAGACTTTTCTCAAGGCTATTTTATTTCCTCTACAAAGGCAAGAGCATGCTGGCTAAGTTGTTTTCCCATTGATTCACAAATCGATTACTGTAGCCAACTAGCTACAGCAGATCCTCCTTTTATCTGCCTTACTTGCACTTTGGGTGTTAGGTCAACAGATGACACGAGTTGTGCAGCGCAAAGTGTGAAAACACACACAGAAGTTTCTTAACTTTCGGCGAGTTTATTTTTCCCAGATTTAATGTCTCCCTGCTGTCTGTACACCTGGCTATTAAAATGTTCAGTGTTGTAGCACTCAGTACACAGCTCCTGTGGTTTAAAGGACATTTAATGTATTTGGAAGTCTCGAGCACTTTTAACACCATTGAGTGTGTGTGTGTGTGTGTGAGTGTGAGAGAGTAATCTTATTATTAACACCTAATTCTAACACCCAATTGTCTAGTATTAGTTTATATATTATGCTGGTTCATTTTAATTTTGATTTATTGTTAGGATTATTTGAGACATTTTAGTTAATTCCTTTTCTCCAAAAAATAATTATTAAATGACATTCATGGAAATAAATATGAGGTTGACATGAATTTAGAAATTAAACCTGAGATTACGTTTAGGCGGTTTGTTATACAGCGCCAACCACTCAGTCCAAAAATGCTTTTTGGATTACGGATCCTTTGGATCGTTCCGTGTCTGACTTGTCTGTTTTCAAAGTCTGCTTTACCTTTTTCTCAGCACTGATTGCCAATGTTAAGCACACCTGCGTGAGGGAAACAACTTTATTTAGATTGCAAAACATTTAATTTTCTATCTTGTTCACATTGTATCGAAAGCTTAAAAATTCACACACGTATAAATGGCGTTGTCTTTCAGTGTGCACATTTCATAATCCATGTATGACATTTTGAAGTTGTTTTTGCCACTTGTGAACGTTTTTACTATTTGGAGCTTTCTGAATCCTTGGAACACTAAGACTGAAGCATGAAATTGCTCCTAATTTGTTTATACAGTATATTTTCTTTGTTATACTAGGCTAATAGTAAATTGAATGCATGAATTATCTCCTTTTCTCTCAGTATCTAATACCTGTTGCTTTCGTAACATGTCCTAATTTTACCGAATGAAAGATTAAATTGCATCCAGATTACAGTCAAAAAAATTACATACCAGCTGAAAATGGCATTTGGAAATAGACTATTTCATTTAAAAATACTAACTCATTATGATCATTCGTCTACATACTTTTATACACGTCTGCCTTCGTGACAATTTCCCTCTTCTCTAACAGACACCGCCCACATTCACACGCAAGGTTAAATACACACGTGTGCTTGTACACAACCTCTACATGAAATGACACAGAAGGTAGTTTGTGCTCGGGTCCCAGTCTGGAGAAGTGGCGCCTGGGCTGCCGATCCCCGAAAGGTGAGGCCTTTGTGCCACAACACTGGTTTTTATTTGGACCATGGTGGAAAAAGCCACAACTGACGTCAGGAACTGCCGCGGTTGAGTCTGTTATTACGAGCTGAAGGTAAATGAATGCTTTTGCACAGGGGGCTGTTTAAAAAAAAAAAAAAAAAAAAAAGGCTTTACAGTCCAAGGTTAGTACACAGAAAAATAAAGTCTCACCACAGTAGCACGACATTGTGCTGGAGCACGCGGGGTTGAAACTGCAGTCCTGCCCAGGGATTTTGGTCCGAGTAAAACGTTTGGTGTGTTAGTGTTTGCTGACCCATTAGAGCAACTTGGTTAGACTCCCCGAGAATCCCTTCCATTCTCAGGTTATTGAGTTTACAACTTGTGTTTTGCTGCTGTGTTGAGTCAGATATTTGTACCTTGTACTGGTGCTAGAAAGCAGCCCCTTGGGCTTTCTTGATAAACGTCAAATTCGTGGATGGTGCATAATGAACATGGTCGCACAATGAATGGATAAATTTTGTCAGTGGCTTTTTCTGGAACGGAAATTGTGTCTGTGTAAAGGTGAACATTACAAAGCCCTCGTGCTGTTTATGGTTTATTTTGCTTTTTGATGTTGTTCTTTGCCAGTTGCTTTTCTTGAGAGCAGAACTGGTGAAAATGGCACTAGCCACAAGCTGTTTTTCTAATTTCAAAGATGAGAGAACAGAAAAGATCTTCAAAGATATAAAAGTGAGGTTTTCTCCTGTTTCTTATTCTTTCTCTTTGTCACAGGGAAGTGGCTTTATTCTCCTGTTCAAGACAAGAGGAAACCTTGTGGCTCCTTGTCACATTCTTTCAGATTTTATTGAATTTCTGGGGGCAGAACAAGTATAAGTTCATAGATGGAATCCTCTCGCAAGGTTTCAAGTTGTTCAGACGGATCATCGACAGCAGCGGGCTGCTGCATTTTCCTCTCAAATGCGTCCTTAACGCATGTTACTTGACTACAAGGCCATTTCATTCAGAGATGTTATTCTCCACCTGCTCAGCAACACAGTTCCTAATCTTAAGGGGGAAATAAGTAGTACACCGGTTAAACAAGATATTTCACCTCAGAGTGCGCTCTGCACTGCAACTTGTACTGAATAGCCTGGCCGATCTTTCAAATACACGTCCCTGTTATCACGACAGGAATTCCCTTCTGTGGTCCCGCAGTGGTTCGAGGAATGCTCCAGAACATGCCTTTATCTCCGTTGTTACCATTTTATTATTCACCTGATGAATTTTATTCACCTGAAATGTTCAGCGAACGAGAACAGCCATATTTCATAGCGCTGAAAATCCTGAAAAGATGAGGGAATTATGTGGCTCAGTTATTTAATATGTGCAAATCATTATTATTGATGATATGAATTTGCTTAGCTTATGCCCCTATCCGGGATGACATACAAGACCTTTGCAATAAGTGCAGGATAATGACAAGATAAAGCCCTGTGAAGAAAAGGGGAATTTCCAGTTTAAAATATTGATGCTGTAAAAAGTCAGACTTGCTCTATGAGAGAGAAGCCAGACGTAAAGCAGAAGGGTTTTTGTCTGTGTCTCTACTTGGTTATATGAGTACACTGTTCGTTGTGATGGCATTTCAGTGATACATACTCAACATGTCACCTTTCCTTTGGCACTGTTCTTCTTCTTGTTGTCATCAAACATCAGCTTTTTTCTGCCGCCCCCCCCCCCCCCCCCCCCCCCCCCCCCNTCCCCCCCCCCCCCCCCCCCCCCAGAGTTCTTATCATTTAAAAACCGTTGACCGTGTTCTCGGAAACCCTCTGAATAAGGGACTAGACAGCCGAACCACTTTTGGTAGAAAAAGTGTTGGCGACTCTTTTCGCATGTGCTTCAGTAGCAGTAGTCAGTTAGCAAAGGTTAGGTGATAGTGATAGGAGAAGCAAAGTGTTCACAGTGACGGTCAGCTGTCCGCAAGGCGTGTATAAGTAGTGGGGGTTGCTGCTGGGCACAGTGGTGCTGTGACCCCCTCCCCTCCCCAGCCGTCCACACAGGCGGACCAGCTGGGCCCTCTGCTGCCTAACTGCACAGCCCCATCCTGTGGGAGAACCCATCACAAGCATCGGTGCTACAATCGCAGCATCTTTTTCTTTTTGCTGTTATGTTTTCCCCAGCTGTTCCATTTTTTAATCACACATGTAACAAGCATTGGTTTATGTTAAACTGATCCCATCTGCAAACTCATCGACACCATCTGAGGAAAAGGGAGGTGCTGTTGAATGAAGTGAGGTTGTTTCTTCTTGACTTTCCACTGGGCCTCAAGGCCGCATTAAAAGCTGCTTATTTTATACTAATTTTCCATCTTTTTACCTTTTCAGTCTGGCTATTATGGACTGTGAAGCTTGACTAAATTTTAAATTTGAAATGCTGTCTTGTGGATGCTTAATATGCACTCTTACTGCACTTATTTTGCACAGGTGCTCAGAATTACTAGTCCTGGCCAAAATGCACAGTGTGTTACATTCATATTTATTTATGTATAAACAAGGGGACACTGTAGAAGTACCCAGTCAGATCAAACCAGGGTTTGAATTTGTTTGAGATGTGGTTGGCACATGGTTTGGGCTATACACCAAAAACACAACAGCATGCATGTCATCAAATTTTATTTGTATTTTTTCTTTACCTTCAATATCTTTAGTCAATAATAATAATAATAATAATAATACTGTAGGTCTCGTTACTTCTTTTTTCTCTACTGCTGTGCACTATAATGCCTGTGTTTGTTAGAATGATGCGTAAAAATTCCGTGGAGCCAGAGTGCAACCAGAGAGTTTTTATTTTCTCTGTTAATGCTTTGTTAATGACGAAATTAAACAAAGGAGCTGGAGAGATGGTTGTAACCAGTTCATCGGTTTGCCGCACATGATTCCCCCTAATTACTAGCAATTGCTTTCTGATACAAGGAAAGCAAATCTGCATTGGCTCAAAATAACCAGCAATATGAAAATTAGCACAAATTGGACAAAGTGCAGAGTGAACAAATGTGGGGAAAAAGCATGGAGATCAGAACTGTTAATGATAAATAGTAAATGTGAAAATTGCCTCAACCAGATACAAAACCGTATTTGTTCTTACCAAAATAGTTTTTTTGAAGACGATGTTAAAAAGCACAGAATTTAAATAGCATAGCATTAAGCGCGGCACTAAAAAGTAAGATATAAAAAAAAAAAGTTTGAATTTTTCCTTAATTTTGGCTAGAAAAAAATAAATATATTACAATAATGTATGAAAATGATGAAAGTGGCTAATAGGTTTTGAAAGCTCCGAAACATTTGTAGCCTTGTTTTATTTTTAATTAGTTTTTCGTATACTAATTACACTGGCGTTGTGTTACCCTGTTTGCTGCTGTTGCTAGTTTTTCTTTTACTGCAGGTCCGCTCTCTTGTTATACGCAGAAAATCATCCGGCTGAAGGCACGTGGCCGGCTGTTCTGAGATGCGTAAATCACACCCTTTAGTTCAGCCTTCCGGTATTGAAATCTTTTAGCATCACTGTAAGAGCATTGAAAGAAAAGAAAACGGGTTAAAAACCATATATCAGGGTATTTTTCAAGTTTGCTCCAGTTAAGAAATCTTGACATCAGTCAAGCCTGGTGCATGAAGGTAGCCCGTTTAAATATGTTAAAGATCCTTAGTTGATAATTGGCCACTTTACCAACTGTTTCACGAGGTTTGAATCACACGGCACCTTCTTGGGAATGACGGTTCGCCCGTTCCCTCCCTGCTCGGCAGATGTGGTCCGAGTGAGCCGAGCAGCTGGCAGCCTGTCACAGCAAAGTGTTAAAGGTCTTCTGCAAATACAATTTAAAAAAAGGCTCCCAGTATTGGTTTCCTAACCAAAGCAGCATGCATGAGTATGATTGTCTGTGATAAGCCAGGAACAAACAGCTGTAGCGTTCTGCCAACACACAGGCAGTTTGGGTTCGGGTTTCCCCTGATGCCAGCATGGACGGCTGCACTTGGGATGCAGCACTCAGATTGACACGGCAGGCCTGTTAGCGGAAGAAAACAGAAGGGCACCCCAATTAAAGTGGACCCAGGCCAAGCCTCTGCCCTCCAGGGCTGGGGATGCGTCTACCGGCAGGGCTGTTGCTCTTTGTGTGCTGTTCAGGGCACGAAGCCTTCTGTCAGGTGCATTCATTCACCTGGACGTGCGTGGAGACAGCTGACAGAGGCTTCAGTTGCAGAATGATGATGCCTCTTCCATGTACCGTTTGAATTAAATTGTAAACATTGCATTGTTTGCAACTGCAAACGTATCACCTGTGTTTTACGTGTGTGTGCGTGCGTGCGTGCGGGTACATATATATATGTATGTACGTACACAAACGTAAAACGGTTTGTGTGTGTGTGTGCGTATAAAAATGTGTCATGTGTTTAAGGAGTTTAAAGTATGTTATTATCAATTATTAACAATTCTTCATTTTATGATTTAGGTCAGCACCATGTTGGCACAGTGTTTGGACGCTAGTTTGAATCAGGCTCAGTCTGGATGAGATTATGTGTTTTCCCACGTTTGCATGGGGTCCAAAAACCCATCGAGGAGAAGGCAAATGGTAACCGGTTTTGTAAGCTCCCTTACTGAGAATAGCACGAGTGGGCACCGCGATTTGATTTTGGCTCAACCCCTCTCACCCAACCACAATTTAAGTGTTTTTAAGCACTCTTTTTCTTTGGAGACATTAAAGGTTGTTAGAATGGAATGTGAGCGTTCCATGGCGTGCCCTTTGTTGGCATGGTGACGCTGTAGTGTTTTTCTCTGCTTGAGATGACCCTGCCTTTAACCTCTGGTCCTGCTGCTGGTGGCCCTGCGTCTCTGTGTCTGATGGGCCTGAATCAGATCCTGGTTCCCACAAACCAGCTGTGTCCCAAATTATGGAACGGGGGGGGGTCACTGACACTTCATGTGGGATTCACTCTTTTATCAAAAATAGATTGTTTTTTCCCCTGTCCTCCTGCTTTTCCCTTTTTTGGTTTAAGAAGTGGATTTTTGTCTAAACTGAGGAAGGGTGCTAGGTTTATTCTGTGTTTTCTGCAGACACCCCCACCCCTCCCCTCCCCACCGCATATTGCGGAAAGCTTTTGGAGTTTACTGATCTCACCTTGAATAAAGTGCCTGATGGATAGCTGCACTGTTGGATTATGATTATTTTTTTCTAGCAGTAGGACACTTGTCACTACAGAACAGCACACGGGGACAGGCAGAATAATGCAGTAGGATGTGCATTCCTATACACAGATCTTTTTGGAGATGGTCTTCCCCAGGTGGGATTGGAAGCCTAAAACCGTATTGTCACAGGGGACAGAAATGAGAGCACGGTTAAGCTTTACATTATTGCCGCTGCATGGTTGTGTGTCTCGTTGTTGTTCCATAGACCTGGGGGGGGGGTGGGCATGTGGTAAGTTGACTGAGGTTTTTGTTTATACTCTTTTTATTAAATATGCCTGTTTGGAGATTGAAGTATATTGGTGGGGGCAAACGTATTTTCTCAGGGCATTATCTGTGGAGCCTATTGTGTATAAACATGGTTATGAGATGCAGTCTTGTCTTAACTCAAGGCACGTTCTGGGGGGGCTGAATTGGAAAAACGCAACAGAATTTGACGTTAAGCATGTCATAAACGGCAGTCTTGTGTTTGTTTTCCAGTTCCCTGCTATGTGTTGAGTTGTTTATACTCCCATTCGGGGGAAAAATCTGATTTACTTCTCTACTGAAGAGGAACGTCAGGCAAGAGGAGAAAAATGTGTATCGGAAGCATTGATGAATTCTGCCTGTCTGCTGTAGATCTAATAGTTCAAGAAACCACATTAAGTCAAACATTCCTATTTTATTTCCTTCACTGGCAACAAGGGAAAATGTATTTCAGAAATGGCAAGATCTATTGTAATAAAATAAGGGGGGGCCCATTCACTTTAAAAATGTATACTGCTTCCAGCGTAATAGTGTAAGTAATTTGTTAAGTGCTTATAACTCCCTTGCTAAAGTTTCCAAGATTTTGCCCGAAGCAAGCACTTAATTAGCATATTAATTTTTCAGAATGGCTTTGAGGAGAGCTTTTCAATATTTCTTCTTTTTTTGTTGCCCCTTAATATGAAAATATTTTTACATTTGCAGAGTGTTTATGAGGACCTGGCTCTGTTTGCTTCATTTGAATGCAGTGTGAGCAGGGGTCTAAGCTGTGGGAGTCCACATCTCTTCCAAGTCCTGTAATGTCATGAGCTACTTCTATCAATCTTCATAACTGCAATAATCTATTGACCACAACTTGAAGTGTAAAGTGCACCTGATCATTAAGACGAGGGGAAAAGAACTGCATTTTTTAACCATATTCTTGTGGAACATGCCTTACGGTTATAGCATGCGAGTGAGATCAAACAATGACCCAAAGGTCAGTTACTTTATTATTATTATTATTATTATTATTATTATTATTTTTTTATACATGCGCCACGTATTCTGTGGTAACGCAATGAGTAAATGATTCTAGACCTATGTGTGTTGTTCAGCTGTTGTTCATATTGGATTGAGTTCTGTAATATTTTAGATCCCAAGCTGTGTAATGACTATGACAAGGATTGTTGGATTAGCAGAACATCTGATTAAATAAAGTATTGTGGACACTGCTCGGTGCTTGGCAGCGTTTCTGTATATTGCTCCTTTCAAGGCAGCTTGCCACAGTGCCCTTTATAAATAATGTTTAATGTTTTGCGTTTGACAGACAACTGGGTTCATTTGTATTTAAGAACCGTAAATGAACACCTTCGAGGTGACGGGTTGTTCTGGTTGCCACTGGGAGATCGACAGCACTATGAAGCATGCTATGGAGCACGTTGGTAAGTGCTCTGCATATTCTTCATAATGACTGTAATGAACCTTGGGTATTTAATGCAGGAGAGGTCGACCGTTGAGTGACCCCAATGATTATTGACTGGTAGGTGCACTGGGGTCATCCTTTGGTTTACCTCAGTGCAGCCTGAACGCACCAGCAGGACGTGATCTAATTTGGAGACGCAAAGAGCGGTGGGAAAGAGCAGGGGTTGCTATAAATCTGGTGGTGAGCTTGATAAGCTATATGGGACCGATCACTGCTGGCCACTTGGTGGGCTGTGGCTTCAGTGTGATCCCAGAGAGGGCTATTCAAGGTTGGTGGCAAGGTGTGGCAGTGGCTCTGAGATTCTGTTGAGGAAGAACACACATGCTTAGGAGAAGTTCATGGCTGTTCAGCCAATCTGAGTTGCAGTCCATGGCATCTCCAGGCTTGCATGAGATCATTTGGAGAGCTGGTTCCTAGTTACACATTCTGCTGCGTTGTTGGAACCAGCCACCTTCTTGCTTATTTGTGTGCAATTTGTATTATGCCTTAGACTTACAAAGTAAGAAGAGTGTGTTGCTTTTGGCTCGCTTTGGCAAGGTGGTGTCTGCAACCTCTCCATTGTGTGAGTTAGGATTTTACTTTCATATGGCATGCAATGCTCATGTGGCCTCCTGTCCCAACAGCCAAGGTCTGCTGTCCTTGTACTAGAAACTTGTGTCATCTGGAGCTGCTGTGCTTTTGTCTGCCACTCAGCATTTGTTTTAAGCGTCTTTCTCCTCCCTCATCTTCTCAGTCTAATTGTATTGTGGTTATCAATTAGGTTTCTATTTATGTGCATCATGAGCTGAGATTGGACCACTTCTTAAAAGAGCTGGGGCTAGTGGATCTCTTTCTGTGCCCCTTGTCATCTCCCAAGCTGTTTCTAAGATATTGATTTGGACAGTTTGTGGTACATTGTCACACTGGAACATCTACCTGTATGGGTGCAGTGCAAGCTTCTAGTGCATTGGTGTGGCTTCAACATAGGGTAAGATGCCTTTTGCCAAGGAATGAATCTCTATGCAGCTAGTGAGATTTAGAAAATATGAAACCATCATATCACCAGCCATCTTTAACTCTTTCCATCTGTTCATTTTTTTTTTGTCATGCCCTTTTCACTGTGCAGCTTTGCGGCACATCATATATGAGTGTACGCAAATACGGACAGAATGCACAGCAAATAGCACTGATAATTACAATAAAGAGTTTAAAAACAAGCATGGTGATGAAAGCCACGGAAGCAACCAAGGAGACAATCCAAAGCTGACTGGCCAGTCCTCTAGACATGCAAAAAGACTACAGTTAGCGATAATGTTGGTATGTTGCAAGCAGCTTTTGGAGCAGTTGAATGTCATCTCTACTCACTTTGCCGGGTTATTACGTGATCTTCAGTCGGTATTGCAGTACAAACAGCAAGGGCTTACAGGTCTCAGTCTGGAGAAATTTCACCTGAGGCATCCTGGTGTCTGGGGGAGGCAGAGGGAGGAAGAGCAGATACGTCACTACCAGTAGCGACAGCTAGACAGTAGTTAATTGACTTAGTTAAGTCCAAAAACCAAAAGACACTTAGGTTTGACATTTGACCGTGTCACATAAGAGCCCGAAGATACTTAAGGACACACAAGGAGCTGTTCTGCTGTTCTGCTTTTCAGATTAATCACATTGTCGTCTGCTGCCACTCTGGAAAGTCAAATGAGATAAATGAACGACTAATGCGATGATGTTCAGCAGTTGCCCAGGTTAGTGTGACACGGTGACCGATTCCCATCCTCATCCTCTAACACTGTGTCTGATAACTGGGGCCTTCTTGGCCCACAGGGACGAGCGGATGGAGGGGTAGGGGAGGGCGGGGACCCATGAGTTCGCATTGTCTGGCAAATGTAGCTAATCAGCTCATCGGTGCCCCCCGTCAAACATTTCCACGGCTGTCAATCAAGGTTAGCGGCAGCTACTGAGGCGTTGTTTGCTGGGCACATTTGACTGGCTACATTAAAATTCCACTTTGCAAATATGTACAAATTGGCGCACCCGGAGCTAAATTTAGCCGTGGAATAGAATGTGGCAAACGCTCAGTTTCTCTTTGCTCTTGTGGGGCGGGGTGATATGTTGCTTGCCCAACGTTAGCTGAGGTGAAACGGGGCTTCGCTCGTGGTGTCTGCTGTCTGGGAATCTATTAGCAGTGGGCTTGTGGCAGGGATGTGCCACGGCGGAAGGTACAAGTACCCTGCAATCAGAGCGAGATGTGCTATTTGAGATGATGGTGGGGTAGCGGGTGGGATATTGCGAGTTGCATTATCTCACTTTAATCAGGGTGATCCAGCTATGTAAATGGGAGCTGAAGAGGACCCTCTGATTAAAATGCCTGCTTGTTGTAACACAAGAGTGTCTTGCCTTTAGCTTATTTCTTTATTAAAAAAACCCTCCGTGTCAGTCATGTGTAATCAGCGAGGAAAGTCTGCATTGCGGTTAATCAAGGCACCTAAATAAGTAAATAAAACGCACGTCTGTTTGTGTAGGCCACGGGGGTGTCCGCTTGCCATAGATAAGTTTATCGGCAGTGACCCGCTGAAGGAAAAAAAAAAAAAAAAAAGGTGCTCAGGTGTGTCATAGATCTCCGGCCCCTCTCTCTCTTGTTTACAGACATCTTTTGACCCCAATTTCCTGTTATCGATCCAGGAGTGAACAATTTACTTTAGTCCTCCTGTCTTTTGGGATGAGAAATTATCTCCCTTTTTGTCTCCGTGATTTTAATAGCTTTCTCCATTGATAATTTTTTTGGGGAAGCTGCGTGCTATGATCGTTCATCTAGTATGATATTAACGATTTCTGCTGTTATGCCCAGAATTGTTAAGTAAATTTTTTTCATTGTTTATACCCATGACTCTTTTTTTTTTTAATTTATTTTTTATTTATTTATTTATTTATTTTTTTAAATCTTACGAATCACTGGAAAGCTTTCTCTGAATCTGTTGACACTGGTTAGTTAAAGTGATGAATTTTTAATCCATAGTAACGCCGTCGTCCACAGATGTCCACGTTGACCGCCAGAAGCTGCCGTTTTGGAATGGCTAAAAACCATTTGCCGGGAAAACGCCCCGTTGACCCGTGGCTTAAAAATGTCTCTGCCAGTGTCGGTGTCCCGCATTGGCGGGACCAGCGTTGCAGGTAAACTTTGGGAGACTGCAAGAAAAGGGAAACGTCTGCTGCATACCGGACCACCAGGTCTTTGGGGGCCGCATGTTCAGTAAATGGCCGCTTTTCAGCCCCGGCCCCCCTCACCTTCTTTCCCCAGAATGCACCTGTCTACTTCCATTGCAGTTTCTGTTTTATCAGCACCTTGCAGCCAAAGTGAGGAGAACTTGGCCCATTACAGGGGGCCGCATAATAGTATCTTTCACCAGCAATCTGACAGCTGACATTCTCACTGTGCTGGGAGAGAAAATACAGCAAGAAATTACTAGACACGCAGAGAATGATCAAGCTCTGTCCATGAAAGATGACAGGGCCAAAACGGCAACATCAGCAACAGAAGACTCAAACTCACAAACTCAGCTGCCATATATATATATATATATATATATATATATATATATATATATATATATATATATATATATATATATATATATATATATAAACACATA
>UFQX01000483.1:52331-112239 GCA_900497675.1 Arapaima gigas | reverse complement strand
CGTGTGTGTGTGTGTGTGTGTGGGGGGGGGGGGGGGGGGGGGGGGGTAATTGCGCTGTTCCAGGGCCCCAAGAAATCCCATCAGCTATGGGCTGCGCTGTCAGGAAGCATAAAGACAGCGTTAAAAACTTAACTCACAGCCGACAAGCTGAGGAGCATGGGTGTAGAAAATGACTTGGAAAAGACAGGCAGATTATCTATCAAGGGAAGCAGATGAAACAGCTGTAAAAGATGTAGGAGGGCAAGCAGAGATGAAGACTGAAGTGGCCTTGGCCTGTGTTTCTGTTACAGAGATTGCCTGAGATAAATGTGAGTGATGTTGATAAATCCCACCCTGCCCCCACACAAGCACACACACCACTGCCTTTAACCATTCATTTTCTTGACCGTGGTACAGCAGCTGATGGGTGGTGTTACCCTGGACCTGTCTCAGGGGCCGACCTGTAGTCGAGGGGTTTGGGGGAAGGGCAGCTGCACAGTTGCCTCTGATGCCCAGAACATCCCCATTTGCCTGCACGTTCTTGTGGATGCTATACATTTGCATGGCGACTGTGCGCAATACAAATACCTGCACAGTCCACGCAAACTGGTTCCCCCCCCAGTCTCTGGTAGCTTGCTGGTTTCATTACCATATTCTCGAAGAATTCAGTTGTCGAAATAACATTCTTTATGTGAAACAAAGATATGTATGCTTATAAATGTTTCTCGATCCCCATTGTGCTTTATTTACGGTGATAATTGCTGAATTATTAGGAAATGGGGCGCATAAGCTGAGCGAAACATATAGATGCATCAATCAGCAGTCTGATATTGTTGTAGGATACAGGTACTTTCAGATGTAACACGTCCCTGGAAATCATAAGGTGAAATCTCATAAGTTGGAGACATAATTACATTACAGCCTAAGTTTTAAAATTCCCCAACCCTTGCCTCGTGTTACTCATAAATGCAAAAAATCAGCCTCATATTTCGTCGTAACTCAGTAAAGGGTTACGTAAACTCGTACGCTAGGTAAAGGCGTACGTGTGAAAACTCGTGAGTTAAAGACTTGTATCTCAACGGGTACCTGTTATCTAAGTCTTGTTTAGAAATCCCCTGCCTGTGAATGTGTTACATTTTATTTTATACATTAATAATTGGTGATATCATTTGTGCACGAATGCTATTAGTAGTCTCTGGAAAGAAAAGGCATGGGCAAAGAAACAGCTTGGAGTGGTGAGAATGAGGTTTAGTGTAGGGGGGGTATTGTGTCTCTCTGTCTCCCTGTGCTTTTAACACATGATTATTCCCAAGCTGTTCGTGCGCTTTTTCCGGCGAGTTTCCCCGGTGTCACAGTTTAAGCTCCAAATGGTCTGTTGTACTTGTGTTACGCTCAAACACAGTATCTTTTTGTGTGCTTAACTCAAAGCTCTTTTCCATTTTCTTCTGTCTTTCCAGATGGTCACAAGAACAAAGAAAATATTTGTAGGCGGATTATCGGCTAACACGGTAGTGGAAGACGTGAAGCAGTATTTTGAACAGTTCGGCAAGGTAAGCAGTTCCTTTTGGTGACTTTGTCGGACTCCCTTAGAGGGCGGGGCACGCTTGGACTGGTTTCTGTCGCGTGGAGGCTCCTCCCCCTTGCCTGCCATTGGCTGCCACTTTAAGATGAGGCTCCCCGCTGTAGCGTTAAGGTGACAGCGTAGCCACGCAGGTGCAATCCTGCTGATGAGACATGTCCTCCATAGAGGACACTGCCGATTTGAGCTCTCAGACACAGGAGGGGTTTCTCTCGTGGGGAGAACGCAGCCCATGGAAACTGCAACGCACAGCTATAAACTGACAATTTATTTGACCTTAAGTAAGCCCCATTGACTTAAACACTGGAAATATATGAACTAGTATCTATAAAATTTGAATGACTTTGAAAGCAGTTTAGTAAAAGACACTGCGATCCATATTATTGAGTGAACACAAGGTAAATTTTAAGAGCATTATTCTGAGCAAATGTCTGCTCCTTAAATATTCCAAATTTCACGTATAGTCATCAGAACCGAATGAGATTAAACTGAAATTTTTAGCCTGATTGAGCGACTTGATTATGGGAAGGTTTATTTCTCCTCTCTATTTTTCCCTCCCAGAGGCATTCTGGGAAGACAAAACAAATCAGCCTGATTGAGTGTGTTTCCTGGGGGCCGCGTTCAGTTTGATCAGCGCTGTGTTTGAGGTCACTGGATTGGGTGTAAAGCGGCAGACTTTCTGTCTGCCTATGTGTCTCTATACCCCTCTGCTGCACTCACTGGGGTAATTTATCAAAATAGCCTGGTCGGTCATCCAATATGGCCTGCCACAGGCTGCTCTCTGTTTGTTTCTGCGAGCAGCGGGTCCAGGAGGATGAACTAATTAATTTACTTTCTCCCCGATAAAATTAAAACGGACTGCTCGAACAACAGCAGCTCTCTTTTGAGGGGAGGGAACAGTCCAAAGCAGAGTAATGGCATTGAGGTGGGCGGGAGCAGTCGCTGTCAGTCAGCGAGAAGTCTGAAATGCTATAGGCTTAAAATGTACTTCACGTGACTCGGCAGGGCCGCCACCCCCCCAGCTCCTGCGCCCCTATGGGCGCTACAGGCTGCTCGAATAAGGGCCAATTAGCAGGGTGCTCTCAGCGTGGGGGGCGGCCCAGAAGAGGATGAAACAGGTGGTGGGTTGCCCGGGGTCACAGGATCTGTCTCTCCCAAAGATCCGCGGGGCTGGGCAGGCAGGGGAACGCAGGCCTTGACTCTCGCTGTGACAGGGAACGCTCCAGGAGGGAGACATTCCCTGTTCCCTGCAGAAGGAGAGTAGAAGGATGAGATGACACACACATTTGTAGAAGGAAGCTGCTCTTATTATACATTTTAATCTGAATAGACATTTGTTAGGTTACATATGGAACATCTGCGATTCTGCTCCGTTGAGCCTACTGTTGGTTTTTGGGACCCCTGACACTCTTGTTCCCCCTTGTTTGTCTGTGGGTGATGTAAATACCAAGTAATGTTGAAATATCATTTGAACTATCAATGGATTATCCTTGAATGTTGGTAACAAGGGGGGTGCATTTTATCTGTAAATGTTACACCTCATAAGCAATAAATTGTCAGAAGGCCACACAGCAGGTTGAATGCGTACTGAGTCATATGTGCTGCGGGATACTCCATCCTTTGTAGGGAGAAAGCAGGTTTCACTGTGTAAATATCTTAACATATGACCCACCGCCAAAAGTCGGTATACATATTGCGACATCTGTATACTTTTTACAGCAGTGGACTGAACCAACAACGTGGGGGCCGGTGCTTTTGCGATCTGCCATTGTAATTACGCACAGCAGACAGGTTTTAACTTCTGTGCCTAATTTGTAGAATAACCTCCAAGAAGAAATATATAACCCTCTTGTGGTCCACTATGAACATGGTGAATTGTTTAATTAGTAAGGACGGCTTTTGCTTAGTCATTGGGTTTTTTTTTTTTTTTTTTGTAATCGGCTTTGAGTACATCTCAAAACAAAGTGCTCTTATTTGGCTAAGCTGAAATAACTCCTGCTTGGTTTGTCCCCCCATCCAACCTTTTCTTTCATCAAAACCTGGGACTTTACTCTGCCACTGTGGCCTGGGTTTAGTTTCATTAGGCCTGCAAGTCATTTCCAAGCCAATGGGTAACTACAATCAGCCCTTTGTACCTCTTCTGCCCTGGTTCCCATGTCCTTCTGGACGCTCGCCAGCCACTGTTGCTTCTGGAGGGACTTTTTAACCTTTTCTGTCCCGTCAAGGAAGGCTGATGTCAGGGAGTGAGTAGACTTGGAGCCCTGGCAGACAGGAATTTGGACTGGCTGTGGCAGCTGGTTCTTGTTTCTGACCTCCTACCATACGGCTTTGGCTTTGAGACATTTTTAGCCTTAAAAAAAAAAAAAAGAATTTCTATCTTCACTTTTACCTGCAAATTTGGGCTTTTTTAAATACCACTTGCCGGCTCATCATCTAGCCATGACTCACACCCTCTGCAGTCATGCAGCCCAAGAGGGAGACAAAAATTGAATGCACTACACGGTGACAGGGCAATTGTTCTGCCATTCTAGTAATTTAATGTGCTTTTTTTTTTTTTGTTTCTTGAGAATTTGTTGACAGCAGAAAATAAGAAGTGTGTGACTGTCAGTAATGGCTGTGTTGAAGACTGTGTATTAGTTAATTTAGCACACCTGTCGGACCTCTAACATTTAATAACTTCCTATTGTATCTGTTGTTGTAAATAAAAACAGTTCTGGGATCCATTAGCATTTTACACAAGTCTCCCTGCACCGGTGAACAGATTTGGAAATCTCATTTAAATTGTTAAATGCTAGAAACAATATTAGTCTTTCTGTAACTGTTTCTGTTTGTTTGTTTGTTTTTTGCCAGAAGCAAGCTGAATAAAACTCAAATGTTATGCCTATTTCTAGATAGTGCTTCTAGCATATTATATGTCGGGGAAAATAAAAGTTATATTACAACCCTCTCCTTTACAGGGGAGTATTATTTGGCTTGTTTTATTCAGTCGCACAGATGACGCAGTCTTTGCACCTACATAAAACTGATGAACCACTTGTAAAGCAAGCGGCCTTGGCTTTCCTTGAAAAGCGTTGGCTTTATCATTTGTGGACTCCACGAGTACTTATCCAGGGGATGCCAGGTGAATAGCTAACAAAAGGTTGACTTCTGAAGTAGGTGAAGATACCCAGGCTGTGAGTGTTCTTTTCCAGTGCTGCTTTTTGAGGGAGAAATCCAGGGTCACTGAAGGATGAAAACGGAAAGTGAGAACCTGGTCTGTATGTATTGAGTCCACAGGATTAGCTGTACGATAATGCATTTTCTCCCCACCCAAAAGCAAAGGGAGAGTCGGCACTGGTTTCAGTGGGACTCAAATGAATAACATTTCCAAATAGTTTGTTCAGCTTTGGTGCCAGTGAGTGAAAAGTAGTCACTTGTAAAGATGGAAAATACGATTGATTTGGTCTTAGCAAAGCTGTGTCCGGCTGTCTCAGCCCTCTCGTTCAGTATCAGCGGTCTCACGATAGCTGAGATTGTGCTGTGCTTTACCGTTACGTTGTTCCTGGGAAGAATTTGGAAGGACACGTAGGCAGGAGATTTTTCTCAGATGCCAACTCCTCCTTTACCTCTGGTGTAATGCGATGCTGACTGTTGTTCTCAGCCATAGGTAATGTAAGACAAACCATTTAAAATGTTGGACGTCATCTGTTGTGTCCGCAGAGGTAGAAGGGGGGTGGGACACTTCAGTGGACTGTGTGTTGGCAGATGCCACAACCACCTCAGGTAATTGCCTGCATGGCATCTTACTCTGAAAAGCATCAGGACGTGCTGCACACAGGGTGTTCTGTGCACATTTAAAGGGCAAACACTGAAAACAGAGACCTGCTGGAACAGGACCCTGCTGTGGGGGTCTGCATCATGGCTTCCTCCTGGGAGGGGTACAGCTAGGGGGTAGCAAGAGACTTCAAAGTAAAGGACAGATGAGTGGAGGATCAAGCTGCTGTTTCCCTCCCCTGCCTCACATGCCTGAGAGGAAGTGGTGTTACCCTGGGTGAGAATTAATGGACACAAATCCCACTTTGCCGCTCTGCAATTTTTCACTCTGGGACACCCACCCCTCCCCTGGTGGGTTTTAGTTCACAGACTTTTGCTCTTTCCTCTCCCGCCTTGAGAACCTCCTGAAACTCCCATCTTCATTTTGTTTGCTTTGGATTTTGTTACCCTGTTGGAGAACTCGTTTGGTATAACAAATTGTTTTTTGAATAAGGAAAAGTTAAACTCCTGTATCGTTCTGCTGGGATAGAACAGCAGACAAATAATAAAAAAAAAAAAAAAACTGCAATTTTCTAAGTCACTGTGTAAATCATTCTTAAAGCAGTTTTGTAGAAACAAATGCAAGAACCCGTACAATTTTCTGCCGCTCGCAGGAGCGCTCTGACGGTTTAATTCGAACACAATCACACGCTGTTACAGGCCCTAAAGAAAACGATTGGAAAACTAACTCAGCCTCTTGTAAACCTCCTGCCTAAAAAAAGAAGAGGAGAAGAGAGACTCAGACAGATGATTTAATATTCCCCCTGACCTTTGTTTGCTCTGTGTATTGGCAACGTTTCTGTGAGTCGGGGGGACGATGTTAAAACACCCACTTGAGAATTGGAAGTTTTACTGCCTCTTGGCAGGTCTCTCACTTGTATCAGCCTGGTGCCATTTATCTATCTGTCTGTCTGTCTGTCTATCTATCGATCTATATCTATCTATCTATTTGTTTATCGATTTCCTTCCTTCCTTCCTTAAGAAGAAGGCTTGTGCATCCTTGGAATCAAAACAGTCTTTAGCGTCTGTGCCGTCTTCAGTACTTTGAGCGCAGTAAAAGGTAGTCAGCGGTTGCAGTGGCCTCGCTCGGTTTCCCGCACGCAAGGTCAGAAGGAGTGCTCGCCGTGGCATCCACGCGTGTATTTATATTTAACTGCGACACGTGAGAAGAATGGGCTTCCTTGAATGATGTGTGTCCTACTAGAGGAAAGCAAAGAGCTGCATTCCTGTTGTGATATTTATTTAAATACATATCGCCAAACAGTTAAGAAGCCGCTCCCTCTTCCTGAAGCTTGATCTGCCTTTCTAACTGCTTGTTATTTTTCTTCTTCAATAGTCTCTGTACACTACAGTGATTTGCTTTGTGGCCACGGACTCGGTCCTGTCATGATGTCTTTATCGTAAACATGGCCGGATGTTCCACTACAGCTGTTTTTCGTCTTACGATGGGGGCTCCATTCCGACGACCCCATCGTAAGTCGACCTCATTGTAAGTTGAAAATCCCCTTATGCGTATTATATAAACCATGCTATCGCATTATATGAACCATAAGGATATATAAATAATTAACATGCATGAATGCTATGTTGTGTAACAGGGATTTGTTATATTTGTTCAGTAATTTCACACATTTGTGTCAAAATAATAATAACAGAAATAATAGTTATTAATACATCACAGTATTTTCATGCTGCTGTATTATTTTCACTTGTATTTCTAAACCCTGTCCTTTTTCTTGTCTGCATCAACAGAACTTTTTTTTTGCTTACTGACCAATTTAAAACAAAAAGTGACTTGAAGGGCATCACAAATGGTAAAGAAAACGCAGTCGCTGCTAGACAGACAGTGACATACATGGCTGCCAGTGTTATAGTACAGTAGACGGTACAGTAGATCATTAGATGATTTGACCAATTGTTGTGGCACAAAACAGTATCAACAGGTTAATAGGACGACCAATGTAAGTTCAGCTGGTTATACGTTGCATTGGTTGTAAGTCAAGGACCACCTGTCAGCGAACAGTTCTAAGTGAAATGTTGACTTAGCCACGTGAACTTACCCCTCCGAATTAGTTTCATCTGAAAATGGATTCAATGAAGAATTGCGCAGTCTAAAAACGATTTCCCCAACTGTCCCTCTGCTTAATTTGTGCCTGTCCAGATTTTGACAGGTGTCAAGTGCTGTATGAGAAGTCCTTGTCTCGGCATAGAGTCCCCTGCAAATGGCACGTGTTGAACAATGAGCCTCGCGGCCCCTTTCTGAACTCTTTAACTCCAACCTCACCCAACCCAAGTAAGCTGAGATTCCCTTGATTGCCTTTAGAGTGAGCCATTGTGTCATTGGTTAAAGTGTGTTCCAGCCCCAAAGGTGCTGCGTAAAGACTGAAATGTTTAAAGAAGATTGAATGTGATTGAATAAGATTTCCGGCACCAGCTCAGAAAGGTAAATCTTGTGAAGATAGTAAGTGGGAATCTTTGGTATGGTTTAGGGTTGGGATTTGGGGGGTGCTGGCGATTGTATGAAGTGTCAGGTAAAGCACCCTTTCAGATTTCCCACATTTGAAGATAATGTCAAAATGTCAAAGGGACCTGTCAGAGCCCGTCTGCTGCCAGGCGTCTCCCAGGCAGACAATCAGCTTTCGCTCCTATACGGGGCCCCTGAACGAGCGGCCAGATTGAAATCGTCTCCGCCGCTTCACAGGGACAAATTGCACCAATTAATCTAGACGAAGAACAGCGTTTGGATTTAGAAAACGCATTTCTGGGGACACGTGGATCCCCTTATCCATAAACACAGTGAATTTACCTGTGGAGATGGTTTTAGAGTTGTAATAACTTTTTTCTCAGGGGGTGAGGGGTGGGGGCTGTGGGGGGGGGGGGGGGNGGGGGGGGGGGGGGGGGGGGGGGGGGGGGGGGGGGGGGGGGGGGGGGGGGGGGGGGGGGGGTTTTTTTTTGTGGGGGGGGGGGGGGGGGGGGGGGGGGGGGGGGGGGGGGGAAGTGGCTTCAGATCTTTAAACGAGAGAAGTATTTCAACAGCAGAAGATCACGCTTGAAAACTAATCTTTTCCTCCAAAGGCTCCTTTCACCAGCTCAGACGCGTTTTCTTTGACTGCAGATGTGTGTTTGTAGGAAGATGGCAGGTAATGGATGATTTTTATTTATATATTTATCTTATTTTTTTAAATTTATTTGTTTGTTTGCAAAGGGAGTGATGGCCACAGAGGAAATACAGGACTGAGTGACAGTTTTCTCCCAGACATCACGCTGCTGCGGCAGAAGGAAGTGGGGGGGGGGGGGGGNGGGGGGGGGGGGGGGGGGGGGGGGGGGGGGGGGGGGGGTGGGGGGGGGGGGGGGGGGGGGGGGGGGGGGGGGGGGGGGGGGGGGGGGGTGCAGCAAAATGAAAAACAAAATTACGGTGTCACATTTCAAATCGCATTCCTTGCCTTTTTCTGAAAAAAGATGTGTGTGTCAGGAAGCCTTTCTCCAGACCCTCAGAGTGCGGACATGATATCCACGCTTGCGGTTCTCAGCAAGCAATCAACATTTAATGAAAAGCAAAGAAAGAGGCAGGGTAGAAGAAAAATGGCCACCATAGGTAATTTTACCTGAGATTGGCAAGGAAAAAAATCTTGGCTGTTGGCATTGCAGATCCAGACTAAGCTGCCATCAGTTTAACTTCATGCGGTAATTCTGTGACACATTTTGGATTTAAAAGAACAAAACAGCACTGTCTCGTAGGAGTAACGTTCTCCCAAACAAAATCGCTGGGTAAATGGCCTTGCCTCCCCTCCCACCCCCCCACCCCGCTCTCCTCGGGATTGGAGAGATTGTTTTTGTCTATAGTTTAATGCAAAGGACTAATGAAGCCTCTCAGGTATTGAAAATCATGTACAATTACTGTGCTTACACAGCAGAGAATGGCTGTATAACACAGCTACCGCCGGTGCTCCGGGAAGTCCCAGGGAGCCACACCGGCAGCAGAGCGTCAAGCACAGAGGAATAAATACATTGCAGTTGCCTTCAGCCTCGGCAGACCGGAAGTTCAAACAAGGCATGTCTGTGTACAGCGGGATGGGGGGTGTATTTGGGTAGGTAAGAACGCCAGCCTTGTTGATTCGTCTTCGCACGTGCCTCAAAAAGTCACCGATGTTAGCATTTGCAGGCCTCCAGAGCCCGTTTGAAAAGGGAGATTGGCATTTAGGGGCTTTCTAATGTCTGATTCGTGCGCGTAGAGTTGGTGTGCTGTCTCTTCTTTACCACAGTTAGGTTTTCAAGGAAACAGTGAAGGACTTTAAGACAGGTACGCTAATTAGCTGAGACGCCGTTGCTCTGTCTAATTTTTAATGAACCCTCAAACCCGACCATACGTACCCACAAGTCTAGACATACACACTTGCATCGCCACCTTGTTTGCCGGTTCCCTTTTCTGTCCTGTATTGTGTTGCTCTCTGTTTTCCATGTATGCAATTTCTGCGTTTCAAATTAATCTGACCAAAAAATAATACTTTTTAAAATAAGTTTTTTTTTTTTTTTTTTTTTAAAAACTCAGGTGCCGTTTTTATTCATTCATTTATCCACGCTGAACTACTTTTCCAGTGTAGGTTTTTTTGGTGGTCAGGAACCTGTCCTGGAAATGTTAGTCATTGAGGCAGTAAACACCCTGAAATGGATGCCGGTCCACCGCAGGTCAATCTCACACATTTACTCACACATTCACGCAGCACAGGCGATTTAGTATCACTAGTTCACCAGAAGAGTACGTCTTCAGACAGAAATCTGAGCACTCGGACGAAACGGACATCAGACACCTGCTCTGTCTGCTGCGCTGCAGTGCATCCCCTATATATTTTTCTAAAAATTTGTTCTAAATATTAGTAAAGATTATTTTATGACACTTGAAGCTGGTCTCTTGCAAAACTAATTTCTGTTCAGTTAAGGTAGACCTCACCTTCCTAAAACTAAATCCAGGTTATTCTCTGAAAGAACTCAACTGGTTAAAAGAAGTGTCACTCGGGTTTTTGACCTTTCGAGAGTGAGGATATAACTGTGTCTTCTAAAGTCTTAGTTTGGATACTTTAGCCAGTTAGTGAATTTGATAAGCATTGTCTGTGAATCAATTAGTTGCAAAATAAAGCATGCAGGACGATAAAATATCGTTCCTTTGACATGTATTGACTCTTACTAATACGGATTGTAAATATTTATGCTGCTGCACTGCATAAAGCAGGGACTTCATTTTAAGGGCTTTCAGGTTTTAAAATGTATGCTTTATTGTTTTCCCAAGATTTTTGTGTAGTCCTTAATTATCTTGTATTACTGTTCAAAGAATAATTTCTATTTTTTCCGGCTTGCTGAATCGGGTCTTTTCTATTACCTCTAGAAAATCACTTGCGCAGCTTTGCAAACTTGCATGTAAAAATGGGCTGTATTAAGTAAATTTGGTTGGTTGGTTGGTTGGTTGGTTTGTGTGATGATAACTTCCTAAGTGCACCCGTATTTAGAGCATGGTAAAGCAGTGGCGTGTGAGAGGTTAGTCACAGTAAAGGAGGGAGAACATCACTACATCACTGCCTGGGGTCCCTGGCCCTCATACCCAGTGCCCCAGTGAGATGTGCACCTAGCTGCTTTCAGCCATCACAGGCTTGGAAGTGAACTTACAACCAGCTGCAAAATCCCAAGGCTTCAGAATGTCTTATTTTTCAATCATAAAAGCAACAAAATGTTTTCAGCTGATTCTAACGCTGGCTTTTCGTGACAGTATAAGGTTACATATAAGCTGTTATTTGGGTAAAAGCAGAGGGGGCTGCAGCTGTGTATCCCTGTGTTGCTCTCACCGGTGAGAAAAACACGAAACAGTTTGGTTCTTGCTCTCCAGGATGTTGCCGTTGTAGAGATGAGATGTTGTCCACAGCCCAGTGGCTGGACCATCTCCCAGATACATCCCCATTAGATTTAAAATGTGAATAAAGGTTTACGGTTCTTTTATTTTCAGATCATTTCCTGAACGCAAACCTTGCTATCAGAGAATGTTCTTATTTCTCTATTCAGACCAAGTTCCTTTATGACTTTGATCCATAGCCATACAAAATATTTGTGACTATAAACAATAACATAAGAATGGCTCACTAGTGATTTGAATTGTGAAATATTGAACTCTTTTGTTATGCTATAATTACAGTTCATTTTATTACATAAAAGACAGATTGTGAATTTCACATTGCACGATTCTAAACAGTTGATCAACTGTCTGCTGTTCCTTGGAAACAAACTACAATGGAAGAGTAAATAATTAAAGCGACGCGACCGGGAGAAGAAAAGGCAGATGAGCTCTCTAATTTCCCCCGACGGCAGGTGCTTGCCATCCGTCTGAGAGCTGTTGCAGACATCTGGTGTGGTTGCTACTGTGCAGAGCGCGCAGAGGTTCGGGGGGAGGGGGACAGGGTCGCGGCCCAAAAGCCACCGTCGGCCTCCTTAACGATGACAAGCTGCTGCTGCTCTGCCCTCTGAGATGAGGGCCGTGTGCAGATGTTCAGCCTTTTATGCAGCAGCACCGAACAGAGAGAAAATCTCACCAAAGAAAAGTCTCAGAGCGAGGAACTCCAACTAGAGGAGACATCTCCTTACACTGCAGTTATCCTTTTCTTTTTGCTGAAAACATTGAGAAGTGTGACACTGCAGGATTGGTAATGGATTTTTGGGAGAGCAGACTGCTACACTAGACTTCAACCATCGTGGCCTTTTGACTAGTAGACCAATCCCATCCACATCGCTACAGAGCCGTATGCCACGTGACATTTTTGCAAATTCATTTTATCATTCACACCTCTGTATTGACTGTATGGCACAGTTGATTTGTTAACGTTGGATATTATGGTTTTTGCCACTTGAACCGAATGTTTTCCTGGAGCGCAGATGTAAGGCCTACATGGCCGTGTGGTCATCCTGTGTCAAGGTCTATCCAGCTGTGTGTTGATGATACTTGACAGCTCCCAGCTACTTCTGACCTTGCTGTCCATTAGATGCAATAGTGTCTGCTTGTTTGTATGCATTTTTAAAATCATACAAAATGAGAAAATGACATCACTCTTTTTAGTACGTAATGTATTTTCCCGTATATCCTCACTGAGATTTGTACCACCAGAGTTATTCTGTTATTGGAAGGTAATTATTTACCTCCGAAAGTATTTTGTGTGTTTCTACAATCATGTTAACTGCTCAGTTCTTTGTGAACCAAAATTTAATTCTGTACTGAACATCGAGGAGAAAACATCTCTCCATTGCAGTGACCACAACTGCTCAAGTGCTAAATTGCGCCCTTTTGAAACCCTGTATGTGGTTCAGAAATCCCATCAAGGGTAATTATTTTGGATCGGGAGTCAGCCGGAAGGATGGATTTTTCTCCCTCCTTCTCAAAACTACAAGCACTGGATGGAGCCTTCAGATGGTTCTCTGTATGACCCCTGCTGGGTCCATCAGTCCTTCCAGCTGGCCTAATGCTAGCCAACCAGTCTGCCCAGGAAGCTGGTGACACACTGTGCCAAACACTGGTGCTGCCAGGACCTCCAGCAGAGAGTTTATGGACTACCATGGTGTGGATGGGCCAAGGCCTCTACTGCAGCTAAGTGAGCCGATCTGATCTGAGTTCACGGAGAGGCCTCTTCAGTAGCCTCCCCACGTTTGTTAGGATTACTCTTCTTTTACTTTGTTGTCTAGCCAACTCTTTTATCCAAAGCGACTTCTTTCCCAGTTTATATTGCAGGTTATTTTTCTGGAAGAATTCAGATCAAGATTAGAGCCAGCAGTCTTATGGTTTGCAAGTCAGTGTCCTTAACCATCATCATGCCACCTGTTGCATGCATACAGTAATGTTTGTAGCCCAGACAGTTCTATTCCTTTACTGCTTTGTTTTAGGAATCGGGTAGGCTTATTTCATTGAAAACGCTCACATTTCTGCTTGTTGGTTGGCAGTTTTTTCATTGTATGTTTGCTCAGTTGATGCTCTTGTCCACATTGACATACGTGGCCACCAACAGGCTTTTACATTTTCTGCTCTGTTCCCCTGGCCTGGAGCCTCTCAGAAAATTGACCCAGTTCCCAAAATGTAGCGCAAACCGTCCCTCCCTTCTCACCCCGTCTGTGGAAAAACTTCACGGCCTGCTCGCTTCCACCTCGCACACATGCACACGCTCACGCCCCGGTTTGACAGGCTCGAATCCTGTAACCGTAATTTCCCTCTGTGTTTCGGTTAGATTCGGCAGAGCTCCCGGGGAAAACATTTTCATGGAGACGGAGGGTTCTTCTGTGGACTCAACGTGTCTGATTGCCCAGGAGTATCACTTTAATCATTTGGCCCCAAGTCCTCCGCCACCTGCCTGGCTCTAAGTTTCACGCTACCGCAAAGCCATTTCACTTTACCAGTTTGTTGTAATTCCGACTCATCGGTAACAGCCGTCCTCCCCGCCCCAGTCTGCTCCAGTCTTTTCGTATGATTGTGTGTACAGTATATGCACATAAAACGGAGCTAATTGGCCATCCCTAATTGCCAGACCATTTTAACATCTTAAATTCATGCTGTTTAAGAACGGCTCAGAGGGAGAAATTAGGTTCAGCGAGTTTAAGTGTTGACTGAAATTTACGAATGTTGTTACTGTACATTACTTCGAGATATTGAAAGCACTCAAGTTAAAAAAAAGGCATTATTTTAATAAAGTGAGTACATGACTACTTTTATGTCAGCTGTCTTTGTGCTGAAAATGTAGGTGTTTTAACATTATTAGTTTCTTCATAGTGCAAGCTTCTCTTCTTTCATTCAAGCAACTTGTACGTATTATAACAGTAATTTTCAGCCTTCAGATTTGGTTTCAGTTTATCAGTCAGAGAGGTTATTGTGTTGACAGCTGTTTGCTACAACCTGCTCACATATATTTAGGCATTTTTGCTTTGCTCCTGTGTCTGGCAAGCCGTCACCACGGGACGTTTGGAACCCCTAGAGTCCTGCCTTAGGCATCCAGGGGGCCGCCTCCAGAATGGGATGCAACCCTAGAGCCCATACTTCCCCTCCACTAGTAGTCTCGCCTTGACAGGCACACTGTGTGCCTGAAACTTTATCTCTCCATTTTGTTTTTTTCAAGCGGTTTTCAGATATTTATCTTTTTTTGTCCTTTACTGGCATGCTATTAGTTTAGCAGACAAAGAAACGGAAGCTGCTGCCTCGCCCTTGTCTGTTTGGACATGGGTTTGAATCCAGGTCACGCTGTGCGGAGTTTGCATGTTCCGCTCAAGTCTGTGTCAGCTTGCTCCAGGCGCTCTGGTTTCCTCCTATAGTCCCAAGATATGTGTTTTAGTTTGGCTGGTCACGCTAAGTTGCCTGTAGTGAGTGCCTGTGTGTGTGGCCGTGATGGTCTGTCTGGAATGCACCCTCATAGCCTGACATCCAGTGATTCCAGGTGAAGTTCCCGAGAAAGACGAGTGATTAAGGAGAGAGTGAAGCAATGAAACCTGGCTGTGGCATAGCAAAAATATATATATATGCTGATGTGTTTCTCATGCCATTATGTTTAGAGTCACTGAGTATGGATTGTGTCGCCGCCTCACGCAGTGCTGGGTTCAGCCCAGTAAAACGTTCGTCCTCGACCGCCACGGTCACTGTCCTGCTTTTCCAGCTGCATGCAACTCCCATGAGCGCCACACTCCATTTGTTGTGGAAGTAGAGCGGCTGAGCTGCAGTGGCTTTCGGGGAGCGGGGGGGGTGCTCATGCCAGCACTGGCCCCACCCCAACCAGACCTCCGTGTCCACCTCCAGCTGCACGTTGCCCCGTCTCCACCCAGGGTCCATCAGACCCCAGTGACCTCCATTGTCCATCATGAGCCTCAGGGAGCTTGGCTCTAAAAATACACCAAATGACGAGCCCTGTGTTAAGTATGCCTTTCTCATAAACCTGACAGCTTGATGCTTTTTAGTTTTTTGTTTCTCTGACCTTGTTGTATGTGTGTTATGCAGGCGCGAGTGCACGCAAGTGTGTGTCTGGAATTCCAGTTAATCCACAAAAAAAAAGAGGAATAAAAACGAGACACTATTTATAATAAACAATGAGAATTACATGGTATATAAAACAATGCCTAAACTGAGAGCTCAGTGCATGTAATAAACATTATGACATTTCCGCTCCTCTGTCTGAGGGATAATTGTGCATCGTGGAGAGCGTGAAGGCTGAATGTGACCTTTAAAAAAAACACAATGCATGCACATGTGCTGTGTTGGATACATTTAATTTGAATAGCCCTCTTTATTTTCTGCTGTTTTTCGTACCAGCATGCATGGTGTGAAGCAGTTTTTGTGGCTTTTTATTTATTTTTTTCTTTGACTTTTATCACCGGGTTCCATGCAAAATGCGTCTGTTTGGGGGTGTTGCGCCGTTGGAAGGTCAAAACCCACCCTCCTCTCGGTCTCCCCCATTGCCTCCGAACACGGAAAGAGAGGTGAATTTCTGCCTGTGGTTTCTGTGCTGAATTCCAATACGCCTTTTTCCTTCTTTTCTCCCCTATCACACCTGATTCCATTTGACAAAAGCCCCTAATGGCTCAATATTTCAGTGTCTATCGAAAGCAACCGAAGACTAAATCCTGGAGCCCATCTGCCGCATCTGTTCCTTCCCTGTATTTGTGACACATTTGCTCAGAAGTGTTTTAATTTTTTGTGTCAGCACTTGGAAAACTACTCCGTAACGAATTACTCAAAACCCTAATGAAAGCCCCAGAGAGCTGGCTGTGTTCCTGCGTCGGGAGCCCAACGTCAGCGCTAACCTTTTCAGCTTGCAGCAGCTTGGGAGCTTGCGTCTGTGAGGTGCTAGAACAAGGGATGGCGGAGAGGGCGCGTTGGCAAAAAACATCTGGGGCCGCGGGCTGTCACCAAACTGCGACCAGGGGCTAATCTGAACATCTCTTTTACTGTTGAGGAAAACGAAGCGAAAAAGAAGTGCAGAAATTTTTTCGTACTCAGCCGTAGAGAGACTATTGACCTGTGCTCCTGGTTTTATTAGCTAAAACGGCACGTCCTTCAGTTTTGACACTTCCTTCGTCTAAGGCTGAAGTTACACCATCCCTTTATTTATTTATTTATTTATTTATTTATTTATTTATTTATTTATTTATTTATAGGGCCGGCTAAGAAAAGCGAGTGTGTTCTCCTCGAAGTTAATAACCATTCACACTAACAGAATGCTTCATTACGCTCCCTGACCTCGGTGGCATTTCACTGCTGCCTGGTTATTAAGCCAAGTCTGCAAAAGTGCCTTTGAAAAGCTTCAGGGAAGCCAAGAGAGCAGAGGAACTGGTTCCCATCCAAGGAACGCAGGCTGATTGTCAGGTGCAGCGTTTTGTAATTACTGCAGCGACGGCTCAAAGTCGAGTCCCCCACCTGCCCCACCCCCTTTAGCTTTATTAGGTTCTGTCAGCTACTGTTCCCTCCTTCCTCCCCCTCTGCATGGTGTATAAAACTTGATACATGCTACCGAAGAGCAGCCTTATGTCTGCCAGAGAGCCACCGCACTGCAGCCGTCCGTGGCTCACCTAGACCGACTTTGCGTTGCTCATCATGGAGTGGTCAAGAAGTGTGTGAAGTTGGTGGTCCTGTCATTTGGATAGCTGGTCTGTACCAGGAGACCACTTTGGGTCCCAGTGTTACATACGCACGCTAGAGTTGTTTTTTTTTTTTTGCCACTTCAAATGATTATCTACAGGATTTATGGACCGGGTTAAGATTCTTGTTGTTTCTGAGGTCCTGAGTGCCAGTCAGTGTACCTGCCTCCTGATATAATAAAAGCACATTTGTTGGCNTGTCATTTGGATAGCTGGTCTGTACCAGGAGACCACTTTGGGTCCCAGTGTTACATACGCACGCTAGAGTTGTTTTTTTTTTTTTGCCACTTCAAATGATTATCTACAGGATTTATGGACCGGGTTAAGATTCTTGTTGTTTCTGAGGTCCTGAGTGCCAGTCAGTGTACCTGCCTCCTGATATAATAAAAGCACATTTGTTGGCTTGTTGGCTTTTCAATTAAATTTCTGCGAACCATTACTTCTGATGAATAAATAATGAAATTAATATTTGATAGCATTAAAAAAAAACCTGTGCTTGTGACCTGATGTAAATGATGGGCTTTATATATAAATAGGCCACGATAGAAAGAGCAGCATGTGTTCACAAGGCCGGCTAAAAGATTAGTCATATTGGACCGAACACCTTTTTGAGTAGCGCAGACAATGTGGGCTGACCTCAGTTGAGCCGTACTTCTGAAAACGTCCGCTACCAAAGGGGGACCTGCCATAATAAATTATCGATCAGAATAAAATGTTTTTGCCGGGCCTACTGTCTCCTATCGCAACCTACAAGTTCTGTTCTTTCATGTGTGAGCATGTTGGAAAACCGCGATTTCAGAGGCGCCCAGGTATCATTAAAAAAAAATATGTTCAAAGATCAACGTTGGGTGAAGTACTGTTTCAGAAAATGGTGCTGTGCCCCCATCGCTCCACTCCATTGCATTAAAACCAAATTGGCACTTGTGAGAACAGTAGGTGGTGAAGCGTGGCAATAATCTCAACAGTGTCAATCGCACCCCCTCAAAATACAAAACAGTCCGACACTTATCCCTGCCCATTTCTGTGTCAGGTGTGAAAAGGCAGCCTTTGAACGAATCTGCCTGGTCTCATTTGCATTAAACATTTTTGTAATGACTTTCCTAGCGCTACCGCCAGGCAGACCAGATCTCGGATTCAGGATGTTTAGTGACGCCGTCCTTCGGTATTTGGTGCCCTGTGACCCTGTACCGGTGGTCACGTTAACTCCAGGTGAGCCGTAGCAGCTGGTAACAGGCTGCCTAGATGCAGACACCTGTCATTAACGTTCGTACAGCAGAGGGATGCGTTTTGGCAGGGCTCATTAGAAACGTGCAATTAGTTGATCAGAGGAAGCGTTGCCATAGTGACTTCAGAAGTGACAGGAAGCCTTGAGGTGAAAGGTCTGAATTTTGCTGGGACAGCACTGGGTAAGCCTCCGAGCTGCTGCCTGCCTCTCCGGCAAATGAAAGCAGAAATGAAAAAAGAGCAAGTCTACGCCCAGCCACGGCACCCTAAAGAGAAAGCGTCTCCTTTAATGACCTTGAAGGGTCGCTCAGCTGCCCTGGTTACTCAACACCACCCTGAAATTGTCTCTCCTGCTCGAGCACAGCTGCAGTTCCGTCTTTGGCTGTGAGTTTGTGACCTTCGGTGACAAACGGCTGAAGCTGGGAGTAAGGGAAATGTAAATGGTCTGCCAAGAAACCATTAGTGCTCCTCAATGAACACAGAGAGACATTCTCTTCATCTGATGTGCCTAATTCAATCATTCCCTTGCCGGAGCATCGCTTGTTCTCTGGGAAACTTGATTACCGGTGTTATGAATGATCAGATTGTTTTATTTATTTTACTTTGTTTGCTTTAGAAATTATGTCTTAAATGCACTCACCCGTCTGGCAACAGAGAAGGTGCCTCGATCCACCATTTGATTAACAGTTTAACCCCCTTTTTGTGTAGGGCAGCACCAACAGCTTGATTCTTTAAAGGGTTTTTCCCCCCTCTGGGCAAAACTGGTTGCTGTGCTACCTCGCTGGGATCACACTCCGAAACAGACGACAGCCTTGAATCACAGCTAGAATGTTCTCTTTAACCTTGTGTCTGTCCCCTATCCTCAGCTCAAGCACAAAGTTCAGCCTTTGTGTGATGCTCGACATGGAGGTGCAGTAATCCTCCTTGCATAGCCTGGCTAGAAATGATGAAGTGTCATTTTCGGAAGGATAATAATCAAAAAGTCGATCTCTTCATTTCCATTTTCTGCTTTTCTCCCACTTGACTGTAGTAATGCTTCAGACATTCCTGTTTGCCATAATCACAGTGGCAGGCCTATGGAAGGAGAGCAGAAGATTAATAACATTAAAGTGACATCTATAGGTTTTATAGGGATGCGAGGAAGCAGGTGCTCCACACATATATTAGACGTCATGTTTAATGCATGTTAAAGTAAAAGAGGATGTTATTGCTGATGTAATGCTATTATGTTGCACAGTATGTGTATTATAATTGTAAAGGCATATAGGAATTTGCTGGTAAGGTGGAAAAAGCAGAATTGTGGAGTTTGTAGTCTTTTAAAGCACTGATCGGAAGAGTCGATTTGAAAAAAGATGGTAGAAACAGACATGCTGTTTGTTGCTATGTAAATTAAGTTGAAAATAGTGAAATTCTGTAAAATGCTATGTAATTGAACACGTATTCTGTTGTGTTTTAAATGGATGATGGATGTTTGCTAATTTAACTGAACAGCTCAAGGCAGAGCCTTTTGTATATAGTTGCTCATTTCAGAGCCAAACAGAAGAATGGAAAGAAGGAAAGTAAGTGTTGCTGTTTAGACGGTTGGGCTGCGCTACCAGAAGTCGTGAGTTTTGTACACTCGCCGGCCACTTTATGAGGTGTCCTTAAGAAGTAGAGGGCTGCCCCCTCTAGCATAGCATGAATTCAGCAACCGCTTTCTCTTCTATGTTGAACATATGCAGATTTTTTTGGCAGCACATTCATTCTGTTAACATTCCAGCCTCATTCCAAAGACTGTCTACTGACTTGAGACTGTACAGGCTACTAGGGTAGAGTAAAGGCACTGTCAGGTTTGTGGAACCATCCTTAGATGTTGTGCATTTTTATGATATGGCACCTTGTGCTGCAGAAAGTACTGGTTTTTGAAACTGACCATGAAGAGATGGATGCACCTGGTCAGCATCAGTGGTATGTTGGTACTCAGTGGCATTCAGATGATGCTCCACTGGTACTAAAAACCTTTAAAAAAATCTAGAAAACCTGTTGGTTGCCAAGAAATTATTCCCCAGGTGTAACACCTGGCCAGCTATACCTAATAAAGAGGGTGTCGAGAAGTGTTGAGAAACTTGCACCTGTAAATAGAGCACGAATACTGCTGAAGAGACAAAACTTTCTCTTGATCCAGCCAGGTCACAAGGTTATACTGTCCCAGTTGAAGGTGCGACGCCAGTGATGCGAAAGACCGGACCATTTCAATGCTACACAGTGGAAGGAACAATAGATTTAAGAAAGATTTTAAGATGCCTGTGTGCCCCACTGTCCAAATCTGATTTGTTGAAAACCTGTCCATAAGATGTGGGTCCAAATACTGCTAAAGCTGTTACCATTATTTCTTTGACAATACAAACCAAAATCAAAATGACCCAAACATGCAACACCTTTAATAACACTGTGCTTGTTTCATTAATGACTCCTTATTTTTATTATTGTGTTGTTGTTCTCAGTTTTTTTTACTTATAAAGAACATCCTCCTTATCAAAATGGCGGCCTCTTTTATCAAATTTCATGAAGCTCTACTATCAGCATAGTTTTATGTGGCTGAAGCGGGTGTGTTATAGATACGCCAGTGCAGTGCAAGTTTTTTGACAGTTTTCACAATTACATGGAAACAGCAGCACAAGAATAATTTCCAACAGTTGATATGTTGGTTTGTATGTGCGTAGGAGACAGTTTAATTGGAATATCAGAGTAGAAAAGGTAAACAACAGTGTGAGCTGTGGGCACAGTTTATAAATGGCTGATATTAGTACTTTGCCTACAATATAGCCTACTGTAAAAAATAATTCAAAAAAATGAGTTCCACAGCACTATGTAGATTACTGAAGTTATCATCACAGCCTTGTTTCTCTCATACTGTTCAACACTGAAAATAATGTGCACAGGAGGGCACAATGCCGGGCTCCTTGTACAGATGAGCTGAGATGGCGCCGGCATCCTCAGCCTGTACCCACAGCTGTCTGTTCGTCCGTTGAGACTAGTTACCGATCTGAGTGGGTGGGTCACTTTGTCTGTATGGTTGAAACTATGTAACCTTGGATTTGGTGCACTAATAGACCAAAAAGTACTGGAGACAGGAACTTTATACCTGGGTGTGTGGTACATGAATATCTGTGTAATGAGTGTCTATGATGAGTGATTTGTGTGTGTGTGTGTGTGTGTGTGTGTGTGTGTGTGTGTTTAGGCATAAATTCTAATTCTACCCTTTCTTTCAAAAGCCATTAGGAATTCTGAGCAAGGGCTACAGATTCTAAGTTTGGAAGTGGTTTGATTAAAACACTAACTACTGCTTAATGATTCAGGATATCGAATTTCCTTTGTATTAATGCTTTCTTGTTAAATTTACTTAGAGCTAATAAGGCTAAATTAATCCATCCCCAGTTATTACTGTGTCGTTTCTGTCAGCAAGCCACTTGAAGTCACCCTTGAGGGATGTAGTAATTCTGTCCTGAAGAGGTGGGCAGGTGGTGCAGACAACTGCTGAAGTGATGCCTCGACCTCGTGACTGGTCATGTTTTCGTGCTTTGGCCAGTTTTACAGCTTTGAGCAAGACTGTTTTCTGCAGATGTTACTGTTGGAGACTGACACTGGTTTCTCCAGGACGACCAAGGGACCACATTTCACAAGTGTTTCTTGTGATCATTATGTATTTTTTCCCTGAGCCATTTCTCAGGACAGATAACCTGGTCTACACACACACACACACACACAGAGATATATATATATGATCCAGGACACTGTCCACTGTTCCACTCTCAAAGAAATGTGAAAACAGGCAAAAGCAATGATGCTTCTCTATGGTTAATATGCCCTCCATTTAAGGAGGATTCAGCATCTAATCCATGAGTAAATCAGTGTGTGGGTTACAAGCACTCGTCCATTTGTAATAGTGGTGTGTAAGCACCTAATCCTGCACCCCTTCTTCTTTTCTGCCTCAGTGTTCTCAGAAAAACAAAGTTTGGTTGGCAAAGCTGATGATTCTCAGGGGGCTGATTTTTCCAGCCTACTTGATGCAGAGCCCAGGGCCATCCCTGTACTGGGTTGTGTGTGGGGTGTGGGGGTGGGTGAGGAGAAGAACTTATCATGGTGTCATAGGGGCTGATGGGATATCGCCAAGGTTGGGCTGCTATGGCGCTCACTAAAGTGCACTTCCTGATTTTCTGTCTCTTCCCAAAAAACAAACAAACAAACAAACAAACAAATAATTGCATTTAAGAGGGTACCAGGCATCCAGGGATGTAATCACAGTGATAGCAAAGTTCTGATAGACTGAAGCAATTTAATTTCTATTGCCTGAGACTCTGGGGTCACAGCAATTTAGAGAGTGCTAATTCAGTTAAAATCCACTAATAAAGATTTATTAAAGAATCCGGTACACATTTAGGGTGCTGGAAATAGGAAGTAAACAAGGCTTTTGGGGGAGGCTTGTGAACACAAGGCTTTTGTTAGAAAATGTCTAACATATATCCGGCATGTACACATTTGTGTGTGTGTGTGTGTGTGTGTGTGTGTGTGTGTGTGTGTGTGTGTGTGTGTGTGTGTGTGTGTGTGTGTGTGTGCGCGCGCACGCACAGTCCCTCGTGGGCCAGGCTTGATCTTGGTGAAGGTATGCGTCAGAGTCAGTCACCCGGAGCGAATCTGCACAGAAGCTAATCGCTTAGGGGGCAATTTAAGTATCGAATAGATGCTCTGAATCTAAAAGACAATGTTTGATTGTGTTATGTCATTTTTGCTCACTGTAATGAATGTGATTTGCTTGAACGGTAATTTTCCTCGGTACTGTGTGTAACTGTTTGTCTCTATGAGTCAGACACATGGCTAAATTTTGCCACCTGCTACTCCAAGTATGCGTAATGTACGTCAGGGGTTGATTCCTTGTGAACCAGGCCAACTACCACAAATAACTGTAACTAATATAGAAATGGTTGAATGGATTAATCTATATTCTAAAAGTGTATAATGACTCATTAGAGCAACATTTTTTGTAATTGAATTAATTTTACTCTTTTTTTAACTGCACAGATTTGAGTTCTTGGCTTCTTGGTTTGGATTTTTTTGAGGATGCTGAAACTAAATGCGAAGTACCGTTTTCCATCTCTATCTACAAGACAGGGTCACAGGCAGCTGCAACGGGGACTTTCTGGGATTTTACAAACTAATAATGAAATAAAACCTTTTGAAAAGGCAGCTGCATTTCCTGTTCTCTTTTTAAAGAGCGCTTCTTAAGCTGTGTGAATACAGAAAGCTTCTGGCAAATGGTTTTCTATGCCATGCTGCACCCGAAAATCTAAGCTTAAATGTCAACTACTGTGGAAGGCATAGACTAGAACCTGGTGGCTGTGGTTAAGCTGTGAAATTTTTGCCTGTCCCAGCCTGAACCGGTGGGCTACTCAAATGCTTTCTACATCAAACGTGTTCTTAAAGAATCCGGACTCAGCGGGGGGCGATTCTGTCTTGAGACCAGACCCTCTTTCTCCAAATTGACAACTTGAAATATTCGTCTCCATTACCTTATTTTTTTTCCCCTTTCCTTTTATATATGCAGTGCAGATTCTGTCCATTTTTGCCTTCTTTCATGCTTCATTTCTGGAGTCATAACATTTTAAACATTGTCAGTGTGACACATGAAATGCAATTGAAATTGATTGAATTTCAGGGCGTTATTATGCTCACCGAGAGACCGAACGTCAGTTAGAAAATGAGCAGATAGGGGGTTATCTTTGGCCTGCTGTGAGTTTGGTATCATAATAGATAATGAGTCTGTTAAAGCAGTAAAAAAAAAAAAAAAACCGGCTAAAATGTAAAACTGCTGTTGTGTCATCTTCCAGAGACACTTGTGAGCCGTATTTCTTAGAATGGGAGAGATTGTGACTCATGGCAAATTGCAGGAATCAGTCAATGGCAAGGACTGCACAGGATAATGGTACATTGGATTTCTTTATTCGTGATGCTTGAGAACCGCGAACTCGCTAAACCCCCCAACCTATAGACTGCAGTCAGGGTGTAATAATAAAATGTACATAATGAGTGGCAGAGATTAATTAAAAAGCCGGGGGTTGGGTGGAAATCTAGGCAGAGGGGGTGTGGGAGATATGGAAATGGGCAGGGAGCGAGAGGAAGGAGTGCGTTTGGCAGACGGCCTGTGAGCACTGTTCAAAGTCCCCCCCCCCCCACCTTTTTATTATTTTTTTCTTTTTTTATTGAAAATGCCAGAACAACTGGGAACATAATCTTCCATTCTTCAAGTGGCTAATTAAAATTCTGTGATAGCTCCCTTTGTATCTATCCTTTGTGTCCAGCTGCATAATTTTTGTATAATTTTCGACGGCATACGTCTCAACATGCCCCCAGTCCTCACCGTTACGTGTACGTGGCCTCCTCCCAGCCTCTTCCCTCCACATTCACCATCCACGTGACCGGCGCATCTCCCTCAGAGGCCCTTTATAACAACTTATGACAACTGACGCAGAACTGTCAGAGTGTAATTAACTCAAGCCCTAAACATAACCCTGACAGGCTGTCAATTGGCATGAGCGCTTAGCTATTCAATCATGACTGGTGTTATGTGGTGCATATGGAGGCGTAATGAAGGCTTCGTAGAAGGGTTGTCATAAAAAGTGCTCCCTTACAGTGTTCTTTTTCCTCCGAATTAAGCTCCTGTGAGCCGAACGAACGAGTCGCAGCACGATTAAGCGAGGTTCTGCGGGACTAGAACTGTGGAGCAGCTCGGGTTTGACAGCCTGACGTCCTCCATGTTCCCGAAGCTCCAAACTTTACTCCCACCCCCAGAGCAGTGTCTGACTTCTTGCCACGGCCCGGTTTTATATTTAGATCCGACAGCTTTTTAAATACCACCGATTGTGTTTACAAGCGGCTCTCGTGCTCTTTGCTCAGTCCCGGGTGGGCGCCCCTCTGTTCCAGTGTGGCTCTGGTTCTCTTGTCAGCATTTCTCCCGCACCCAGCTGGGTGGCACCGCTGGTGTCTGGCAGCCCCCCACACAAACATGGATCCGGACCACCAGCAGAGCGGCTGAGGAGATGCCCTCAGGCAGAACGCAGCACTGGGGCTCCCCCCCAGTTCTAATCGTGACACCATCTGCTCAGAGAAGGTTACTCACTGCCGCTCCCACCGAGAGCCGGTGTCAGTCTCTTGCTCCAGTCGCTCAGCCGGCCGGGGCAGACTGGCAGCTGGGCACAGAGCTACGGACCGCTGTGGAGATAGAGCCACAGGGCAGTGCTTAGTGGTCCTGGGGGGCATTCACGGGGGGCCATGCTGTCCACCATCTGGGCTGGAAGGAAACCACAGTGAAGAGGATGGTAATGGGAGTTTAGGGGGTGCCATGCGAGACCCCCTGGGGAATCGGCTGCGTGTCAGGCCTGCACCCACGAACCATTTAGGGTCATTGATCTGAGCTATTATCTCCCAGCTGGAGCACTTTGCCATATGCATGTTGCTGCCATCAAAAGGTCACTGGACAACCGGAGACTCACAAGCCATAAGAGCATTCAGTGGGGCCAGGGGCAGTTTCCAGATGATGGCAGATTGTGTGCCCAGAGCAGAATGGAAAGCGAGGAAAGGTTTGTCTCATGTATATTATATGAAAACATAATCTGTGCATCTTCTCTTATATTTATTCATTACATGATATTCTCACACTTCAAGGCTATTGAGGCTGTCGTTTGTGTACTTCAGTTTGTGATTGAGTTTCTTGGACCCTTGCGAGCCTCAGCAGCTGAATGTCAGCAGGTGAAAGTTGCTATACCCCACCCCCCCTTTCCCCTCACACTTCTCTCTAGAGTGGATTATCTTTCACTTGTTACGGCCCAACTGGCCTCCGCTATGGCCATGACGCCGCAGCAAAGTGAATAAAAGGCCAATTAGTTTTTTTTTCTAGGAAGGGAGGATGGGTCGGATTAATGGTCCACTCGAGTGCCTCACTATATCTGTCATTAAAATACCACTGGGAGCCGTCATAGCGCCGCTCTGCACTGTCCCTCAGAGGACCTGACGGCGCTTGGGAGGTCTGCATTGGAGAAGCCGAGTTAAGAGTTTCATTTTTTCTTTAACCCCATGTAAATATATGTGTGCAATCGTGCACTTGTTTTAAGTGGTTGATGGATGACAAGAAAGCAGATATTCAAATAGCGGTTGTTTAAGAAGCTGAATTTAAATGGCTGTGCATGTTCGTCTCCCCCCCACCCTCCCGAGGAATACATTTCAGCAATAAGGACAGAGTGGTTGGGGGAATCCGAGAGAAGTGAGCACCAGCACTGAGATATCACCCTTTTTGGCCTCCAAAAATACGATTTTTAAAAAGGAAGATGTCTGAAATTTGTACTGGCTTTATATTTGTGGTTTGGCATGGGGTCAGCCTGTGGGGCTTTAGTTTGAATCTGGGTTCAAATGCCTCTCAGTATATTTTGAGTTTGCAAGGCCTCCCCGATTTCACGTGGGATTGCTCCAGGTGTTCTAGTTTTCTCTCACAGTCGAAAATTTTGGTAACTTTAAATTGGATTTGGTGTGTGTGCTTATATGAGTGCCTGTGATGGTCTGCCATCTCATCCAGGGTGTTCCCTCCCTCACACCCTGTGCTTGCTGGGATTGACTTCAGACCACCGTGACCCTGAACCAGATAAATGTTTTCTGAAAATGAATGGATGGATGGATCATGTTTGTCAAGCTGTCAGTCTTTCCTCTCAACCCCACATCAATTGCTCTGTATAGGGTTATATCTTCTCCTGTAATGTCATCCATGGGGCTCAGGTGTTGTGCTGAGAGTGGGATACAGTCCACCATAGCGGGATAACATTTCACAAAACTTTATTTGGCAACCTGATTTTGGGTACTTCAGGTGTGTTTCTCCTTTTCAGGGCTTACGATCCTGAAGTAAGACTTTCAGCAGAAAAAGCAGAAAAGTGTCTTTTTATGTAAATGGTCGGCTCTTTGTGCAAGTCATTTGCATGATGGGCCAACCATTCTCCTGCATGAATAACTCTGACCTCACCATTACAGTCTGGAATAAGGCTTTAATTTAGTGTACAGTGCAAGTTTATGTCTTCAGTCTATTCAGCAAAGACTTTTGACTTTCTCAACTCTGAAAGTCAGTGTAGATTACATTTCATTTACAGAGTGAACTTTAGAAAGTTTTTCTTGCTCAGTAATAACTGGCTGGATTGAGGCATTGTGTTTTTAACCCTCAGAGGTTTCCAAGGACTCAGGTGGAGAAAGACACCAGAGGATTTGCAGCAGAACAGTACGTGTTCCTTGTCAGTCTCAGCAGAATCCCCGAAGCCACCATCCCATTGTAACCACATCCTGAGCAGCTGACCTCCAGCAGCAGTCAGCCTCCCAAGCAGGAGACACTCAGGGACTGTCACCTAGCAGTTTTCATGTTCGTAGCCACAGGCAATGTTCTGTGGACCAGTGCAGTTATCATGTACATAGTGCGGTTTTCTGACACCGGAAGGCAAGTCATCTACCATCATTGCATTTTATTAATGTCTGGCAGATCTGAACATTTCCAAGAATGAAAGTTGAACAAACTCTTGTTTTCCTGGCTGACACTGCTCTTCGTGTTATATTAGAGAAAGGCCTACTGACTGACAGCGTTGCCAAACACAGCGGACGCTTTGATTCTGTGAAGGTGCATCGGCACGCTAAAGACATTGCTGTGAAGAGGGGCTCTTGAGTGGCTGTGGATTGTCTGCCTTTCTTAACTGGTGTGTCCTTGCTGAGAAGGTCTGCTACTTTGGTGCAATCACAGTCTTCTGTTGAAAAAATATCTGTGAAACAGAGGGCAGCCAAATTTAATATTTTGGTGAAAGGGCTTCCGCAGCCATTCGTGATACGTATGCGTGACAAAAATACAAATTGCATTTGGAGCAACTGTACTTTTCCCATTGTGGTCGTCTTTGTTTTCTGCTATTTGCTAATTCAGTTTGTCTTTTTATAATTTAAGCAGGGAACAGATTTGATTGGCCTCTCTGTCTTAGTGGAGGCCCTCGATGAAAGTTCCCAGAAAATTTGAAAGCACTCGGGAGCTGAATGTGGTGGTTACGTGATGGGTCGCTTGTTTATGCTGAGGAGGACGAGGAGCAGGGCGTGCAGCTTGTTCTCAGAGAAAAGGCAGAGGTGGCGAGAGGTGACATGAGAGATGCACCAAATTGTGGTGGCCTGGCGTGTTCAGGGCGGCTGGCCGCGCAGACGCTGTGCAACAGGCAGAGCCATGATAATTGCACCTTTTGCTGTGGTGTGTGAACTATCAGCTAAGGTGGGCAGCACAGCAAGCTGCTGGGTTTCCTTTTTCGACCTGGCTGCAAACAATTGCAGGTAGACAGAAAGTGTCCACACCATGTAAAGAAAGACGCCTTCTGAAGGTCAGCAGTTTAAATAAAGTACGATGGAGTGTGGTTGGATGCAGCTGGGGGGGGGTAAATTTACAACTTATAATATGGATGAATTACATTTAATCCAGTGTTGTCTTTGGCTTTGATCTCCAAAAGTGTTACGTTCTTTCCCCCCCACTTAAAAGTGTAGCTCAGTGGGCTTTCAAGACAAGCTAGCTGCAGTGACAGAGGAGCAGATTTCCCCTTTCATCTGTGTGTAAGCCCTCTTCCGGAACTGTCACAAGCAGAGGTGCTGGGAGGGGTAACCATAGTGACAGCCGGTAATTCACCGGAGCACAAGTACATTGGCAAAACCGCATTAGTTGTGAAGTATTTGCTTTAAACGGTTCAGTCATCGTTTAGAAAATAAATTAATAAATAGATACATTATTAATTTAATGAATAAATATATGATGGCCGAAAAAGCGAAGTGAATCCACCGGGGTAATAGTCAAGCATATTATTCTATGATAACCACAAAATGGTGCTACAGATACATTTGTATTTTGTCCTTTAAAATGTTTTTTTTTTAAATTAATGGCTTGTTTTCCATGCATGGCCCACATGCTCCATTAATGATGCCTGTGTCCGGTCACCTTCATTCGGACAGTTTAATGCTCCACCGAAGCTCCCCCTGTGTGTTTACTGGAGTATAGTGACCAGAACGGTGTCTGAGAGAGACCCCCCCAATGCCAAGTCACATCTCCCTTCTCCCTTCTTCCTGCCCTCTTCAAAATGATCTTTAAGGCATCCGTGTGAATTAGTTCCTGTGCAAATGGGTTGGGCTTTCATGACGAGTGCGGAAGCTGTTTTTTGAACAACTTTATTTTTCGACTTTAAAAATAACCCACAAATCAGGTGCGTGTGGGGAGTTTTGCGCCACTTTTTTGTTTTGAAAGGCGTGTGATACAACACCACCATTACATACATACCCGGGGGTTGCGTTTCAACTTTGGGCCTACTGAATGGGAAAATTAAATGTTTTCTTTTTTTTTCTTCTGAAGAATTATTTTCAGTTAAAAAGCTTTGCTGCAGAGCAGAATCCGGGTAGCATCTGTCAACTCGGAGGAGCTGGAGCCTTTTACTTCCGCCGTTTGCCGCCGTTTTGTCAACCCACAGAGAGCTCAGGCTTTGCATGGCAGCTGAAAGTCAAACTCGCATTACCCTGTATGGAAAAAGGGAAACGGAGAAACAACTAATATGAAATGTTTTTATAATACTTGGCATAAAAAACCCGGCGTCTTTCCGCAGTGGCTTGGACTGTGTACAATATACACACAATCTATATATGCACAGTAGAAATGTTGAAGTTAATTTTTTATAGGAAGCGACAGCGATAAAACCAGGTTTATTATCAGATTACCATGTAATGGCTGTAGTGGATCAACACCCAGAGTCATTTAACATCTTTAAAACAGTTTACTCTGCTGATGAGATGAACGGGGTCCAAAGCCATGTCTGACCCTGGCCCCTCGCCAAAACCCTCTGAGGGGCTCAGATAGATGACGAAAACAAAAATCTTGGCCCCTGTGCAGTGAGTGCCGGACTTAATGAAGAGCGAGTCTGTGCCAGAGGCTGAGGGAGCATCCGTAGTAGTGGCTAGCAGTAAGAGAACTACCCTGGGAGGAGAAGGGGGTGGACTGGCATGGATGGCTGTCACGGCAGCCAGGAGGAACACACACCTTCTCGCAACCTTTCGCTGAATGCTGCTTTTTTAACTGGCTAAACCAAGAAAGCTGCATTTTTTTTCCCCCAACGACTGCAATATGGTACCAAAGATTATTTCCTAAGGCTGTATTTGTCACAGCAGTGGTGGGGCAGCAGAGAGAGTAGAGGTTAGAGCCGCTGCCTTGTGCTCAAAGGACAAAAGTTCGAGTCCCACCCCTTGCTTTACTAACCCGCTACTTTTGCGGTACCGCGAAGTGGTCCGGTAGGAATACCCAAGGGCAATTAATTGTAAGCATTCAACGGGAACACCGTCGATCACGTCAGCTAAATAAATCCGCGTAAATGTCCGTACACGTCTCCTGAACGACATTCCTTGTACCACTTCTTTTACCGCTTCCATGGGTTACAGGTCATAGTGCTCAGGGTGGAGGCCGTTCCTGTCATCATCGTCTCTAGTAACGTAAGGGGACGGAGGAAAACCAGAGGAGTTATCTGTCTCATTCTCTGTTGGAGGGTTTTGGTTTGTTTATTTATTTTCACAAAAGAGATACTTGATTTGATGTCTTGGAAGTGGAAGTCGGCATTTTCAATGTCATTAATAGAAGACGCGGCGAGAGATTGACTGGGGCCCGGCAGCCGGCAGAGCTGATGAGTCCGATGGAGGGCTCTCAGGCCTGTTAAGGCGGCTCTGATTGAGTGACAGGCTGGGCGAGGTGGGCAAGCGGGGAGGAGAAGAGAGGAGACTGCAGGTAACGCACACCCTGTAATTATTTTCATCACGCGCCCGCGCGGAGGCTCACGAGCAGCACGGAAACCAAAAGACTGGGAGCTGGAGACGCTGTGACGGATGACAGTGTTGTTTACGCCGTCTGCCGCTGAGTTCGGCTGAACTCAATCAGTCAGGGCGGAGCAGCTTCTTATTGCAATTATGGAACACAATGGCAGAACGTGAAGTGTCTTTGCCTGGCATTGTGAAGTTTTTGGATGCGGCTTATTTTTGCTTCATGACTTCATTTAGGGTGAGACTTGTGCGAGAGTCGTCTCTGCTCCGCGCAAGTTGAGAGATACACACCACGGGCACACAGAACTTGGTGAAAAATTATTCTAATGTAATTTCCGTAATAGCCATGATAAGCAACAATAAGGTATAACATTTAATTACATTAGGTTGTCATCTCAGAGCTGTAATTAAACTGTTGGAGACAAGTGATTACCAAGGTTGAGGAAAATTGTAAAATATAATTGCCGTTTTATGCAAATTCTGAAATCCCAAGGTTACTTTACGAATATCCTAATATTTACTGTCTTGTCACACTGTTATCGCCGCTCTAACAATGCTGTGCTCAGAGGGCAGCTGCTTACAGCACCTCTTACAGAAGTGAGCCTCTGCAAATGGCCCTGTGTCTCAGGTGCGTGTTAACCCCCTTGATCTGGATTGCGATCTCGTATCTCTCCATCGCATGAGATTACAAGATGACCGGGGCCCTCCTTGGGCGGATGCCAGCGCCCTCCCCGCCTCTCAGACTGCACAGGGTGATAGGAGTGAAGAGCAACAGAGACACCAGAGACTCCACGTACGGTTAGGGGTGTGCTGGGGTGATGCAGGCAAACCCCACACTTATCCTATACGTGCCCTGCCCCCCAACCCCCACCGCACGCCACTCCCACAACTGAGACAAGTGAACGTTTCTCTTCTGTCCCATGGCAAAATTCCTCATGCAGCAGCAAAGGGCTGTTTGTCTGTTTTCTGGAACGGTGGGAGACGTCGGTTGGGGTGGCCAAGGGAGGGGCAGGCACCGGGATTTCTTGTTTATCTACGTAGGCTGTTGATTTGTTGTTACGTTTAGGCAAGCAATTATTAAATCGAAATATTTAGAATTTCTGAAAGCTGTCAAAATTAAAGTATGAATATTTCATGTCGCGCCAGCTGGAGGGTTTAGCATCGATCAATAAAGGCCACCAATCTCAGCAGGAAAGGTATTTTTCACAGCATGATCCTTGATCTGAGACACATTTTCCTGTTTCTCCCCTAATTAATTTACCAAGGCACCCTCAGAGACCCCATCCACCGCCGCTCCCTGTCTACCAAACTCCTGTCTTTTGTTTAAGATGTGTCTGTCTGCCCCCACTTCCTTTGGAGATAACATACTGTAGTCCTGCCTCTTATCGTCCTCTGTTTAATTGAGATACTAACTGTAACGGGTCACGCTGTAAATCTGCCAGCGCGACCGGGATTTTTGAGAGGAACTCTGCCCCGCCTCTGCCTGCGACTTGGTGGACGCGCAGGATTCAACTGGCTTCATCAGACGAAGCTCTCGCTTCCTCCCCCAGCCCGTCTTAGCCGGCCTGCTGATCCTGTGAAGTGTGATCGGCAGCGAGGGTTGATTGAATGCTTGCAGGGTTCGGTCAGGCTGCCGTCCTTGCAATCTGCTGCGAAACCCCAACAGACGGGCCCGGCGTTGTTTACCGTGGACCTGTGAAAAACAGGAGCGCAGCAGATCTGGCACGTTCGTGCGGCCCACAGCCGGCCACCACACGTGACACACGCCTTTCTGGGCCTCATTGTGGACATGGACGTAGGCGTAACTGCCAGACGACACCGACCAAAATTAAAGGACTTGCCAATTACTGTTACCATTTCAATCACTGCAGTGTTTATACTCCAGTCCTTATCTGTCTGTTTGCACTTTTCCCTGCTTGTATAGGTGCCATATTTTTTGCCCGTCAGATGTGCCTGCCCACCGTTTCCGTGGCCTAATCTGGGTCTTTGAAAACGAGAGGCTTGCTTGCATTTCGAGGTCATAGATAAGCTAGCTTTCTCGACCCCCTTTAAATCCGGGGCACTTAGAGCACGTGGGCCGTGTTTCCACAAAAACAGGCTAATGGATTTTTATCACCAGATTGCTCATCTTATTAAAAGTTCTAATCGCCAGGATATGTTGGTGCTGTGCTGCTGGAGACAAAAGATTGCCCACATAAGCACAGAGTATTTGTACCTAATACTCTTACCTCTGAGAAAAAGTCAATTATTTTTTTCTCTCTCAAATCATGCCCAGTAATGGAGATTAAGAATCCATTATTTTTGTGTAAACCAAGTCATGCCCTGTTGCGCCCTGCAAACAGAGTCAATTCTTTCCATTACATTCAGCTGCAAATAATAAAAAGTGGCTGAACAATTTACACGCAACTTGCCGGGCGGCCTCCGAGCGCACCTTAGCAGGCTCAGAGGGCCACCGAGTGGAGTGTATAAACCCAGGCTTTGTTCAGTTTCTTTCAGCTGCTTTGGTGAGTATTATAACATTGGTGACAGTTCAGAAACGGCAGCCGGCTGCAATTTGTCGAGATTTTGATCCACGCCGCAGACACACCGTGTAGCACACAATGAGCTGGCAGCTACCGCCTGTGTGGAAACTTACCGTCCGGCGCTCAGGCAATCTGTACCAGTTCACGTTTTCTAGCTGTCCCTGCGTTTGTGACTTTACTGGTCATACCGGGCGCCGGGGCTCTGTTTCTCAGACAGAATGTCACTGTGCCTGCAGCTGGGAGGCAGTTTTTGCCCCGGTGGTGGAGGCAGGTAGGCAGGGATCAGACATGGGCCTTGTTAGATGCTGCTGTTTGACTCAGCTCAGGTTTTCCACTGTCCTTTCAGTGCAAATGCTGCTTGTGAAACCACAGATCAAAGGCACTCTCATTGTGCATCTGAGTAGATCATTTACACTTGCATAAAATGCGCTATCGTGAAGGACAAAAAAGGGGAAAAAACGCACACGTGTGCACACTGAATTCATTAATAAATACATTTTCCAAAGACAAAGGTTGAATTGAAATACAAACTGTCATTCTTTTGAACCTCCCCTCCCACCTCAAGGCAATGTGGATTTATTCTGTTTAAATCTCAGGTGCATGTAAATTTCATTTTAAATAACAAGGAAGATTTAGCTCCATTAAAAGATCTACAGGGATGCATTATTTTGTGCTACCGCCTTGCTGCTCTGGGCAGCCTGTTTACCGAGGCCCGCCTGTTTACCGCTTGTCATCAGATACTCCTGCTGGAGCGTTGCAAGTGAACAGTGCAAGTGTCATTCAGAGCGATGAACAAAACGCTCCCACCCCCACCCCAGCACACTTGCAAAGGAGGGCTGGGAGTTCATCTGCCTGCTTAAGTCAAGGACCATCGTCACAAGGACAAAACTCCCTGTGTTTAGAGAATCATCTGCTTGTCAGTGACAGCCCTCGGCACTTACGTTCACAGCCTGCTTCTCGATGTATACAAAGAGACCATATAACTGGACGCAGAAAGAATACAAGAGCTTGCCGGGGAGGAGGGAAAGACGGTGGGGAATAATGTCCGCTCTATTTTTAACTCGTGTTTGCACCCCAGCCCTTCAGCCTTTATTGTCTGGCTTGTCTGGCTTTGTCCTGTGACCAGGTAAGGTTTTTGCTCATGTTCAATGGTTTTCTAGGGTTTCTCTTTTCTTCTTGTTTTTCCAACTGCTCCATTGTGGCTGAGTTAGGGTGTAGTAGGTGGAGAGGATGAGCATGACACCTCCCCGGAGAGCTGCCCATTGCTCTCCTCCCCTTGTCCCACCTGACAGAAAGAGCTCCCATGTGGACAGGCTCCAGATCCTAACCACCGCCACAGGCACGGGCAGCAGAGGAAATGAAAGACCAGCCCAGTTTCCCGAAGGGGTGGGGGTTCGGATGTACTCTCCCTCACCCCGTGCGTCACTGAAAAGATGTGAATCTTAGACCAGTGATTAAAACAATGCCATTCTTTATTTATTTATTTACTTTTTTCTTGCCCGGTGCTTTTATTTATGGCTTGCAATTTTTTGTTAGATTGCTCGTTGCATAAATTGTAATAATTTAAACGCCAACATTTTTGCCGAAATGTTCAGATTTTTGTTGTGGTTCAAGAACAATCTGGTCTGTGATCTGACAGCCTTTAGGTCCTTGAGCACAATGCTGCCTCCTGTCCCACCACCAGTAAGAAATTTCTACTCAGCTGAAATACAGAAATGCCCACAAAGCTGTGTTGATTTTTATCCTACTTCATTTATTCATGTTTGTTTATCTTGAAGCTGCCATCTCGTGGCCCCTGGCGTGTAGCTGCGCTGGCCAGCGTTGACCTTGGCTCTTTCTGGGGACCACGCAGGGCCGCCCGTTCCCGCTGTCACCATGGCAGGCTTCCCATGATGCCCCAGGTGTGCTCGGTGCTTCAGTCGGACAAAACAGGAAAACATGACTCAGTAGACGCTGACCCCTTTAGCCATTATCTTTGTTTTTCGAAGTCATTGTTCGCTAAAGGACAAAACTCGACGGTGAAGATTAAGCTGGTGACTTGAACTGTCTGATAATCTGAATTCGCTTTACGGTAGAAGAGTAAATTGATGGGTGATCCAGCGCCTGGAGGATTGTCCTCCTGGTCAGATCTCAGACAAGTTCCCGAGCTGCAACTCCAGGCGTGACTGTTTGTCTTGGCAATTGGAAAATTTGCCATTACCCGCACCGGATGCTTTAATCCGATATGTTTAATATTTTATTTTTCACGTGATGTGAGGAGGGGGAAAAAATAAACAAGAACAACTTGTCCTTAGTCACCTTGAAAGGAAGACGTAAATAAAAATATGCTGAGCAGAATGCCTAATAGCTTTTATTGTAATCTGGTCAGTAAAATTGTGTTTGCAGGAGCAAAAGCTCGGATACGAGCCGTGAGTGATGGTCTTTCGTGCAAATTCCTTGGCTTTCAGGAGGGTTTAATTGAGTTGAATGAAGCTGAAGCCAGGTATGAGCAATCAGAGACGGGGAAAATCCATGCTTTTGATCTATAAAACTCATTAAGTTGTTTGAGTCAGATCATATAGCTTACTTACAAAACTGTGATCGTACCGTGATGACCTGGTCATTGCAACCGGGACTGTGAATTGTAAAACGCTGACTCGTCCGGGGAATTCGCATCCCGTCCTGTCCCATCCCGTCAAGCGCTTGCTGTTTTTACGGTTTAATTTTTTTAACACGTTGGGTGTTTTGATTATGCTCTTGAGAGTTTTAGTTGAACAATGAGCTAGAGTGTAAAATAAAAGAAGAAACAATTGTGGTAGATTACCTGGAGTTGTAAAACACTCAATTAAATCTAGGAGGAGAGAGAATATTTTTGCTGGAAGTCAAGGTCATTTTTAACAACAGTCTGCTTTTTTCCCCTTATATATTCTTTTCTCCTGTTTCCACGTCTGTGTGTGTGTGTGTTTGTGTGTGTGAGAGAAAGAGAGACTGTGTGTGTGTGTGTTTAATCAGTCAGTGAAGAGGCTGTCTTTGTTATCGAAGCATATTTTCATTTATGGGCCCTATATTTTATCATCACCTCACAGTACAAAAATGCATTAAGTTTATGAAGAAGTTTCAATGACAAAGCTGCTCAGAACGGGCAATCTGTCACTTTAATGCGTTGGTTATAGCAAATTGACCATAATGTAGTGGGCTGCTGACTGCTGCTCTTTAATTGATTGATATGCACCATTATAACTATTAAGATGTGTGTGTTTGTGATTGTGTGTATATTTGTGTGTGTGTGTGTGTGTGTGTGTATAAAAAAACTGTCAGTATAAATGTGTTTAAATGTGCCCGTATGAGAACATTGAATATGTATGTTTGTGTTTGATATTTCATTTGAAAGCGCTTCCGAGGAAGAGAAGATGGTGCGAGGTACGTTGAAAAAAGTATCTGCCAAACTGTAATGCGAATGTTTTGTGTGGCCTAATAAAAGATAGATTAGTGTGAACCTGAAGGCTGCCTGTTCCACCAAGGACCACAATGCAGGACTCTCAAGAAAATACCCACTGTCCTGAGACACAATATTTGTTCCTAGCTGGTAGTGCAGTTGTACTGCCGGCGAAACGAAAGATGCAACTTGTCTCTTACGCGTTACACATCCTGAGGGAGCCTTTGTACTGCAGCCCTAAGAGACATAGCGTTGCCTAAATGGATAGAAACTGTAAGCAACTGAAGTTGTTTAATAAACTCACTGCAAAGCTATTAAATCACACGTTAAAAATTCTTTACTGTAAGCTAAAGACGATATGAAAATGCGATAAAACGGTGTTCGGAATTCAAGGCTGAGTACAGTAGGCCTCACACTGGGGAACAGAATGATTTAGGATTAGAGGCCCTCCCAGCTGATCTGAATAGACAAAAGAATTATGTGAGCCATAGTGAGCGTTCAGCCATAGCAGCATCCATATGCATCGTCTCGACTTGATTTATTTTTACTCTAATGTACACTTTTTTAGCATTTGCTTTCACCTTACTCGCACTGATAGGGCTTTCTGCAGTGTTTAATGGAAAAGCATACTGTAATTAAATGATCAACAGATGATTTTGGAGAATGCTGTGTTGCCTGCCAGCTGATGTCAGGCTGGACTGCCAAATACAGTCTTTCAAAGCGCAATTCAGCAGGGGGCTCATTGGTACATGTTGCTCTCTTCAGCGCCACGCTTGCCATATGGGCTCCGAGGCATGGACAATACGCTTGCCGGGTGACGGCCTCAGAGGGAGGACCGGTCTCTGATACCTGGTATGAGGCAAACGCAGGGAGGGAGCAGCCTCTAATCGGCGGCTGTGATTGGGGGGCCGCACGAGCGCTTTAATTACCGCCACCGTTGGAGCCGTATCGCCGGCCAGGGAGTTGTTTTGTAGCCCTGGCAACAAAAGAAACAGCCTTCGGTTTTTAAACAATGAAATTGCATCCCGTCTGCGATGTTTTTACTTTAACGTGCTTATGCAGCGGTATGTGATTACATACCTGTGTCACTGGAGGTGTGGGAAAATGTGTAAATTAGAGCGTTTTTGACATGTTGACGGTCGCTGTGTGCTTTTGTGTCTGCGGTGAACGTTTGGCCAGATAGCTGGCCATAGCTGGCCGCTTTCGGTCCCACCTCTTTAGGCCCGTTGGTCCGAATGTTGGGCAAAAGTAATTTCTCCCTCAGCAGAATGGTAAATGGACCTTGTTGACACTGGGCTACCCAAAATGACTTGTCTGCTGTTGTCTGATGGAGTTATTAGAGGTTCCTGTGTATTTCAGGGAAGTGTTTTCTAAAAAAAAAAAAAAAAACCTGTTGACCACAGTAATAAAAGAACTAATGTTGTAACAGTACAGCAGTGGCTCGACCCTGAGACCACGGTCCCGTATGCAAGCATGGCACCCCGTTTACACCCGAAGCTGCTTCTCGGGGATTCACTTGGAATCGGTTCTGGAATCAAAGTAAGTAATGGAATCCTTTCACAGCGAGCACACTGAGCCTTTGAAATCAGCTTCAGTTTCTTCTCCTTTCTGATAAGGTGCAATGTCAGTGGGTGTACTTAGGCAATTCCCAGAAGGTGCTGAAGCTCATTTACACGTTTTTCAAATTCAATTTGTAAAGGAATGGTAGAATCAATACAAACACAATTTTCATTCCGTGATACTATTCATTTAGTTATGGCTGTCATGGAAAACTGATGGGTCTGTTGATTGTGTAATGATTCCCCCGTTCCTGCATTCATACCTTCAATGTGTAAATTTCCCTTGCAAATATTGAACAGAAAAACAAAACTGACCACAGCACGGAAATTAGGTAGCTACAGAAAGTCTGACCACACAGCTGATCTTATTTGTTTAACAAGGAGTTCATTGTCTTTGGACTTTGTATGGCATTAAGATGTGTTCTGGTTAAGTCCCTCCCTTGAAATCTTGAAAACGTTGCCAGTTTGATTCCATGTACGTGTCCCGCTTTAGCTGCATGTCTGGTTCCTAATCTGAGATGCTCCATTAAAACTTGGAATGGCACGACTTAAAGGTTTCTTCAAGGTTTATAGGGATTTTTAAAATATTTGTAGCGTCACCTTGTGTGGAGAGGCTTATGTTTACTGTTTTGGGTGGTCTGCATTCAAGTTTCATTTGGTATCAAGTTGGGGTAGTTTGGGCCTGTGGGGGTGGCGGTGAAAATTAACCAGGATTGTTGACAGTCTAGCAGATTATCTCTAAAGGTCCTCAATCCAAAGTCCCACCCTGTCCCAGTGAGTGCAGTGCTGGGCTGGGTACCTTCTTGTTAGGCGTTTGGGTCACAGCGAGTGGATGTGTGTGATGAACACTGTGCCTCGGAACTTGGGGTCCATCGCAATCCCCCAGGCAGACCGAGACGCACCAGTCACACTGTTAGACTTAACAGTTCTTAACAGATTCAGCGATTCTTTGAAACAAATAATCGTTAATAGTCAGTCGTGCCAGTAATAAATGTGTGTTAAAAACATCTCAAGGATCCATTTTGATTTATGGCTCTGATTTAATGCTTTGTTGTGTTTGTGAAATGTGTGTAAACAGGACATTTCTGTACTGAGGACATGTGCATTCCAGATGATTCTATTGCCCCTTTGAACAGGATAAAATATGCAGGCATTGTTAGTTCCACATACTCCTCCAGTGTGCTTTTGAAAAACATATCTTTGGTGGGATAATCAACATAGGAGTTTTTTTTCCCTCCCCCCCAGTAACCGTAAATGGCAATGTTAAGTTTTTCTCCGGGCTTATTTGGGTTTTTTTGATTAAATTACATGGGCAATAAAATGTAAATGTGAGAAACATTAAGAACAGCATTGTCGGATGTATATTATGCAGTATATTAGTTTTAAATTAAATATGCCCACTTTCCTGCCTTTTTGCCGTTTATTGCCTCTGGAAGCAGCACTCTGCATTTGTCCAATTCGTCACTTTAAGATATAGGATTTGAAGGTTCCCTCAGTTTATTTCTTCATTTCCTGCGATGAAGATTTTATGTGTTCGAGGAGGATGGAATAGGAGATTGGGTCAGTGCAGTATCTGAGTGTGTGTTTGTTGTGCACAGTCAAGACCTCCCAGTGGGACTGTGGACCGTCAGCAAGGCGAACCCCCTGCTGAGCCACTGAAGTTACTCCTCACTAGGATTCATTCTGCAATAAGAAAACTAAGCAGGTCTGAGCACTTTATAGCAAAGGGAGAGAATAAGATACAGCACAAGACCATTTCCTTTACTGCTTTTTTCCTTTTGTTTTGACTTTGTCCTGATGTCAAAAGGAGGTAGACTGCCAGACAATAGTTAAACATTTCATATCACCACTTCAATAGGTAATATTCTGTCCTAATATTCTCATTCTGATTATTTTTTCATGCTAACAAAAGGCCAAAATAATGGAGGGAAACACTGTAATTGCCACACTCTACTCTCAGTTGTAGGCATATTGAATGTTTTCTTTTTTCTTCTTGTTGCCATTATCATTTCTAATTTATTTTTAAATGCTGTGTGCATATTGAGAGGGAAAAATGAATTTTAATGATGTCTAAATAAGTCATTCGTAAGGGCGCATTCCTCATATAAATATGTCATAAAATTCAAATGTGTCATAAAATTTCAGCCAGATTGTGTGTTTGTTCTGTGCTTGGATTGGGGGATATTTATTTATCTATCTATTTATTTATTTGATTAATTTTTTTTTTTTTACTTGCCACTTTATACCAGACAATTTAAAATGCATTTGAGAAATTAGAGTGAGAGAGGGGAAAAATGTGATAGAACATTCGAACCCCCGATTCTCATTCTTTCCCTTCAATAGGAATCAGGATTCAGGCTAATTCCCATTCACGCACGCTCCCGTTCATGCGGTGTTTAGTTAACCATTATTTTTCTCACAATAATCGAATCATAAATTGAGACTGGACCTCAACACGAAAGATGGCTGAAATATATTAATTCAGTTCTTGTCATTCGCCTGGATAATTCTAATGTTGTCATGGTAATTTGGAGCTGGGACACTGTGGGTCACTTTCCAAACAGAGACCTTGCTCAGGGAGGCCGAATCCTTGTGAAAGCCTGATAAGGCGTTGTGTGTAGCCTTCAGCGCAATGATAAATTACCTTCTTATCTGACTCAACCCAGAGAGGCGTGCAGGACAGCGCGAGACTGAGACCGTCACAGAGAGAGAGAGAGAGAGAGAGAGAGAGCGAGAGAGATGGTGGAAACACGGCAGCCATGATGCGCACGTTTCAACAGCAATCACGCACATCTGTGTAACACGTGCATGACGTACAAAATCACGCTCTGGCGTGTGGCAGCACTAATATAGATGCATCTGTTAATCAAACTGTCTGGATCTTCATCGATTTGTTTGGGCTCCCTGTTTAGCTCTGACACCTCCTCTGCAAGTAGGTGGTGTGATTGGCTCCTTACTGGAAAGAAAATGTGACGGAGCAGCGCAATACGGCATTGCCGTAGTAATGGGTTGGCACCACCGAACAAGTGGACCGTAGGCAACGTTTTTCGGTGAACAGGTCAAATATAGTTTTTTCCGAATGATTAAAAAATGACTTTTTGGGAAGTTCTCCAGTTTTAAAGGGATGGAAGACTCATAGCACGCTAGTTAGGTTAGCATTGCCCCCCTCCATACCTTTTGCTCCACTTTTGTAGGAACTTCCTCCTACTTTTACCTGTCCTTCTTAATTGGATCTGTTCATGTCGGCATCATGACTAAGATGGGGATGGAAGGGGCAGCACCGAAAGCTTCCCTGTAGCTTTCATTACTGCCCTCTTTGCGCCACCATGGGGGGGCTGCTTCTGCATAACTTTGGAGGAAAAAAAAAATCTTCAGATCACACCACGCTGGGATAGACTGTACCTGTTAGCTGATTATTCTGTGTCTGATACGCTGGGCTCGGGAAATTCCTCACAGGTAAATAGGCAATTAATGATTTATTTCTGCTTACTAGCATCTTAGTGTCACCCAGAGTACAGTGTTATGAACACACTATTCCAGAACCAAACCCTAAAGCGCATTCATAACTAGTTAAGAAAGAGGTTGTGTGAGAGTGAAAAAGACAAACATTCAGACTTTTAAATTATTCATATCTTGAAAAATATTCATATCCAAGTGTCGTAAATGAATCCATATGCAAGAGGGCTGTTTGAAAGCCACGCACAAAAGCTTGGCGAGTTCTCGGACTCCCTCAGGACACTCGGGCAAATCATTTGTTTTAATGCCCTCCCTCTGTTTCTGTGTAGTGTTTCATTAAGGGACACGTATATTTTTCTGCTGTCCACTTTGCAAAGCACTTTGTCTCAAGCGGTCTTACAAAATCTGTTTAATATCGCAGGTTCCAGGAGAGTGGTTTAGCGCTTGTTCACCTCACCTTCTCAACTTGCTGCCGGCCTTTATCTCCTTCCACCTCATCTGGGCCCCCAGTCTCCGGCAGTTGTTTGCTAGGAGCCTTGAGGTGCATGTCCTTCACTCCTTTATTCCCTCCCTTTGTTCCTGCTGCCACGTCATACAGGGCAGGTGACCACCAATTGGTGGACATCTGACTAGCTTCCTCCTTTTGCGGATCTGTAAACCGCAGCACAGAATTTCAGCTGCTCCTTTTCCTCTTCAATCTCACTTGTTCTCCACCATCAATCCCTCCATAGGCTTTTCCCTTTTCTTCTCCCTGTCCACTGCATGAAGGTAAGATGATGTATTTGTATACTATATTCTTTGCTCCTAGAGTACTGAAGGGCCATGTCGCACCGGAGCGCCACAATGACCTCCGAGAGCCATACTCTTACACAGAGATCAGCCGGTGATCTGAAGGAGAAGGGAGATTTCTCACAAGATGATAAACTCCTCGATTTCAAGTTCAGAGCTTGTGCCTTTGTCTGCCGCGCAGGCACACATGTCCACACCTTACAGGAGGGACTGGCTCACCGTAAGGGTACCAAGTGGTTAAGATGCCACTTTTGGAAGCAGCCAGCCTTTTAACCCAGACTGCAGAAGCCCACTTGTTTTTTCTTCCTCACCAATTTTGCTCTTGGTGTAGTAATTTCTGTAATAATACCCCAATAATGAGTACTAATTGCCCAGGCCTTCAGGCGTGGTCTATGGTCTATGGCGAATGCATAGCTAGTCACACTTGATTGCGAGAAGAAGCGTTCGGCCAGGCTGGGCTCAGCATGTCTGCAAACCCAAGACTCTCTTTATTATTAATCTTTATTCAATGCGGTTCTGGCCCGTACCTGGCCTCACCGCCTGCCAGCCCCACTGTCAGAGGTGTTGTTGCTAATTGACCGTGAAGTGGGGGCCGTTATCGCAGGCGGTGTAATCAGCGCCCAGGGGTTTGGAAGTGGTTCCAGTCTCCCCAAGTCTCAGCGACAGATGTGTACCTGATCATCCCACAGACAGGTCTCTTACCCGGTGGTTCCAGCCCCCTGCCCAGTCCCATCACAGCCACGGCCAGGGGCCCGCTCTTCCTCTTCAGCAAAACAGGAAATGGCCGCATATTTCTGGACCGTTTTCCTCTGATGAAAAGGAAATTCAGCGACTGAATTGCTATGACTTTGCCAGAGAGGGAACCAAGGCAGGGAGAAGACCAGATGCTCCTCCGCTGCACACTTTCGATCTTTGTTTTCGTTCTCTAGCCGGATAAAAGTGTCTTTCATGATTTATTTATCCAATGTGGCTAACCTACTAAAGGTTACAGACTTTTTCAGACTTACTGAACTTTTCTGTTTAAGCAAAACATTATTTACGGCACTCTTTTGAGTCTTATGCTCCGTTTTCTTAACAACTACTCTGTCGTCCATCTGGCTGATGCACTTTAAACGTAAAGCGTCATTTCAAGTTGTAACTAAATGCCTACAGTAATACCGAGTAATGTTCACGCCAGTGTGTCGCTGTGACGTAAACCCTGGTTGTTGCTATCAGTGTTGCCTGTGGATGGATGTTCGTTCAATGACCTACTGTTGGCACGGTGGTGCTGGAAGTCCACGGTTGTGCTGAAATGGACGCCCGGCTTGTTAGTCAAGGTTATGGTTACTAATGGTTCGCTAATTTTGGGTCCCAACTGCAAACTCATCTCCCAGAGGTCCTATAAAACTTTACTGCTATACAGGATTAAGCATAACCCTTGGGGGGGGGGGGGGGGGGTGAGAAAAAAGCAAATAGTGCAGATATTTTGTTGATATAATGGTGGATTTTTATTGAAGTCCTTCAGGAATCTTCCATAAGTGCGCCTCATCTTTCTCCTGTCAACAAGTCCAACTCTATCCCCCTGCCGTCTTTGTTTTAATGCACTCCCAATGCTATCTGAAATCATTCTCCTCACATCTCCAGTGGCCTTTCTCTTTCCTTTTCTTCACACGCTACAATTCTACCTTTGTATTCACGCTTCAAATAAACCTCTTTTGTTCTGCTTTGTAACGCCGAGAAACCAGCATCACTCAAGTATATTAACTGTAGCCTATTACTGTCGTGGAGATCCGTTCCCTGAGCCCTGGTAAAGGCTCCCCAGACAAAACTCCCTGTCATGTTAATCCAAGCTTTAATAAATAGTAGGATATATAACTGTATTCAAATTGCGGCCCATATTTCTGCATACAAAAAAGGGCGAGCTATCAAAAACGACACAGATGACAGCATTTTACATTAAAGAGAAGTATTAGATTGGCCAGCTTTCATTCCTATTGTGGTGAAAAATGTCATATTATTGAATCTGCCATAGAAATACCGTAAATGGCTAATCTAAATAAAGAACTGTTGGGGGGAGGGGGGGCTGCAGCTGTAATTGAAACGAGCACCCTTTGATATAAGGCTCTAATGCACTTTATCTATATTGTACATCTGTAGCTAATAGGATGTACATCAAACCTGCCATGGTTTGGGAGATAGAGATTTTGGTTATTAAATTCCAGGTATTTTCCTTTAGACTCAGTATGCACTTTCAGAATAGGGCTCATCAAATCATGCTATCAGTCTTCCTCTTTCTCCCTGGCTGTGACAGATCCAATATTTTTTGAAAATATTAAAGGGTTTACACAGGGATTTCAAACTGAGAGTTTTGTTTGCTTTATTGTGTGATACTGTAGGTTACAAAAGATGTTCCCAGACTTATCTCGGGGAACCTTTCGTTCAGACGATAACAAAGGGAGTGTTGGAAGACAAGCTCTCAGCTGTTTTACTCTTGCCTTGTTTCACCTGTTGTAAAAGAACAGCGAAAATGTTATTGCTTTTTTCATTATATAGAAAATTACATTGCTCTCTCCAAAAAACGACTTGGATTCTTGTGCTCCTGGTCCACTATCGTGGTGGTTAGCCATCGATCCAAGCAGAAGAAATAAAAATGAGGTTAGGCCAACGCATCAGCAGTCGGCTTCCAGATTTGAGCGGGCCTGCTGCGGTAGGCCCCGCTGTACTCCGAGCCCCTTTAATTCAAGAAGAAACAGCCTTTGCGGCAATTTCCTGAACACACTCTTGGTTGCCTGTAGCTGTCGCCGAAATGAAAACTGACAGATTTATATTTATTTTTAAATTAAAGGAATTGTGGGTCTGCCAGTGTCAGAAGGATCTTATTTACATAGCAATTAGTGGATTTAATAACTGCATTTTCTACTGATTAATATAATTACCATATATATATATATATATAAGTGAGCATGGGAAGGGAGAAAGGAGTTAGGGGAGCAGTTGGTGGTGAACGAGAGAGTGGAAGAAATAGATGTCTTGATAACACACACAGCTTTGCCAGGGAAAATGGCATCGCTAAGTAAATAGTCCATGTTAAATTTGTAGCTCGGGGCTGGAGGGATCTCGTTCGCCCCCCATTACCGTTTGAGCTCGACAACAACGTTTTCCGATGTCTGTCTTCATTGTCTTTGGAGATGGGGATGGCCCCTGCGCTGATGTCACTGGGAGGCACACTTTCTCCTGATGGAAAGGGGATGCGTTCTGTTCAAGTACCACAGCGCAGTCTGGCTTGGCATGCCGCAGTCACATAAATAAAACGCCATTGTGGCCCAGCAGTCGCCTGCGGCTTGCAATATAAATGGAGGGGAATTAATCACCAGGGGCCTAGTGGTCAATACAACCTCTGTTATATGGATAAACCTGATCTCTGCAGTTACTGTAGAATCAAGGAGCCTAGGCGTGCCCTGTTACAGAGCTCCGCTCCGCCTGAGATTCCATATCTTGAGCTGATAATGACAACCCAAGATGTCAGCTTCCCTTAATTCTGCAAGCTAGGTTTTTTTCTACTTTAATGTGCTCCTCATCTAATTGCCGTTTCCCCCACTAACGATTGTTTTAGTATCGTCTGGAGATGTGCAGTAACCATTATTATGGCACTCGTAGCCATTTGGTAACTTAGCGAAGCCCCTCTGGTGGAATGTGCATCTGTTCAGCTTGCAGACCCCACAGCTCTTCCATGCGGCGCGTGAGCAGGACAGACACACGGAAACGTTTTCTGCATTTTCTCCCCTTTCAGAAGTTTCCAGCATGACCGGAAATTTGTATTTGGATTGTTTCAGCTGTTTCATTGTTGTTGTTGTCTTTTTTTTTTTTTTCTCGCAGGGAGGGACAAAATTTTGTGTAGCTCTGTATTATCTACATTTTATTTTAAAAATTGAGTAACAAACCATGAATGTAGCAGAGATTGAACCGTTTTCTATTTCTCTATTGTTTTTTCCACCTTGCTTATTTCTCCACGGTGGGGTCGGTGGAGCGGTTCTCGTAATGCTGCTCATTCAATGTGTCATGGTTCGATTAACTTGTATGAGCAACAGTGGCTTTTTATTACAGAATCTCTCTTAAGGGTTTAGTCGAGGTGACACTGCAAATCGGGGTGGAGATTAGCTCTGAATCCCTCCTGCTGATTATACACCTGAAAAGTCATTTTCAAAATCAGGCAAGTTTCACCTTGTCCTTGTCTAGAGTGACCGAGACGGCAACCTTGAGAGATTGCGGCGATGTCTGTGAGGGCGTTTGGGTGTCTCTAAATAAACATGAGGGATACACATCAGGCAGCGTTAAGACTCATCGCCAGCCCACCAAACGCAACCGGTGGTTTCCACGTCACTTTGGCAACACAGGTTAGAGTGGGTTTGCGGAGGTACTATTTTTTTTTTTTGGCAGTTATTTGGAGGAGGTATAGGGGGTGCCATATGGGAGGGATCTCACTGCTCTTTTTGGAGATGCTTCTATGAGGTTAAGTAGTTTTTTTTCCCTCCAGTTTTAGGTGGCTTCTTTTCGTTCAATCAAACACCCCATTAAACTTTCTCATAAATATGCATACTTTGTGCACAAAGCAAGCAGCAGGGAAGCTCTTTAAATCTGGAGGAAATTTTTACTCGCTCGCATACTCACTTTCAGTAACCGCTTGTCTTTGTCAGGGTCGTGGCAGTGCAGGGCCTATCTTGGAACCACTGGGAACCAGGCCGTGGGAGGTGCACCGTGAATGGGGTGCCAGTCTACTGCAGGGCAGCCACACACACAAAGGGCAGTTTATTATAGTCACCAATTAACCTGGAACATGTCTTTCTACTGTGGAAAGAAACCCACGCAGATGTGGGGTAAACATGCAGACTCCACAGGCTGTCAGAGTCAGATCGGAACCCAAACAGCCCGGGTGTTGTGAGGCAGCGGCCATCCTGAAGAAGGTTTTCAATATTGTTTTATTAGGCAATGCGGTAGCATCTGAATGTTTTAAAACTGACCTGCGAATAAACAAATAATAATTTGTTGGGAATTCCATTCTTAAAGTGTCCTAAAACGGCTCGTTTTCTCTGTGCCCCAGCGTGTGAAAGCACCGCTTTCCTAAACAGTATGTAAATGTATGGATCTGAAGGCTACCCCATTCATCTGGATGAGAGATGGGACAGTTTTTGGCTCAGATCTCTGGCCTTGCAAAAAAAAAAAAAAAACAGCAAGTGCACGCATAAAAAAAATGCATCAATTTCTCTGTTTACCAGGGTAAATGAGGGGCAGGGGGGTTGTGTTTCAAGATCAAGTTCAGCTCTGGCCCCTTATTTTAGAAAGTGTGGGAACAATGACACACAGTTGTAGCCTTTTAGTAGTGACTGCATCGTTGGTGGAGAGAACTTGAACTCTATAGAGCTTTTCTCTGAAAGGGAGCTCTTTCATTGGAGGGAAAATAGAACTAGGTGACCAAGATGCTTTTTTTTCAGCTGCACTTTCTCTGAGAATGGCCTCCCCCCATTTTAATGAAAACTGCAGCCCACACGGCAGGAGTGGTAACGAAGGGATTTATTTCAACTCGGGGAATTCTTTTCTCTCAGTCAGAGCTGATGGGCTGTGTTCATGTTGATAAGCAATGTCTGAATAGCCTATTGGCACCACGATGTCTGGCTGTGCCCTTTGCATTTTTAGTTCCTAGCTTACTCACTTTGCTGAAAAATGTCTACTGTTTTCTATTAACCTTTTGTGGTGCACAGCCCTGTCGCCCAATACGCCAAAGTAAACGCTGGTGTGTAGAAGACACTTTGGTTCCTGAATGATACTTTGCTCATTAAATTATTTGCGGAGGAGGAGACACTGCACGTATAAGGTGTAAGATGGAGGTTACAACTTTAAAATTTGAAACTCATAATGCCGTTGAAGGCACCTGCTGGAGGAAGTCCATGTCACATGATTGTGTTGTATTTTCCACTATAAGAACTTTGGGCATGAATTTAAGACCAGGAAATTAAGGTATGAAGCTGCGCTTTACGTCTCGAATTCCAGTTTTGTTCCTGTACCGCGAAGCCATTTAGGTTTCCTCTGCGAGCCGGTACCTAGTTCCACCTAGAATAGAAAGAGAATTTTCAACAGAAATGCTACAGTGATTGGCACATAACTGAATTTCCATTACAGTCGCATTATAGTATTACAGTGGTTGTTAAGAATTACAGCAAGTCAAAGATTACATTTTGTTCTAATAAGTGAATATTTTTGTCATTAAAATTCAAAAAAAATGCAAAACCGCACCTTAACACACCGTCGTGCATCCAGCAGCATTTCAGCTAGTGTTTAAAGCTCCGGATTAGCGTGCTTGTAGACGCGAAACTGAGAGTGGAACAAGATCCTGCTAGTTCTAAAAACTAAATTAAGTGGAACTAAGTGGAAAGAGAAGTCTTGGCACCACCCTTTCCTCCAAGCCTACACAGCGTATTCGAACACGCATTTAAACACTAAGCCAAGCGCAGTGAAGGTCCTTAGCGTAGTTAACGTGTGTATAATATCCTACCTCTGCAACCTGCTGCAACAAACACAGGCTCTTCTAGAGAAGATTCGGCAAAGGAAATCTGCTTATATAGTGCTCAACTATACTCATCCACCGTAGTGATAATTCAAATCTTTTGTTGCGTTACAAGCTTTTCTAGGGACAGACAGTCGAAAGGAGGGAAAAAAAAACTTCCCCAGCCCTAATCTCATCTGCTTGCCATCTATCAGCTGTCAGTTTAATGTGTGCAGCTTTACATACATTTACATCCCTGTATTTCACCATGCCAAGTTTGAGTAATGGCAAGACTGCTATCAGGCTCGAACAAACGCAGAAATAATCCCCTACTGTGCTTTGTTTTCAAGATGTCCCGGCTTAGTCGACCACGGGTGGGGACCAAGGTTAAGAACCTTCTCCTGGCTCCGTATTGCAGGTGTGGTTGTCTGTCAGGTCCCCCCCCCCCCCCTTTCGTGGGGTCCGTGGCTGTGTTGAATGGCACCGAATACAGATTTTCTGGATGAGCACAGACTGGGCTCTTCTTTTTTTCCTATTGACCAAGTATCAAGCCCTTGCGAAACAGGGCCACGAACTGCAGCTGCCAAACATTCCCTCCTATCGTTTAGGTCTATGGGCCGAGAAATGCCTTGTGAAACAGGCCCAGAGGGCAGGAGCCCAGCGACCTATGCTGACCTTAGGAATAATTTATATATTCTCACTCGAGTGGCTTTTTCATCTTCTCTGAATGTTGCAAGTAATGGCTACATAGGGCATTTGGAAACTGACTTGTAGCATTTTTATATTGGTTTTCCTGCTTCTGGTTATGCCGGATAATATAAGTGACTCTCACCTCACCTCCTTCCCCCCGGGCTTCACCCCGTCTCTCGAAGAACTTTTCACACTATGCCGTGTTGTTCGCCTCCGAACCCTGAACTCAGACCTGTTGAGCCAATCTGGGAAGGGGTTTGTCTCCAGACACCACTAGCTGGTCCCTGTGTTACATTAAATGAGGAAAATGCCCGTGGGGACAACCAGACAATTGGCCTTGCGGTAAACTGCCACTGCCACCCTTCTTTAGAAAAGTAGGGTCAGCAGTCATCTGGGAGAATTGAGCTTCACCTTGAACAGATTTCAGCACCACTCATTCCAAATTCATTGTGAAAAATGAAGTGCGGATTTACTTTTATGATTTCTGATAGAATGAAAATGATGTGTCGTGCGAGGTGGTTGTCACTCTTCTGGTTTTACAGTAAGGCCAGGTAAAGAGGAAGCCTGTTTCTCGCATGTTTAACATTTCCTGTAAGGAACGTCGAGCATAAGTTCGGAGCTGGTGTGTTCTGAAATTATAACTTCCACCCGCCGTCCTTGAAAAACAGAGCGCCGATATATCCGGCTATTGATTGTCAGCTGGAACGCCACCTTGCAGGTTATCTGCTGGAGGCAGGGAAAGCGAATCGAGGCAGAGGACCGAGCTTTAGACTTGTGCTGCGATGTCCAAGTCTGTTAAGCGTGTAACAGGCGGTTCTTCACAATGAGACTTGCTCATGAAGATCCATCACATCTCGGTTGCTGTCGTCGTGTTTTTCCTGCGATCCGCGCTTTGGCGCCTGCGACCTCGGAAGTGCCCTGTCGTCTTCATCCAGGTGCGATCATTAAGGTTTGTTGTGACCCAGACACAGTAAACAAAAACATTTTAAAACATAAAGTTTTTCTCTCATTTTTCTCAGTTCTGCATAGGAAGCCGGCTGCTCTGTGGGGACTGGGGAACATTTTCGAGCCGAGGTGTAGGCCTTTATTCCAGGGAAAAATATGCACTTCTATTACAACTGCTTACTAACTCCTGCTGTTGTCCCTTGTATGTTTTAAGAATTTGATTTGTGCTGGTGTTTATCTGTGCCTGTGTTTATCCCTTGTAGGGCACTCCTGGATTCTTGCACATGTGTGGTGAATGTAAATAATCCAAAACTGCAGTTCGTCTAAACTGCTGTCATTATGCATTACCCCGGCTCTTAAATCTCTGCTAACGCCACTGCTCTCCGAAAACGTGGGTTGTCGCCTTGCATATTGATGCTTTTGGCCGCTGATAAATAATTCAGGGTGGTTGATTAAAATTTGAGTTTATTCAGTCTTATTTATTTATTTACTTGCTTGCTTACTTACATGACTAATCTATGCATTTATTTTGATGCATGGTGTAGGTTGGGTGGGTTTTCCAGGGGACCAGATTTAGCTTTGCACAGTCTGGTAGAAGGAAGATGTAACTCTCTAGAGTCCTAGATGATTTATACAAGTATTTTCTGTTTTTCACACTTTTCTGCTCCTAAACGCAATCTACCTGCATCTGCCTTTATGAAGCTTGTATTCCCTGCTGTCCACAGGTTATACATTTTGCAGTTTATAAAAGAATTTGCTGTAGAGCTCCAATTATATTTTGAAGCTAAATAAAACATGCTGTCAGCTACTTGCCCCCTGACTAAGGGGAAAGAATTGGCGTGAAGTGTTGTCACCTGCGAATGTAGGCTCATTTGGCTGAGGGATTGCCAGAAGCTGCCATGTAATTGTTTGCTAAACAACTGAGGTATCCTTCCTGTCAGCAGCATTTAAGATATATTTGTGTACACTTCATAGTTTGGTTATTTATGGCCATTTGAATGAAACAGGCCTCACGGGCCTTCAATTGCATTGTGGCAGCATAGGTTTCACCTTGCTGTCGATGTTCGCGTGCCGTCCTGCTTTACCCCTCAGACAGAAGACAGCAGGCGGTGTAATTGTCTAAGGATCGGAGACTGGAAAGCTGAAACATGGAGCAACAGGACTGGACCCTGCTGGCGTATACCGAAAAGATACTTAACTTGAGTTGCTACCCAGCTGTGTGTGCTGGTACAAAAGTGTAAAATTGCACGCTTTGCATGTTGCTTTGGTTCTGCTCGAGGATTCAGTGAGTATTCGAAATAAATAAGAGGTAGGTCCCTAGGACTTCTCTGTTTCATCTTTGAAAGCACTGCCAGGTGGCCCTTGACCTCACCGTTTCTGTCTGCGTCTGTGTCTCCTGTTTGTCTCTGGCTCACTTTCGCGGCGGCAATCGGAGCTCAATAAAACCTCCGCTCTAAAAGGCCGTAAAGAGCTGCCATGGCTATCGGTGGGGGAAATACAGCCCCTTGCTAATAAGAAACGTAAATCTCAGCCTCTGGTTCTAGAGAGTGAGGTTTTGAGGTTCACAAACTACATTTAAAAGCAGTTTTATTGGGGCACAGGCAGTAGCCAACCGGTACGTGCTGCACATAAAACACACATTATTACGGCATTAGTCATTCTGCCAGTTGTGGTTGTGCGAGGTTTGGCCCGGCTGAGGAAGAGCGGTGAAAGCTGTGGTTTCTTTTTTTAATTGGCAATAATGCCATTTCATGTTGGTTGTACGGCGACCAACCTGGGACTAACATTTGGCTCCCGGTACAAACCCAAAGGCTGAACGGAGGCACTTCAGAGTGATTTAGCAGCCGCATGTCATCTAAGAGTAACACACCGGACTCCAGATGACCAATTAATTCTCTGTCGCATCCAAGTGCATTAGGTACCCTCTCCGGGGGGGGGGGTTGTGTAAATGCCGAATGTAGCAGCGCCTTGCATTGATCTACACCATGTGTGCTCTCCGGGCCAAGGCTTCACCCCCCCCCCCCCCCCCCCCCCCCCCCCCCCCCCCCCCCCCCCCNTTCACAACCCCCCCCCCCCCCCCCCCCCCCCCCCCCGGTGGCCCTCTTCCCACCCGTCCCACTCTGGTGGGCGCATGCAGAAGGTTTGAAGTAAAAGGTCAAGCCCATATCATATTCTAAGCGGGCCACTGTGCTCCACATCTGCATCTGGTGGCCCTTGTTTGTATTTGAGATTTGCCCAGACGGGGCCCAGGTTTGCTGGCGGTCCACAGTTTGCCTCTCTCAGGGGACCCTTCACCCGTGCTGAAAATCAACACCACCGTCCTGTTTGCCACCTCAGTGGAATGCACTGTTAGCACTCGGTGGGCTCCTGTCGCCTTTTCCGCGCTGGGTGGGCTCCCATTATCCTGAGATACCTTACTTTCTCTGACGACGGTGGGGAGCAGGCAGAAGGCTAGAGACCTCACTCCGCTCCATCCAGGAGTAAGATTCAGTTCACCTTTGTGAAGAGGTCCTTGTCCCGCAATCTGATGGAGGTATGCAGGGTGAATTCCGCCTCGAATGAATGGCTTTATTCAAAGCCCTGTGTGGAGGTGTTTTACCGTACTTGCTGTGGGCTCTCAAATATGACATTTATATATGCATGCACCCCCCCCCTCGACCAACTATTCACCGTTCATAATTAACCTTTGGGGGTGGCAGGGGTGTAGGTCGTACAAATCGGGGCAGGCTCTCTCTCCCGCAGTGACGTCACAGACGAGCAGCGGTGGTCCGCCAGCGCGCGGAGAGTAATGATATAGCTGCATCTCGCCTGGCGATAAGGTGACAGGTGGCAGTGGGCGGCAGACAGCACTCCGGTATGGGGGTAATGTGAGCAGGGAGGCTTTGGGGCTGTTGTGTCTTTTATGCGGACAGACAGATACATACGAGGCGAGCTCCGCTCCTGTCGCTTCCCATCGCCCTGCTGGCGCGCTTCCACCGGTGAGTCTCTCCACAAGCGAGACAGCTCCCCCCTTCTTCTCGCTGGACAGCGAAGCTACGGACGCTGCCAGCAAATCCCCGTTACCTAGCGACCGTAACTGAGGAGCTCAGCCCTGGCTAGTTCGCATGCTGAAGAGCAACATTTAAAGCCCTTACCTGTTCATCCCCATTGTCTCCGAAACTCCATATTCCGCAACTGCAGTCAAATTGCCTGCATCTTTAATAGCACGCAGCCATACGCTCTTGGTAAACAACACTAAAAATGAAAAATTGTGCACTGGTTGAGATATATGTTTGGCAGCCAGCCTTTACTGTTCCCCACGCTATTCTAGATAAGCACTTACCGTCTATCTTCATCTGGGAGACAGTCAAAGTGATCCTTATTGAGCATGATTGAAACTTATGAATATCATTAGAGCTCATAGTAATATTGTTCATCATAGAGGAGATAGATGTGTCTTTTTGTCTGGGAAGGGTGTTCATCTTGTTTATTTTTCACAAGGGTTTACCTTTATTGATGTTGAACAGGGACCCACCTGGAGATCGGTGAGGGGTGGGGGTGTGCATCCACTTTGCCAGAGGGTCGATTTGGAGGAGTTAAAGTCTGGCCAGAAGATCTGTAGCGTTGAAGTAATATTGGGAGTTTTTGCTGATCTGAGCCCTTCCTTGAGTCTCATTTGCCATAGTTGCATTAGTCGGTACTCTTCTTTGTGGACACACGTTTTCCCAAGCGACCGGTCATTTGGCGCGTGGAATCTGAAACCACGTGTTAAAGTTTCCAACGCGTGAGCGCTCTAGGGCTCCTCGACCCCAGACTCTGCAATACCACCCGTCCCACGTTTGTCCATCATTAACAACTACTGCGCTTCTTTGTGTCTTGCAGGTAGAAGATGCCATGCTTATGTTTGACAAAACCACCAACAGACATAGAGGTAAGTCCTCAGTTCCTTCATGTGTTCTGTGAGACAGAGGCTCTGTTTCATACCTCTTTTGCTGGAATGCCAGTACTGTGATGCTTAGTGTTTGAGAAGAAATTGAATTGAGAACATAGCTTTTTCACAAGCCTTCATGGCAGCAAAGCGTGGCCCAACAATAGCAGAGCGCTGATTGGCAGTCATCTCCTCACAAAAGATGGGGCGGTCTTGCTCCTGCAGGTCGTCTGCAATATCCGCCTTCACATGTTCCCCGGCAGAGGTTATGCACGATGAAACCGACCGGCCCCCCTGCCAGCAAGATATTTAAATAGTTGTAAAAGGGGTGAAAATTCTTCTAGCCTTCGTCTTTGTCAAGAGGCTACGTCCGTCTGGCCAGACGCTTTCCCTTTCAGCGGGAAGGCTGAGGGAGCAGAGGGTGGCGTGCGGCCCGATAACAGCAGCGATAAGGTCCCGGAGAAGCGGGTCTTTATCTCTTTCTTATCTGGTCCTTATCTGGGTTTAGGGGGGCGGCTTTTCTCTAAGCAGAGGACTTTCCAAAGACACAGCACGGCCCTGTACAAAGCACTCCAGTGGAGCTGCTAACCTTCACCAGTTCTTGACAAATTAGGCCCCCCACCTGTGTCAGTTTGCCACCTCCAGTATTTTCATCCTTTCCTGAGCCCGAGAAGAGAAGTTAAATTCTCTCCACAGATTTTTTTTTTCTTGCCTTCAATGGACTTGTGAAAGGAGCAGTGTTCCATACAGAACAGGGTCTGTTTGCACTGGAGCAGTTTAGCTGTAGCCATCAGCTGAGCTCAGAGACATTACACCCAGAAGCAGTGTTCTCCGTTTAGGACCTGCGTGCAAGAGTTCCTCACCGTGGACCCGGGGTGTTGGCAGTACACTGGTAACATCACACAGGAGGCCCTGTGAGAGCACCAAAGCTGAACCCTGCACCAATCCCCCGCCCCGCCCCGACACACACACCCACACCCACAGTCCAACCTCAGACAGCAAAACTAACAAGCTCCTTTCTCACAGGACCCACCCGCCTCCTTACACGCAAAACACGGACCTCCTCCCCTTCCCGCCCCACCTGCCTCCAGCTGTCCGCAGCAGTGTCAGCTGATATCAGTGTTTGTGACAAGCCCAGTACAGTCTGATAAAGATGGTCTTCATACAAGGCCGATCTCTTGGTGATACAGAAGCTCCCTTTTCCGTTTAATTTTTGTGGTCAATCCACTGTGCATTTAATTGAATTTATTCCATTCATCTGTAGCAGATGTAAAGGACATTTTACGCACGTATTTTTACCCCATTTATAAAAAGTGTTAATAGAAAGCATTTGTTACTTTTCATTGAATAAGCAACCTTGAAGATACATAAAACTTCTGAATCATGGCAGATTATTCGCACCAGGTGCATGATGAAGCCAAAGATTTATTCACAGATTGAATGTTTTGTGAAGCACACCACGTTGAAAAGTTACCTTGTCTTCGAGCCGCGGTTGTTGCGCGTGCGAATTTGTTGTAAATACCCCGCGAGGCTACTGGGACTGTATCTATGGGAACTGCACTTGGATTTCCAGGAAACTCAGCTCTCTAGTGACTGAGCTGCTGTTGGGGAGTGGAGGGTGGGTGGGGGGTGGAGTCAGGTTAGGGCAGGAGATGTTCCACTTTCTTCAGCTGCTCTCTGGGTCCTGCTCCACATCAGCTGACGTCTCCGCTATTGCTTTCTGCTGCCTTTGTAAGGAGGTCACCTGCGGGGGCAGTCTCTGCAATTAGAAATACGACGCGTAGGACGATCTGCCCGGCAATCAGCGCGAAGGATTTTCGCCGAACACACCGTGTGATTTCAGCTACGGGGGGCTCTTTGCAAATATTATATTTTGTGTTTTGGCATTTCAGAACACGTACGTTTTTTTTTTGTTTCCTGCAACCCTTTGTTTTTTTTTTTTTAAAAAGTTTCATCTATTAGGCCTGCTGTTAATCTTATAGTAGCCCAGCAGTAATAATTTCAGCCTCCAGTGATCCGCAGACCCTTGTGTTCTAACAAGGTGACTTTAAAAACAAAGCGTCTAATTTTATTTTCCTTTGGAAAAGCATTGTATTAGTTATCTTACAAAGGTAAACACGCCAAACCGCTCTTCCACTGCCAGCCTCTCCACGGAGAGGCAGCGATCCTCGGCGACAGTCCGTGATTTCATTATCACTGTTGCTCCTTATTTTGCGCCTTTCCTTTATGATGATGACTGTTATTATTTATGACTGCCTTGCACAGGTGTACCAGGCGAAATGACATAGCTGCGGCGCAGCCGCGCAGCTCTAATCCGCTGCAGTCTCTATCGCTGCTCTTCACAGTAATTTGGAGTATTCAGCAGTGTCCTTCAGACTGCACCCCTGAGGTGACTGATGAAACGACTGCTAAAAGACATTTTCTTTATCCTCTCCCCTCCTGTCAGCGAGCACTCGCTACATTGGAATTTCGCACAAAGGCGGACGCCGCGCACCATCTTCCTTGGCATTTAGAGGAGTAAAATAAGGATGATTGTGTTTGAAATGGAGCTCTCCGGAAAAAAAACCCCTGTGCATTGTGGGTTAAAGGCGCACCGGGCGAGAAGCCGGCTGGCAGCTGGAAGTTCCTGCCAGAGGGGGGTCCATTGTTCTGGCCACGGAGACGGCGTCTCCCCCGGCCACCCGGCCTTCCTCGCTCTTTCTCACAGGCCTCGTCTTTTCATCCTGCCTTCACCTCCGCAGCTGGGTGAAAGGGAATCTGGCCCCTCCACAGACAAAATGACAAAACAGCTTTGTGTTCAAGGCAAGCTTGTGTCGCTGCTGACACAAGCATGTTTTTGGATTTTTTTTTTCTTCTACTTTTTCGACTGTTTTCCTGATTTCTCATAGAGTGGCAGAATACAAACAGTCTCACTGTCTGATGTAAGAAATTGTCCCAGTGCGATTCTCACGTCAGAAGTACTGAAAATACAGTGATTTCTTTTGTCCTCTGTTGAGATTTCAGGCAAGTCTGCACCCAAACCTTACTTTAAATATGACGGTCCCAACCCTGTGCGACACGTTTCATAATCGAAACAGCATGTGTGTCAGTGCTAATCCTCAGGGAAATGGTGAGCCACAGGCATTGTCCTCTCGTGGAAGAGAGCCAGCAGCGAAGGAGTCTCGCACCTACCTGTATGGCGTCTGCTCCAGTGTAACATGTCTTCAGCCTTTGCTTCCGTTCCATAACACTCTTTCTTTTTGTGTGTTTGTTTGCTCTCGGATGAGTAATGTAGGCCCAGACAGGAAGAAACTTTTTCAGGAGGATTCCTAGCAGGGCAAACCCTGGCAAACTCGTTCCCAAAACAGCCTTTAAATATAAATGTCTCGGCCAGTCCTCAGTTGTTTCAAAGGCTTTAGTTTTTAATAGTCCCGCTCGTGAAAATGAACAAGTGGGCAAGCGAGTTAGTGTGTATCAGTTCTGCAACAAGCAAAATAGGCACAAATTAATATCGTTCCAGCATCAGAAATGTCTCCCGAAGGCTGTTTTCATTACACGTCCTTCAGATGTTTCTGATAATTGAATTATAAACTTATATTAAAGATACCTTTCAAAAGCATATTTGCAAACAAAAAGATTGCACCCGAAAGAAGATAATCAGAAGACTGAATAAATTTTCATTCGGCTAGAGAAAACTTTTATGGACTATATTGATGGATTTTTTTTTTTTGTCTACATGTGTTGGTAGGTGGTTTGGTACTGTAGTAATGTACTGTTAGTGCCTGAGGTTAACTCCTGTTCTCAAAGACCCCTTGCAGAGCAAGACGGTGGGGGTTAATCTTTGGGATTTTATGTGTAGGGGGTAATAAACGGAAGCTGAGGGATGGTTGTCTTACTGTGAGACTAGGTTTATTTTTTATGTTGCTGCTAAAAAAGTCTTTTTGTGTTTTCATGTAGGTGGACAGGTTACTCACTTCAGCAGACTCTTGAAAAACAGTTTCAATATCAAGCAAATGTTTACAGATTTGAGGCTGAATAGAGTAGTCCATCACTGTATTAAACAATTTCTTGTGGTGTTCTGTTTTGCGACCAATTCTTTTCGCATAAAAGAAGAGTAAATCTTAACGGAAACTGAGGACTGCACACAGGTGTTGGTGAAAGCAAGCAGATCTTGGCTTTGTGCACAGAGCGGTTTTGTGCAGGGACTGTATTTAAAGGCAGAATAGAATAGGCTTGTTCCTGGGCGAAGAACAGAAGCCTGTATTGTGTGTCTGTAATCTGCTTACCTGGATCTCCAGCCCACGGCCAAACGACAGTTCCCATCGCTAGCAAGGACTGAGTCAATGTCAAAGCTGTGTGTGTGTGTGTGTGTGTGTGTGTGTGTGTGTGTGTGTGTGTGTGTGTGGGGCACGCATACACACATGCACGTGGGTGATTTCACAGTGGACATGTAGACCACAGCATATTTTCTACGCATTGTTTGAATATCGGTGTTCTATTATATGGATCCTAAATCGGTAGGGTCGATTCCCTAATGTTAAATACAGGGGTTAAATATATATCTGAAGATTGAGAGGGAAAAACTTTGAAGCGCGATGCAGTTAATACCCTAGGACAAGATAATTGCAATTAAATACGTCTCATTCGGAACACTGTCAGCTGGAGAGTGATTGCAGTTCTGGCAGAAGGAGCAGAAGGGCGCTGTGTGAAAGTTTCTGTGCTCTTTTTTTTTTTTTTGGGTTGGAGCGGAATCGGGAGCGTCTGGCTCCCGAAGGGCGCCGTGCGGTCCGGGTTTTTCTTCCAGCAACTGAGGGCTCGTCCAGGAGAAGCCTTGTGGCACCAGTTGACCGTCTCCCTTCAAATCCCCGGGAATGGCCTGTGATTATGACCCTGGAATGCAAAGGCTAAGAATGCGTCTGACTGCTGTACCTGACAAAGGCGTAGTTTTCGCCACAGCCGAACAAAGGGTTCGGCGAGTAAGAATGCCTGAGCTGGGAACCGAAGGCCGTCAAAATAACGCATCCTTGGTGTTCTGGGGGGGGGGGGGG
>UFQX01000483.1:23347-52262 GCA_900497675.1 Arapaima gigas | reverse complement strand
GGGGGGGGGGGGGGGGATTTTTGAAATTGCAGAGAAAATATTTCAACTCATCCATTGTTTTACCCGGAAAAGAAAAAAAATGCACCCTAATTCACAGATGTTACTTACATACATTTGGTGCACAGGGCAACGTTCGCAAGTAGAAAATACTAATTACAGCAATACGGTTCTGGTTGGCTGCAAAGGTAGAATCCATAGAGGTTCTGCAGAGGGGTTTTTTTTTTATGAGCAAGTGACAGCTGTTCTAGTCGGTTGCTAGAGCCACTGCACTAACAGGATGAGACCCAGTGGCAATAATTTTCTCAAAAACCACGAGGAACGTTCAGCTGACAAGATCCCTGAGCAAATGTAATTAGATACAGTACACCTTAACCTTTTCTGGCATCGTTTACAAGGCCTCTGCGACTGTCTGCATTAGCTTTTAATATCCTCTTTTGGCGCTTTTCAGATTTTCCAGAAATTAGCATTCAGCGGGGAATGTCATTTAAATATCATATCTAATCGGATGTGTTTTCCGTTTTTCGTTGATTGGGAGCGCTTTCCTCACCTAATCACATATCACACGTTCAGTCACCCCCAAATAGCCGCAGGGGAGGGTCCCGCCTCCACTGCACAGCACGCATTGCCCTTCAGACCTGTGACCCAGGGTGATTTAGCCTCCTGTCCAGCACAGGCCTGCGGGGTCACGCCCCAAGCCCCCCTCTGGACAGTGCTCCCGCAAAGACAAACAGCACGGCCACCCGACGGCCTTAATCTCCTTGGCCCCTCCGTCCTGTAAGTGCTGAGTCCTCCGGAATCGTTGAACTTTTGCTTTGCTTGCGGCAGGTGTACCGGTGTTCATAAGACAGTGAAAGGGAGGGCGGAGGGGGTTTATTCTGCAGTGAAGTTCCACGCTCGACTTTTTATTACTGTTGTGTCAGACTTAACCAGACCAGATGGCTGGATAAGCAGACACAATGCTCTCACCCCTGAGTTGCACGCGAACCCTTTGGAAGCATTTCTGGAATGTGATTCATAATGTCTGTCTGAAAGGAAAGTTAGGAAGCAGACAGAGCTAAATCATTTCCTATGTTCTACATTCCACCTTAGCAACAAATAAAATCCGGAAAAGTAATAAAATGCGTAATAAACTGAACTTCGTTGAACGTGGCAAAGGCCTGAAATACTCAATAAATGAAAAGTGGTAGTAGGAGCACTTGGGCTTGTGATAAGATAGTTTCAGAGGAAATGCTTTTGTACCCTTCAGAGAATTATAGCAGTACCTGAATTTCTTGCAATAACAATATCCAGCAGCTGATGTTAAATAGGGGAGAAATGTGGAAGTCACTTTTGATAAGGGTTTGCTAAGCAACTTAGTAATAATAATGGATAATCATCACATTGTAGTACCCTTGAGCAAGGTACTTGAACTGCCCCAGTAAAATAGCCAGCTGTGCAAATGGGTAAAAATTGTCAGTTGTTCTGGATGAAGTCATCTGCTGTATAACAAAATAATGAACCCATTTGGTTATGTAACTCAGTATTCTGTAATATTTTCCCCCTCCAGGATTGTCTTTTCTCCTTCTTTCTCTGTCCCCTTTTCTGCACAGGGCTCCACCTTCCCTTCTGCTTCAGGTCTGCCTCCGCCTTCCATTGAAAACAGAAACTGATGTATTTAAAAGGAAATAAACAAGGGCAGATCCTATGCCGCCGTGGTGGGGTCTCCTCGGAAAATGGAAATGCTGGCTCTGAATTATTGTCCTATTGGGAGTTACACAAGCTCTGACCTTTCAGTGTGTAGATCTCCTTCCGGCGGCAACCCACTGAAACACGGTTCTCGGGATTCGAGAGCGGCTGTGTGCAGCGCACAGTGCAACACATTATCTCGGTGTCCCAGACTATGTCGTAGTCTTTATTTCGGCTCCCGTGGTTTCTTTATCTTGCAACAGGTTGCATATGCAGCCATCCGTCCATCTGTTATCCTTACCCGGTTATTCAGCGCTGCATCACAGCGATCCAGACCCTATCCCAGAAGCATAGAGCGTGAGGCAAGGTACATAGTCATAGCACGCAGTCACACGTACCCATTCACTCACCCATACACGCACTTACAGGCACTAGAGTGATCAATACACCTGGAACAAATATGTTTGGACTGTGGGTGAAAACCCTTATAACCATCACGCAACGTGAACTCCGTAGAGACTGAACGGGGATCAAGCTTAGAAGCAACTGAAGAGCCCGGGAGCTTCGAGCCATCAGCGCCGCGCTCCTCACCGCTGTGCGGCTCCCTTCTGTGACACAGTTAGTCGTGAAATTGGAAAGCGAACACAGATGCGTGCTGATGTTGGAGGACCACTGTTTTTTGTTCTGTGTTCCGTGTTTATACTCGATAGCGGCTGAACAAAAATGTGGAAGGATCCGAGTAATGTTATTCGTGTCATTCCAGGGCGAGTGCCTTGCTCAGGGGTTTCTATTGAGTGCATGGTATTTGAACCAGTCTCTGTTGAGTGCACGGTGACGGCTGCATCACCTGCTGGCCCCAGTTTTTCCAGTTCTTTTCAGTCTACATAAGCAATTCATCAAATCAGTTAAATAAGAAGTCGGGAGCAATTAACGCGCAGGCAATTAAGGCCTTACCGTCAGCTAAAACTGTTTTTGTAATTTATTATGACTGTAAATATTTTATTTTGAATCGAGACAACTAATCACGTAATAAATGTCATATTAAACGTTGTTCATTTAAAGGTAATGCCAGGTATTTTACTATAGGCCTGCAGTTCACATACGCATCAGATCAAAGTTTGCTTCCACCAGTACTAATGGCATCTTCCAGAAGACGAGAGGGCGAGAGCAGGAGGTTGGGGAAAATCAAGTGCTGTGGTGTTTCTTTGCCACTGGGCAAACATTGCTGTCTAAAACCATTTCCCATCCCACAGTCCCAGGGTAAACTCTTCCCGTTTTTTGGGAGAAAAAAAGGCAAACATTAGACTTGGAAATGTGGGTTTATTCAGCAGAGACCCATTTTCTTGCCTAACAAGTACCAGCGGATTCAGCCCAGCGACAGCCACTGTGAGCCTGATAAATATATAATGCGGCGAATGTCATTAGCGGCTCGTGCACGGTTAAGAGCAGGGAGGTCCGGGAGCAAGTGATTATGAAGCGCCCTGGAAGTGAGGTGTTATGATTTCCGATGGCTTTTGTTTGTTAAGAAGAGCTCTGCACCTCTGAACTTTTTGTCAGTTTACACAAAGTGTTCCGGGAGGGGCCGCGGACCGTACTGGAGGAGGACCGTGTGGGGCACCCAGATACAGACCAGATCTCTGGAACTAGATCAGTCTAAGAAATAAGTCCCGTTCTGTCGAGTGTCATTTCAGGTGACATTTCCTTAACGGTGGTTTTTAAAGCTGCCAAGAAACCCCTCACCTGGATTGCAGTGATTGGTTTTTTTTTTTTGGATCTTGGATCTTGTTGCTGGTCGTGTGTTTCGGGGAGTCTCCCTACGCAGTAGCTCCCGATAACCCATTTTCCGTTTGTGTTTAGAGGCCTGGGGGGGCATCCACAGCCTTAGCTTATTGGTCGCCTTTGAGAGTTTCAGCTGATTGGCAGGTGGCTACTCCCCAGCTGTGTGTGGGCACAGGGAGCAGCTGCAGGCCCGGGATCATCCACTTGATGTGGAAATTGTTTTGATAAATAATAAAACGGTGGTAATAACCAGCTGCTTTCCAGGGCACGTGACCCCCCCCCCCCCCCCCCCCNCATCCACTTGATGTGGAAATTGTTTTGATAAATAATAAAACGGTGGTAATAACCAGCTGCTTTCCACGGCACGTGACCCCCCCCCCCCCCATCCCTGTCCACATAGATAATAACTGAACAGGACTGTGATTGCCTCATGCATTATAAAATAAGCCCCACCCTTGAGTTCTCTTCCTTTCACACTGTAGCCACAGGTGTCCTCGCAGAGATTCCCTACCCTCTGACCTCGGAAATATCAGGCTTCTTTCAGCTTCCTCCTTCCCCCGTCCCCTTTCTGTACGCTTTTCTTTTTACTTTACTGAGACCAGCAGGACGGTGTTAGGAGCTCATTATTGGGAACACCCTGATAAGGTGTCACATGAACAGGGAAGCAATGTTGTTCAGAGTCAGAAAGTCTCAAGTCGTGTATAACTTTAAGATTGGCTTGACATAGCACACAGGCCAGAGAGAGACCCCAGCAGGATGATTTGTGTCTTTCTTCCCGTTCGGACCGCGCTCATCTTTCCGGCGCCGGTGCTTTTGTGTCTTGTCGGCCATTACGTGGGCCTGCCAGTCGAGAGATGTGCGTGCCCGCCGAGGACACTGGCCGTAGTTAGTAATGAGGTGTGTCCAGCCAGTCGCCGGCGTCTGTTGGGGAGTGCCGACAAACGGCTCATTAGGCAGCCGGCCAGGTTAGTGTACGAGCGGTGCGAGCCGGGAAATGGCCTTTCCGGCTGCCTCTCTGACATCCCTTCCTTCCCCGTGTCTGTCCGCCAGAAAGGCCGCATCAACAATAGATTTCTCACATCCTCACCGCTTCTGATCTTCTTATAGATCCTGTTAATGTCCTTCGCGGAAGCAGCACCCTTTCTGGTCGTATTTTAGGCCGCCCTTGTTTTCTGCACGCGCCGGTTCTTGCCGTGATACGCTGGGAATCCGGTGGGAATATTTCAACTGACTTTTTTCTCTGTCCCATCGGCAGGGCGATTTCAGAAGGATGTATAGAAGCGGGCAGGCTCAGCTAAGGGCTTCGCACTCGGTAGCCTTGCGCGATGGGCATAGCTCATAAGTCTCGTTGTTTGTGGTTGTTTGTCTGCACTCGGGTACACAAGAAAACTTCAAAACTTTGTGAGCATCATTGCCATTCGGGTGATTGTACACATTTTCGTTTTTACACTGTTCAAGGCTAACCTTCTTGTTGCCGCGCAGTTAAAAACAGGTTTTTTACAGCCTGTCCTGGTGGACACAACACACTTTCTTCGCAGAACCCTATCAATACATATCAATAGTTTATGAGGTGCAGTTATTAGATAAGGTCAAAAGGGTTTGTCAGTGAGGCAGTGTGGGGGTTCTCGTATCTTCGTGCTGGCTCTGTTCCAACACGAAGGAACGATGTAATCATAACCACGAGATAGAGACTAGCAGGAGCACACGTGATCGCTGCAGTTGTCTTCCTCTAGTTCCTCCTGTCCATATACAAAAATCCCCGATGCGTTCTGTTTCTTTTAGGACGAATGCTCTCCGTCCCAACTGTGTTTCTTTATTCGCGTCAAGACTGAGATTCTGTGCAGAGCTTGATACATCTCACGCAGCACAGACAATAACAGAAAGCCACTTTGATTTAGATTTTTTTCTTTTTTTTTGTCAGCATGTTGAATAAGGGAAAAGGGAGAGTGTTACCGTGAGGCTTCTTTTTTTAAAGCCCTGTGCTCCTCTGCTCGGTGCCTCCGTGCTGCTATGGCTGTCAGTTAACTGGGGAGCGTAGCTTGTGGCAAGGATCCGCTTCACGTCGGAAAACAGTCACATTTGTGCTGCCTAGATTTCCTTTCCTTTGGGGCGGGTTGCAGGGGGGATGGGGGGGTTGGAGAGCCGAGTGTCAGTCCAAGGCCCACCAATGCAACCAAGAAGAACGAGCCTTTCAGCAGAGCTGCTCCACTGCAGTGGTTAAGCTACATCTGTCATTCCCCAGGACGAGTCTTACAGAGTATGTGCTTTAATGCACAGATCAAATAATAGGCTTTGGGCTCGTCGTGTAGGGCGTCAGTCTTTCACGTTCACACAACGGTGGTAAATATGCACACCCACACAAAGCACCGTGCTACAAGAAGTAAAGCTCCGTCAGATCCTCCTTCTCGCTCAACCCCAAGTTCTTTATTTCACCTCCCGTTTTTCCCCCACACTTTTACTTTGGCTTTCTCTTGAAAACCTCGGTTGCAAGAGTTTGTGCAGAGCTTGATGCGCCTTTCAGTGCTTCTTTCTTTTTCTGCTTTGAGAATTTTTCAGTTCCCAGGGCTGTCTTGACCCTCTGACTCTACTCAATTCAACATTATAGCTGGCTCTCATCTCCTTTTAAGAGTAATGAAAAAGATTGTTTAGCATCCCATTTGCCATAAGGACATAGATTTTACGTTTGTGTCACTGTAGCGAGTTGCATAGCTTGACGCCATGCTTACTCCTCTGAACTTTCCCACCTTGTTCTTCATGTCACCCCTCCATCGCTACTACTCCTTCCCTCTCTCCACTTCTCCTCTCCTTCCGTTGGTCTCCGTCTTGACGCCATGCTTACTCCTCTGAACTTTCCCACCTTGTTCTTCATGTCACCCCTCCATCGCTACTACTCCTTCCATCTCTCCACTTCTCCTCTCCCTCCGTTGGTCTCCGTCTCCATGTCAGACGAGACTGACAGGTCCCGGTGGAAATGAATGAAGAAACATCATGCTGGAAGACAATCTTCTGGCATTAAACACTACAGCACTTTGTGTTTCAGATGTTCAATCAAAATGCTAATAGCTCCTGCAACATGGGAGCGATATTATTGTAACGCTAATTGAAAGGAAGACGAAGATGGAAGTGTTGATACCGCCAGCTTATGCCGTATGCCCAGCTCACAGTCGGTTCTTTTTAATTACAACAGCGGTAATAAAAGGGAACAAATTGCTTGATGACTGTGTCTCCCGCAACAGTTTGCTGATGCTTCTCCATTTTTATTATAGCCATACATTCTTCATGTAGTTATCCACAGTACATCTAACTCTTTCTTTGTTATCGTGAAAATTGGCTGTAATGATCTCCGTCCCTGGTACCAGTCGCACAGAAGTGTATTTTTTTGGTGGTGGATTTCCACACGTTCATAAGACAGTGGTTTTTTTGTGCTACACGGGGGGGGGGGGGCATATTTTGAGATGCAGCGCGGTGTATTTTGCATACAGAGAACCATGTCATACCTGCAACCCCCTTTTCTTATGGCTCTCTTCAAAAATCACGCTGTGCTCAATTTGTCCCATGAGCGGAACGGTAATACGAATCTGTCCAGTGTCCTGTCTTCCTGCCTGTTTCATTATGCCCAACTACAGCTGCTAAAGTTGAAAATAAGTTTACGTTGTGTTGCAGTACAACAGAGAGAGAGCTGTCCAGAAGTCTAACTCTGGCTATTTATCATTCTGTTGATGAACGTTTTCTGTGGAAAGAAAGAGAAAAAACAAAAAGAGGACAACTCGCATTATAACCCTGGTGTAGTGTTAGAGTCGAACGTTCCTGTGAAGATGCTGGGGAAGCAAGAGGAGTCATTGAACAGATGAAAGGCTTCCCATCTATTTATCTTGTATCTAAGAGCTGAGCCTAATCACAGACAAGTCTCTCGTGATTTACAGACTCAAAGTAAGCAATAGCTTCAATTCTTTTGCACCATCTAAATGTGTGTGGTTTTCCCTTTGCTTGAACAAACTGTCACAGATGGAAAAACGTGCCAAAAATACGGCCGTCGTCGGTTGAGCACCGGCAATCCACGTCCGCCGTCGGAAGAGAGGGGGCACCGAGATGCGGGGCACTTTGGGACCTGCCTCGCTGCCGTTTGATAAATCCTACTCAACACATGCAGCTATAGATCTTGGCCTTGGCGAATATGAAACAGGGAGGAGTAAAAGAACTCTTCTGTCTTCCACTTTGTCAAAGACCCTTCAAAGCTGTGAGCGCCAAGAGAAGGTAATTAATAGGCTTGAGGTTATTTCCGATCTGTCAGTATTTCTGTCTGCTTTTGGTGTGATAATGTTCATGGGCCAAAGCCACAGGGGACACCTCCATCTTATTAACTTGTCCAGAGGAGGCTGCTTTGCTGTGGATAGGACCAGCCAGGAGCAGGGAGAGGAGAGGTGGAGCTGAGGGCTGGGCCACGGGTCGCGCTGCTTCCTCGTACCAGGGCCAGCTGGGCATTTGCACATCCGCTGCTGGTTTGGAAACGGATGGATTTTGTAGGGGAGCTGATCAGAGCTGCTTCCTGTCTGCAGTCTCAACTGAGGCTCTGTTATCAGTCACGAAGTTTGGAAGATGTTTGTTGAATGGGTAGACACCCCTATTCCTGCACTCAGGTTGTCATTCTGGCTTGTCTCATGTTTATATAAGTATTGTTTTTGCGTTGCAGGAACTATTATTATTTTCTAACACTGGATATTATCTGTTAAACGTTTAAAGTATTTATGGAATCATGTCTTCTCTCAATTATGGGGAAAAAAAGTTCTACCCATCAGCACAGTGGGGCACCGGATAGTGGTGGTGAATTTATAACTCTTAAATTACTCTTTGTGTGTGTGTGTGTGTGTGTGTGTGTGTGTGTGAAGAGAGTGTCCTTTGATGAACTGGCATCGTCTTCACAATGTAGTTACTACGTTTTATGCCTTGTGCTTCCAGAAAGGTCTTCAGACTGCTGCAACCCCGCATTAGTCAACTGGTTCCCGCCAAATGGATGGACGAATGGGTAGTTTTCAGGAAACTTTTAACTGGTATTGTGTTTACATCCACAACTTTGTGGTGCCTCCTTTTGGCAGTCCCTCTAGCCAAAACAGAATGTCTCAGCGAGAGCTGTTAAGCTTCCCGGGAAAGGAGAAGCAGGCAGGTGGCACAGTGGTTAAAGAACCTGACCCTGTTGTCGGCTCCGTGTTCCAGCGCTGCTCTGCCCTTGAGCCGCTGCTCGATTTGAAGTGTCTCAATAATTAGTGTAACACTGCAAATTATGCAAATTAGCGGGCGTAAGAGCATCTGTTAAGCACATCAGTAATGGCTAATGCCAAAACACTAAAATGAACTTTCCAAACCTGGGATAATGAATGCTTCAGTCCTCAATATGTACCTCTGATTTTATGGCTGGTGCACTTTCGGGAAATGTGTCTTTTTCAGATTTTGTTAATTTTCATTCGCCTTTACTGGAAGTCAGGAATGGATACGATTCCTTAAAACAAGAATGACGCTATGCTTGCTAGTATTTACCGATAGCCTCCCAGATGTATGCGTGCGGTGTACTGGTGTATAAAAATGGGCGTGAGCGCAGCAGACTGTTTCAGCGCTGATTCCTGAACTTCTGTATCTTTCCTCTGCCACTAGCAGAGAGGTTGCCATGTCCATTGAAAAGGTACAGTGGGTCATGCAGCGCTTGTGGCAAAATAAATAATCAATATTTATAAGAATATGTGTTTCAGATTGACTGGGCCTGAGCGCCCGTGTCTGTATTGCCTCTGGTTCTCCTGGATCTGTGTGTACAGGCGATTGTGTGTATGTGTCTCTTGGGCAGCTTGCATCACCATTACCTGCTGAGCTGTTTCCAAAGATCTATTGAAATGTTTTTTTATCCATTGCTATTGAGTAAGACAGAGGAGCGGCAATCGGAGAAAGAAATGTTGAAAGCAAAGTTGAAATCTGCAAGGAATTTCCTTTAGCGGAGGAAAGAAGGCGGAAATAAAAAATGGACTCAGTAGGTTGGAAATCAGCAGTAAGCAACATAAGCACATGAAAGAATCGATTTGACACAGGGTGAATTTTTTGCCTTTAAACGCCGTTGAGTGCAGGTGCACAAGGTTAATGAGAACACGTCTCCCAGGTGGCGGTTGCTGGAGGGAAGTAAGAGAGCGAAAAAGAGAAAGAAAGACGGGCCTGCAGAGAAAGTGGGGGGAAAATAAGAGGACCGTCGGTGTAACTCATCCTTCTCACGTTTTTTATTACCTTTTTTTGTGTAACCCAAAGTTTCTTCTTAAGTATACAAATTTTTCTGTCACACCATTCAGACCTAATTGTGATTTTTTTGAAGGAAAAAATAGTCCTTGTACTTCAATGTTTGATGGGGTGTAATAAGGGGGGGGGGGGTTCTGTTGCCTCGTAGCCCTTTATAAAGACTCTCCCCACAATGGTCCAGTTGAAAAGAGCAGGGAGAGCGCGCAGAGAGGCCACGGTGACGCACCTGGCCTTTTTCCTCTGCCTGCCCATTTTCTCCTGTCCTCCTGACAGATAAGCCCGTGGGGGGGTTGGGAAAATGGGTTCTTTCAGACTTCAGATTCCATTTCAGCTGGCTTTATCTCCAGAGAACAATGCAGATGGAAAGGGCCTTATCAGGGCAAGTGTGAGGCACTCGTGGGCTGGGGCCACTTCGTGCCGATTTCGCTGCCCGCGGCTGTCACACCTACATTTATATGTATTATTATAAAGGTGGGCACAGCCAGCAACGCAGACTCCCTTCGTCTCCTCCTTTGCACGTGTGTGTGGTGAACTGAAAGAGAGCGACTCTTGCCTGCCCAGCTCTGCTGGTTGAGAAGGGCACAAAACGGTCGGTTTGTTTTCGTCGTTGTTTAGGGGGATGCTCTTATCGTCACAGATCAGAATGTGAAAAAAGGCAGATTGAAGACACGCTGATTTGGAGAGCTCGCGTTGCCGTTTATTGACATTTACCACGGTTGACACTGGATGATGCCACCGTTACGGCGAGGTCACTGAGATGGAGGACCAAGCAGAAGTGACACGCACGCTGCCTTTAACCGAACTTTGTGAATAACTCTAAAGTGAATCGCTCATGTTCACTAGTGCTTCTTTGTTGCTTAACAAATGCTTTTACCCTAAGCAACCTACAGTTTACCCATTTATACAATTTGATGTTCTAGTGGAGTAATTCAAGGTAAGTATCGTCTTCTTGGGTTACCGCAGCAAGGTGCTTCTGTATTTTTTCACGTCGCGCATTGAGGTGCTTTTTCTAAAGCTTCCTCGCCCGGTGAATTTGACTAGATGTGATAGGAGACCACGATTGTTAAAGGAGGAGAATTTAATTATGTGTGTGTGAGGGGTCATCTAAATGAGACGTCCACATTTCTGACCTCTGGAGCCAAAGGCTTCACGCCTTCGCCGTTCACTCAGCCTCAGAAAGTAATCTCAAGTCTTCCTAATGGTGCTGGGACTGATTCTCTCACAGGGGTTGGATGGAGGGGAGCGCAGGCATGTCCATCACGTTTTCCCCCTTTTAGTTTGTTTGTTTATGTCTGCCTGGCTCATGCTCTGGGTGAATAATCACTCGCTCTGTACATATGAAATTGTCTCCATTGTATTTATTGTGCCACCTCTCTCGCTGTCACTTTCAATGAGGGGGAAAATAAACTATTCAGTCTTGGATACATCTCAGATTCAGATTTTTGTTTCTTTTTTTCTCCCCCCCTGTAATAACCGAGAGCTACCTTGTAGACAGGAATGCTGATATTCAATTCTGAGAAAGATTAATGAAGAGTCGCTGCATATAACAGAAAATGTTTCTGTAAATATTGCAATTGATATTTTTTCATATAGACTCTTTTGATGTTAAAGTGCTGACAATAGTGTACCTTTAATATCCAGGTGTGCTGAGGGGGGGCGGTTTATTTGTAGAGAGGTTTTAAGATGTCAGCTTAATGAGATCTTGCGGATATTTATGTAGGATTACTGAATATGTTTGTGCTGAAAAGTCTTCTTAAATCTCACAGATGAAAACAAACATGGTTAATGAAGCCTTTACTGGAAAGGCTGTGTATTTGAGATAGCAGAAGTATCTCTGCCTATCTGTTCATCGTAATCCATGTCAAATGCGTTTTATCACTGTTGCTTTGCAACTATATGCAGTATATGTCTTTAAAGCGTTTTGTGAAATGACAACTTTTTCCCCCTCTCTCTTGAAATTGAGAAGTCGACGCTAGATCTGCATAGAGATAGTTAGAAAAGGCGTATTTAAATGCGGACTAGGCTAGAGAACTCTCTCTCGTGAGCAATGCAACTTCTTAACTGAGCAGTTTGCCAGTCCTTTGCTGGGGGAGGAGCGGGAGGCTCAGTGAATCACTTGTTGTCACTTTTGCCCTGATAAACACGTCCCAGGCTGAGTGACAACGCTCCACTGCAGCCATGGCAACGGAGGCAATCTGACTGGCAACAAGCGCTTCTAATGAAGGGCCTTGTTAGTAGGAGAGGAGATAAGGGTTTCTCTTGGAAGCCTGAAAGGTTCAGGAGACAAAAGGGGGCGATTTGCCAACCCGCCAAGACGTCCCCATCACCCAGAATCAGCCCCGTTCAACGTTGTTCCCGCCCCGATGAAGAAACGTTCGCTCAAGTGTCCTCGATGGTGGCCGTATTCCACTCACTTCTGCTGGTCTGAGTGTGAGCTGGGCAGAAATTATGGTTCGCATCCACACTTCACCTCCCATCAATGCTAAGAATGTTTTCCAAGGTCCGGGCCATGTTTTTGAATTGGGGCCGACAGATCACCGCTGAAGTAAAGAAAGAAATCCCCCACATTTGTCTGTTTATGTTTTTAAAAATAGGCTTCTTATCTGTGTGAGTGCTGTAATGTGCATTGTGTGTGTGTGTGTGTGTGTGTGTGTGTGTGTGTGTGTATGTGTGTGCGTGTGCGCGTTTGCTTGTTTATGTGGGGAGCGGAGAGATGGGACGCGAGGGCACCGGGGCAGCTTCTGATACCCTTATCTCTGGCATGGAGAGTCAGGCAGCAGCCGGGTATGATGTCTTGCAGGGTAATGGCTAGAACCTCTTAGGGAGGACTTCATTGGAGCGAGTGTTTCTGAACAAGCTTGACCCTCTTAGTACAGCGGCCCTTTGCCGGGATCAAGGGTGTCATGTGAGAAAGCTGAACCAGATTGGCAAAAAGAAGGATGATATATCAGTAACTCGAACAAACCCTGCCATCTCCTCTCCCGATTATAACCAGCCCCTTCTGTCGAGACTCTTATTTGAAGAAGCTTCCCAGAAGGCTGTACGGCTGGATCAGAAGCCCATTGGTTGTTCCTTACAAGATTGGTTTGCTCCCAAGTGCTGCTACCTGTGCCGTCTTTGTTCCCTGAAGTCTGGGAGGAATGACGAGGTCTGTCAGGGAAAGAGGGAGCCTGTTACAGGCTGCAGAACTGTGGGTCTGAATCAGCGGGGAGAGATGAAAGCAGAGGCAACAACAACACAGGCGCGCTCCCCTGTGATCTCGCATCTCTCTCTGACACCTGCCACTGCCGTTTGGGTCGCTGCTTCCAGGCCAGGTGTGTCATATGCATATGGGGAAGCGCGAATGGATTGTGGTGGAACAAGACACCTTGTAGAGGGAGATGCACGAAGAACCTACCGCAACCCAAGCCACACTCACGCACAAAACACACATATGCGTTTCTTCACGCCACGTGCTGTTGATCTTCCGGAAGGTGAATGCCGTTTGAGGCAGACACCAGGTTGGGCCAGCGTGCTCTGTGTCGGTACTCTCCCCAACTACGTGGAAGGAGCACCCCTAAAAACACCACATCCTTGTGTCCTGTCAAAGGAGGAGTGTCCCATTAAAGGAGCAACTGATCCAATTTTGTAAAGTATGCATTAGCATAAGCCTCTTACTTTCAGTGGATTACGGTGTTGTGATGAAGAGGGATTATGATACCGCACTTGTGTGATGCTCTTGTAAATATAAAACATAAAGGGATGGAAGTTGCTGTAATCTTCTGATCAAATGGAGAACATGGGCTTTTAAGAGTCTTGTTAGAAGGACTTCTCTTATGCTTCTGTTTTCTGTCTTTCTTTTTTCTTTTGCTAATTTGAAATTTACAGCCACGCAGTATAACTAAACATTTGCCCAAAACACGTGCCGCGTTGTATGTGAACGCGTGGAAGTAGATACACGTGGATGGTCATCCTGTTTGGGCACCGACTTGCAGGCTACTGTTAAGTGAATGGAAATTTCTTTCCAGAATGGAAATGTCTTTGACAAAATCCCCTTGTGCTCTTAGAGTCTCATTTCAATTCACAGCTTAGTCCCTTTTCTAGCTGTGTGGTTGTTACATACATCTGAAGTTAACTCTTGTTCACTTTCGAAAGGGGTGTGTTCAAACGGATGTTACGCACGCTTCACCTGCAATTCACCATGCGTTTGTTTAAATAAACAAACGTGCAGAATGTGTGTATATATGATGTGCGATGCTTTTCATCATCGAAACAAAGGGTTTTTTGTTCTTGAAATAGGAGGTGTTCTTACATTAGAGCTACTTTGCAGCCCATAGAGTAGTGCTGCTCTTACAGCGGCGGCTTCAAACAACACAGCTCCTGGCAACTGTGTCAAGTGGTTATGGAAGAGTGTGATGATGGAAATACATACACGGACTAACATAAAACGGAATGAAATGGAAGGGAGAATGAACTGATCTTTTCACAAGTGTTGCTTGAAGGTTGAAAAAAAATTGTCGTGTGAAAAAGGCAGAGTGGAAGAGGGGGACTGGTCATTAAAATTCCATTTTCACACTCCTTGTACTTCTAAAGGGTTATTAAAGGAAATTGTAGGGAGAATATGTACAATGATCTGTTTAACCTCCAGCGACTCCTGGATGGCTTTTGGCTCTGGCAGTCTGCGAGGCGTAAGTAGATTTCTGACAAGGTATAAATCAAATTATAAAAATGACAGGCAGTGACATTTCCACTGAACGACCCGCACAAGAGGGGAGGAGGGGGATGACTTGGGAGCAGTTTTAAACAGCTTGATTTATTTATTTCATTGTTTTCTGCTGGTCAGCTTAGCGGAGAGAGATGAGATGATGGCCCCCTGGGCCGGGTCTCGGTTTAACCTCAGACGCAGAACAGCACGAAGATGTGACACTACCCTCTGAGCCTTTTTTTTTCCTTTCTATTTTGCACACTTGGAAGTGTATGTTGTGGGAAATGTGGGTCTGTTTCCCAGAACATAAACACACACACGCGCGCGCTTTCATGCAAGTTCACGTGTGCAAATGACGCATTTTCCTCCTATAGCTGGGCACATAAACTGAGAACTGAGTGACCAGCACAGCTTGTGTGAGTCGAGATGTGCAGACCAATGGTAGCGGACACAGCCCCCCCGACACGCACACACACACACACACACACACACACACACACACACACACAGAGGTGCGAGGTGTCCCTCACAGTCAAGACTGCTGCAGGGCTGGTGAGGGGTGGTGAGGGATGTCAGCCAGGGCGCGAGAGGTGTGAGCAGGGGCGCTTTGACGGCGGGTCAGGGGGTCCGAGGTATCGCCTACTCGCACACACCACCTCCAGCCGTATCGCTGGCGGGCAATTTTGCCATGAACCAGAATGAATCAGAGCAGTGCCCGTTATTATGTCCCGCCGGCATTCTATTACACCGGCCACCCCGCTATCTCTGATAGGTTATTAAGCATCGGCTTTCAGCCACATCAAACCTTATTAAAAGCACCTTCGTTTGCAGGATTACAAGGACATGATAACAATGACAGCGAGGCAGATGAAGGGGTCATTCGGTAATGAAGGTGTAATTTGCTTTTGGTGCACTTCAGGCCCGTCTCCAGGACACTTGTTGAGGAGAGTAGGAGCCCATCTCGGTCTCCGAGAGCATCACGTAAAGGGGCACTTACAGCACCACTACCGGGGGCTGAGGGGGAGGCTGGGAGCCTGTGTTTATGCTGTGATGCTTATACCGTCATTGAAGCTGAAAACACACACACGCACGCACGCACTCACACACGCACAGAAGAAAGTCCTCAGTGTATTGCAACAAAAAGGCCAATTTCACTGCTCTTTACGGTCATTATTTCTTTCTTTTTTCATGGGTATCTAAGTCAACAATATTGGGTATGAAGTGCAGGTTTTTAGTATGGTCTGTGAAGAAATTCTCTACAGTTTTGCACCAAACATCATTTGATGCAATGGTACAGAGAAATATTTTTCCATTAGATAGTAAAGATCAAACAGTACAGTGGGGGTGGGGGGTGAGGGGGGTGAAAAAGCTTATGTAACTGGAAAAAGTTCCAGGCTCAAGTTAAGAAGTCTCACCCTTATAAATGTTAAATAAGCCAGCTAGATTTAGCTAAAATATTCTGCTAAATGGATGAACAAAAGAGCTCAGTTGTGATATCTTTAAATAGCTTTGGTCTCCCTCACTGTGAGCATTTCTGATAGATATTGAGCACTATTTTACTTTATTGATTTTTTTTTCCGGACAGCAGAATCAATGAGTTGTGCGGTGCTGTAGCATTTAGCAGGAGCAGCATCCATAGCTCCGTCTTTCAGGAAAAGATAAAGTCTCCGCTCTGTTTGTGGGGTCAGGGGTGTGGAGGCGTTAAGTCATGAGTTTGGGGATTTATCGCATATGCAGATGATCCCCCGCTTACTCGATGAGGTCCGTCCTCAAGGTTATTTATTGGTGTTGTTTTGTTCCCCATGACAGGGGCTGAAGCCTGGCCTCATATAAACATTTTCATTTTACTGTAACAGCAGGTCTTCTTCCTGGGACGTTGTTAGCCTTTGCAGCAGGCCATCACAAAAAAACGCTCCCATTTAAGACGTTCTTTTATCACGTGTTTAACTCTCCTTTCAGGATGTATGAGGGCAGAGTCCTTTCAGAAAACTTTATTTGGTGTATCGGACAGAAGCGTTCATGGGAGTCACCGATCTGAATAGCGTTGAAATGAATTTGGAGGAAAGGGGCGAACCTGTGCCGACCGCTCGGCCACCCCTGGAGCTGCGGTACCGAGGCCCAGGGAGCTCTATCGCTGGGTTCATGAGGGCAGTTACAGAGAGAAAAAAAAATGAAGAATCCCTTAAGGTACTGGCAGGGAAAAAGTAAACGCTCTTCCACATTTTGCTTGCTGCTTCACACAGCCAGACACAAAGCCGTAGCTGTAAACCTTTCGCCGTTGCTACCTTGTAAAGTTAATGGGGTAGCATTAAATGTCGAGTGTCCCCAGACCTTAGATGTCGCGCTTTATTTTACTATTTTGAGGGACGCTCGGGTTTGTTCAAGTTCATTCTATTTTAAAGCTCACCTGCAGGATGCCCAGAAGAAATAGAAGTACCTGCTCATTTTCTGCTGCTCGCAGCTACTGGAAACACTGCTTCATTAAACGCCAAGCTGGCGCAGTACAGCCGTGTGCAGGTGCGCCGTTTTCCCCCCCCACACGGTTTTGTCACCGTGTCCGTCACCGCATGTTGCGCTGGATTTACACGTGCCGCTTTTGCGTCCAGATTGCATCCGTGTGCCTCCGTCCGTTCCTCCACCACCGTACCGGTTTTTAGGTGGGCCCTGATCATGAAAGGTGGGCCTCGTCTCACTCTCGGCCCCCCCTCCCCAGCCCCAAGCGGGGTCTCCCTCGTGGTACGGGATTAACTGCACTCGTTTACAGCTTGCTTTGCTTCCACAGATGTCGGCTTTGAGATTGAAATGAGCTCTCCTGCACAAAGTGAGCGAATTAAAAAGAAGCAGGGGACAGGAGGGAAGGGTGGAGGGAAACAGCAAAAAAAAATAAAAATAAAAAAATAAATAAAAATAAAAAATCCTTGAAGAGCCCCGGAGAACAGGGGACGGTTCCGTTTGAATGGGGTGTCGTGGAGCGCAACACACCCCCTCCCTCCCTCTCTCTCCCCAGCAGTCGGTGAGAGGCAGTACGGTGGTGCAGGCCTCTGTGGTTCTTTTCCGGCAGCCTAACCGTCGAAGAATCCCCCCGAAGAGCGGAGGAGGGCGCCTCGCACTCTCCGTGCCACAACAAACAGACTGTCAAGATGCCACATCAGGTGTTGCTGTAAAGCGTGTGGGTGACAAAAGAGAGGATACCCGAATGTAATATATATTTTTGTGTACGATTTGCACGTGTGTGTCTGTGAAATGAGCTGATGCCTAGACAGCTGTATTCCACTGCGTCCACTCATACGCCGCTAGTTGCTTTGCCTTTTTTTTTTTTTTTTAATTATGCAGATCCCATCCGCATTACCGGCTGAAACACAAATTGCCGCCCCTTCCCTGAATGTTTCTGAAAGACGGCTTTTTCACAGTCTTTTAGCGTCTGTCTAATGCTGGATTCTGGCCCCGGCACCGTGGGCTCATCTCTGAGGCGGACGCGCCGATTATCGCTACGCTGCCCAGTCTTGACCGGGATGAATGTGGGCCTTATCTCCGCGTAGGGACCGCCACGGCAAGCCGAGGCGCCGGGCGAGTAAAGCGAATGCGATGTACAAAAGGAGCAAACAAACGGGAGGCAAGCTACGCAGCACAGCTTTTCGTTTTTGCTAATTCATCCTGGCACTGCCCCAAATCCAGTGATTAAAAGACTTGTGAAGTGTTGAAATAGCTCCGTAATGTACATTTTCACATTTGATTATACAACCAATTATGTTGCACTTAATAAAATTTCAAATGAGCCCAGGAAGCGGGGAGCAGAATGCGCCAGGTATGCAAATACCCCATGCCCCCCGTGCCACGCCACAGGGCTGTTCCCAGCCCACCTCCACCGTCTTCGTAACCTGACGGCATCGCTCAGGAAGAGCAGCCGCAGCAGATCGCGTTTTGTCGCTGTTGTGTGTGTCCCGCTGCTCTTTGTCCACTATGTGACTTTAATTCGGGTACCCCTCCTCTCCCGTGTATCTTCAACATAAATGTACCTCCCGTTTTTATAACTGCGGTGTATTATGTGGGAGACGGCAACGAAACAATTTAGAGCAACCGAAACAACTTTAAAAAGAGATCACTCAGTGTTGCTTTTTCCAAATGGCCCTAATTATGGATGAATTGATCTGCTGTCCTGCTTTTAAACCTTCCACGGGCACACAGAACGCTGTCTGGATGGAGTGTTTGTGAGCACCCAGAGTTCGTTGGCGTTTTATTTATTTATTTATTTATTTATTTATTTTTTTTTGAATTCTATTTTTGGGCTGTTTTGTGCTAAACTCCGTGTTGGCTTGCTTAATCAATAGTCATGTCTTGGCTATTTGCAAAAGCTTTCTGAGGTGTCACAGCATTAGTGTGTGTGTGTGTCCGTGGGTGTGAACAGCGCTTTAGAGCATCAGAGAGTCCACTGCTACTCTAGCGCTGTTCAAGTCAGAAGCCGGTTTACCCATAAGAGCAGTTTTAACTGAGCGTTTTGAGTAATTCCAGGTGAGCGGAGGTTTGTCCTTTTCCTTCGGAGCTCAACGGCTCCGTGACATCAATAAAGAATTTTACCGGTTACTTGGAAAGAGCCGAGGACTTGTATTTTCGGCTGCGAGAATATTTGTCACTGTCTCTGCTGACAGCTTGAAGCATTAACAAAAAGAATCGTGACTTGTGACATTTTCTGACACTTTGAGGAAATGCAGAGCCATTTCCATATGACCCGAGATTTGTGAAGGTGTTAATTTTGTCCACAGGGTGCTTGCAGCAAAAGAATGTTGTTTCGGTGTTTCAGCATCCAGAAAATGTTCTGCTGATATGAAATGATGTGAAGAAATGTCTTTATTAATTCACTACCTTATTTGCGTTTTCAAGGTTTGAATTTAAGCAAGAAGTGGTCTGCCTCTGCAGTTGTGTAGCTCGGCCGTGTCTTATGAGAGAAGCAGTGCGGAACAGCCAGGTGCCACCGCAACCTTTCTCGCGTCACCTCAGGTGCCTCGAACCAGAGGGCACAATGTGTCACTGATGTTCTAAAAAACATTTCCTTCTTGTTTATGCATTGCAGACCAGCAGAGTTGAGTGGCACTCCCCACAGGCTGCCATAGCATGTGCTTCGACGCACCGCAAGGCGTTGTGACTTTGATGGTGTCGGCCAGGTCTTTGCATCGATTGTCTCACAAGTTCTTTAAAGTTGTCCAGCCTGCCGAACAAGGGCTGTATCAGCATCACCATACGCAGGGGGCCATCTGTGTGACCGTCTTTGCACATTCCTGATTAGTTCAGACCGAGGACAAAGTCAGCAAGAACAACGCAAACCCAAACTTTACGGCCGATAAGATCGCAGCGCTGCTGTGTGTTTCATGGCGACTCGCTAAATGGTTTTTGTGTGTCTGTGTGCTCCTCTTATCGCAAAAAGCCCATTCTGCGTTCTTGTGTTTCCTTCCCATTTATGAGGGTGTACGATGCCTTCCGTGGTGCGCGTGGGACCGTCGGGGGTTGGAGAAGCGGGGGGAGGTGAATGAAAAATCCCACTTTCTGCAGTGTACTCTGTCTCCCTCTAAGTAGGACAGTGAAATTGATGGCACATAGCTGCTAGCTGACCTACATACACACACGTGGACAAAATAGATCTCTCAACACACACAGTAATATATACTAATAGCAGGACCAACACTGGCATGCATGTCCACAGAGAAACGCTGAGAGAGGCAAAGGTGCAGAGACACGCACAGGTGGAGTGCACACAACTGCAAGGGAAATAATTACAGACAGAATATGTGTACAGAAAAGCACACGGGGATTTAAACACAGAGTTCAGTGGGTGGTGCACATGTTCACATTAATAAAACACATGTGACTATAGACGTAGGGTTTCTCAGACACACACACACACACACACACACACAGGGTGACATCCGTAGTTGCCTCTAACAAGCCCAAGGCCACACTGGCCCCCCACTGGCCCCCCACAATCTATCAGCAACCCCCTCTGCACAATCAGGACACCGGCTCCTGCAAACAAGCTGATTAGCTCTTAATCAATGGCGATAAAGACATTAAGGTTTTGCTCAAGGAAAGTTAGCGGCTGCTCACTCTTTAGAGATGGAGCGTCAAAGTGGGCAGCGCTGAGCCTGACCGGAGGCGCACTTCCTTACAGAGCGTCAGCGAGGGCAGTTTGACCCACGATGGCGAGTCAGTGTTTTTGTCCCTCCCTTGTCGGGGAAGCAGGGTCACGGGGGGAGGAAGGACACCCACCACGCAGGCTGATGTCACCCGTGTGTACTCCTGAACGCGACACAGGACGATGAGTCCGCCGAATGAGCCCGATAAAGGCGGGGTCCACGCGGACCGCAAGCGCCAGGTACAGAACAAGGACCTTTAACCCTGCCCCCACCTAAGGAATATCCGCCACAGGAGCGACTTAATGCCGTCTGCTTTTTTTTTTTTTCTTTCCCCTCTTAATTTTACATCCTTTTCAAGGATTTTTGTTTTTCTATCTTTCAGTCCCATTGCTGGGAAAAGAGAATACATTAAAACAGACCTTAATTGAAAACAAATATTCACCGCAGGGTTTCAGAGATTTCTTTAGGCTTGCTCCCTTTCCCCCCCGTTCTCATTTGTTCAGACTTGGAGGGATCTGCAGGCAACCAAGACCCAGCATAATGCAAAGTGCAATGGCCACCAATGTGCAATCAGATTATTTAATAATGCTTTTGCCTTAATTTGTCATGCCAATTGGTACCTCTGAGAAATGCCTTTTCAACCGTGCCTCTTGGCTCCATGTGTCCTGTGTAATTAAAGCCCAAATTGTTTTGATGCGAGTGTAATCACATTAATCTGTTTGCGCCGGAGAGGGGTGAAATTGGACTTGTTGCTCCAGCGGCAGCTGCACCAAGTTGTGCGAGACGAACAAAGAAGTGTCACAAAGCATCGCTTTTAAAGGCCTGACGGGTATGGTCTTCGATTACGCGAGCCGTCAGAGGAAGTCGGAGATCAACGGCCGTAATAAAACATTAATGCAAACTGTTAAAGGATAGAATAAGATAAATGTCCGTGCGAAAGGTGACAGAACGGCTCAACCGCAGGATCCAGGGGCAACCAGTGGCTGCCCGCGTTGTGGGGGGGGGGGGTTTGGGGGTGGACTGTTATTCAGGTTCCCCTGCAAATGCGCACGCCTGTTTGCCGCTGCTCTGTTCCGCATCTGCTTTAAGAAAAGCTCGACTAAAGAGGAAATGAACATATGGTGGATTATGGATGATGAACCGTCTAATTTGTAGTTTGTGGTTCAATTACAGGCTGAAGTGTTTTACTCATAGCTGTTTATCAGTGAGCTCTCAGAGTGGCATATTGTTCTTCTTCTGTTTTTTTACTTTTTGTCCATAAAAGCCAAATTAATAAGTAACCCGTGACCAAAAAAAAAAAAAAAAAAAGTGCCACAATAATAACTGTAAATCCACGAGAGCAGCGTATCCGAACCAGCGTTTAAAGTCGGTTTAATGCATTTTTATTACAGCGACGTGAATTTGCGAGTTTGTTTTTAAAAATTACAGCTCTGCTGATTTGCTGGAATCGTTCAGAGGAGCCTTTGGTCTGTTTTTTAATGGCAGCGTTTCAAGAGATTCATTTTGGCACATGAGGTGAACATTGTTTTATTTAAACATTTGTATGTCTTGCCCATCTGTCCAAGCGGTATTGATGGACTGTTTAATCTTTTTCTGGTGCTATATTTTACTAAACGTTGGCAAGTTTTTCGAAAAGCATAGCAGGCACAGCAATTTTAAATAGCAATCCTACAGTATATTTAATCTTGAATGTTTTTTCCGTGAATCACTCTTGCTGTTTGGTGATTCACGTTGAGAGTTTTTTCTAATACTTGATTTGGTCGCTATTAAAAAGAAAGGAACCTGCTTTTTCAGGTCCACTTTTTGGATAAAGAGCTAGGAAATTCTGGCTGTTAACGTGCGCTGAATGGTCGCATCATCGGTATCGCTCTGTCTCGCACTCGCGGTTTCACGGTGTTAATTTCTTATCTTGGTTTTTCACGTTTCACACAACAGACCCGTCCATTTGTAAAATGGCTATTTAAGGTGACTGTCACTGAGCCTGGTTACTGCAGCAAGACAGACGTCCACATGGAAGTTTGATGGGTTGAATGTTTTTAAGAGAGTCGCCCATCTTAGGGACACACTGTTGCACAGGGACCCGGTTCTGTGGAACAGTGACAAGCGTCATGTCAGGGACTCATCTTCGTGGACGGAAGGGAGGAGTAAATGAGCCGATCCTGGCGGGGGGAGTGTACTGGGGGAAGCCGTTTGATGGAGGTAACAGGAGCCAGTGTTGTACTCACTGGTGGATGCATTTCAGGAGCTCTGTCACAGCGCTTTGCATGACTGACTGTTTCAGGACTCTGTGGAGGAGAAGGGGGTCCCAGGGGTGTCCTCTTACTGTTACTGTTACCTGTAAGAAGACCACTGCTCTACTGTGTGGTCTCAATCAGCTCCCTCCCCACTCGCCCCCCACACTGCAGTCACGAACCTCCTCCACAGAGGCCTCTTTGTGTGGCTCCTTCCTTAGGCTTCTGCTCTTTGCTTGCAGTCAAAAGCTCTTCTAAGCTGGTTATGGCAACTTGTTTTGCAGTGTTTATACTGAATTAATTCTTTTTTCCCCCCCGCTTAATTTTTATGGTATTGTCCTGACGCATTCTGTATTCAAGCCTGCATAATGGATCTTTTTTTATACCGTTTTACTCACAGTTTATTCCTCTCCTCTGTGTGAGGGCATGCTGTGTTGCTGTGTGTTTCCGCTTGTGTACGTCGGTGGCCTGTGGGCATGATGCAACATGAGTGTGGAAAGACTCGGGGTGTCTCATGCTCTGTCTGTCTGGAACGGATGTAGACAGCTGGAACTGCGAGAGAGGATTGCACGTCTTCAGACACACGCAGGCGTCATGCGCGCACTCTCACCGGCTCACGCCAGCCTGGGAATCTCTCGGCTTAACTGGTAAATAGCACGCGCAAGAAAAACAACCCGTGTGTAGCACGAAGTCTTCGACTCAGAAAAGTGTGCGTCTTTTTAAGTTGCTTTTGTGGGAGGCTGATGTATCAACAAGCAATGTGGTTACTGCTCACCCCGTTGAAATTTGCCAGCAGCACGACACACGGTGAAGGTGAATGGCTGGAACCCCGCGGAGAAGTCAGATGACATTTGTTGTACGTTACTCAGTTATGCCGCACAGACTCGTACGTTCCTGTATTTTTTAGCCGTCTTTGCTCCCCCCCCCCTCAGCTAAATGTATTGCACCCAAATCATTATAATGTAGTGGGATGGCTGGTACTACAATCGATTACACTGTCCAATCCCATTTATTTTACAAGGGGTTCCAAGTTCCTAGGAGCTTACCAAGTGAGTTTTTTTTCAGCTTTTTGATTAAGAGGATGTGTAAATAAGGCCGCAAACTCCCATCGAATCTGGACGATCCATTTATTGACTCGAAGGGATCCATCTCGCTTTTCCCTTGTGGCCTCTCCAAGGATAAGAAAACAGCTTTTCCTCCCAACAACGAGCAGCAGCTAGAGGCCCAGCAAGTTGGCAGGGCGGTAAAAAATGAAGCCCGATCACAAGTCCTCTCGTGGCGGCGCTCCTCTCATTATTAATGGATGGGGAGGTGGGTCCATTTATCAAGCAGAGGAGAAATTAATTGACACGGACTTTGATTTTATTGTGTTGCTTGTTGTTTTTGCCCATCAGATACACCCCCCCCCCCCCAACATCGCGAACATCACCCACCACCAAGAGGTGTTAGATGGCCATTTTAAACAGTCTTGTCAAGAGCTGCACCAGGGCATGTTACATAAACTCTGTTCAAATGCGCAAACACACACGCAGCAAAAACTATAGAAACCAAGAGACTCACAAGCAGAGCCCTCTGCCGCTCCCCCACCCCCCCAAGGAGACCTCCATCCACGTGGAGCTGTCATGCTTACGATGCCACTATTACAGACCACCTTGTGGTTTTGATTCATAGCCATCTCTGCGTTCCCCAGTCCACTTAACATTCATTACTTCATTACTTCAGGACCCAAGCACTGTGCCCAACACTCTGAGCTCTCTGTTCGCCTCTTCCACTGATGGAGAGGTGAAATTGGATGCCATTTGCATTGCCTCCTTGGCTAATGGTTTTTCACTGTTGTAAGTAACATGAATTGGGCAGCTGGGTGCACAGAAAAACCCTGAGGTGTTCAGGAAGAGTGAGAGTGGCATGACCTTTGGTGTTGCACAGTCTTCTACGCCACACAGGTACCTCGCTGGCTGTGCCAATAGAAGCGATTGAGTGTGTGTGTGTGTGTGTGTTTGTGAATATCTGTATATAGGTGCGTGTGTGTGTATTTTGGTCATGTCTGCATGTGTGTTTGTGTACCTTACATGGAAGATGCATGGAAAGTTCAAGTCTGAAACATAGGTTGTTTTAGTTAGATTGTAAAAGTGCATGTCTTGAAGACATCGATGTGCACTTGAAGCCTATAATTTGAGCAGATGCCTTTTTCATATTTATTATTCAAGGTGCAATTTATTTGCTGCCTCTTTTTCAAATGGAATAAAGCTCATGTAATAATATCAGGTTTCGGTCATGTACCTCCTTCCTTTTAAACACATTGAATTGCCGGAGGCAAATCAGCTTTTTAAGCAAAGGTCACTGGAAGACTCATTGATTTAGCATTTTAATTTTATTTGTGTGCCGCTCCGAAGGGGACTGGCATTAAGCACGTTAAAGCTCTTTGTTTTGTAAGAGGCTGTGAATGTCTGGGAGTCTGCGGAGACACAGCCAGCGAGTGCCTCACTAATAAGTGTGAGATCCAGCCCAGACAGCCCCCGACGCCTTGGTAATAGCCACTAACACTTATTACTGTGCCAGAGATTGGAAATCTATGTGTTGTCATTGAGGTGATTTTTAGGCTCAAGGAAAGTCTTTTGAGGAAGAAAAGACACAGACGGCTACTGTCCGTCCTGTTGTACCGATATTCAGCTCATTTACTTTTTTTTTATTTTTTATTGTTGCTGTTGTTAATTTCTTTCTTTAACCAGTGTGAGCGTTTAAGCCTCTCATTCAGTTGCGTTTTCCTGCTCCGCCACATCAGGTTAGGTGTCCCCTCAAGGGTGCTGCCGCAGGACCCGGCATGGAACTCGAACCAGCGACCTCCAGGTTACAGCTCCACGTGCTCATCTGCAGTTGTAGTTTCTGCCACTTTCAAATGCGTTTTTTTTGGGGGGCATATTCCCGTGTTGCTGTCGTCGTGCGTTCGTCCTGGGTTTTAAAAGCCATTCTTCAGCAGGCGTGGTTGTCTGAAGCGGCCAGGCGAGTGGGGTGTTAGAGCGATGGAGATCGTTCGTTCGGTGCAGTTAGGCCGCTAATGAGTGGGCTAATGCCGCCGAGAGAATAGACAGGAGACCCTACATCATTAGCGCTTGTGTGAAATTACGGCTTTCCTGCCCCCTTCCTCGAACCCGGTCTGTGAGCGGGCCCCACGCTCTTGGAAATTGTTGCTTCTGAGCTCTCGGTCGGAGCCCGGGGAGATCGGACATCGACTTTAAACGGCCTCTCCGGTTTGATTTGCCGTTTCTGCCGACGTTCAGACATGAGCTCACTTTGTCAATACTGTGTTGAACTCTGACAGAATCTCTCGGCTCCTTTCTTACTTTATTCGCACCCCCCAATCTTTGTTTTATTGGGTTTGTGAGCGTTAGTGAGGCGAGGGTGCGCTCGGGGAGATGTACAACGGCGTAAGCAATCACAGTGGAGAGGGCAAAGACACCCAGCGTGCTCTGAATGAAGCACCGTCTCCTTCTAACTGCCCGGGTTGTGTTTTCTCTGAGCGTGTGCGTGGGTAAGCGATCTGGGTGGTGGACGCCACCAACGTCTTGCTTCGTGAACTTCTCATTAGTCCAAGCACCGCCGCTGGGGTTTGCCTGGACCCCAACACTGCCACCTCAGGGTCATTGAGGGAACAGCTCTTTGCGATTATCCAAACTCCCCTTCTTTAATCGTGTGCTTTGAACACTCCGGTTAATGAAGGGTTGGGCCTGCGCGGTGTTGTGAGGGGGCCTACGGCTGAGGTTGGGGAGGGGCGTTGACCCCCTGTTGCGGCCCACAGCTCCCCCTCGCCGCCACCCCACAGTGCCGGCTCCCCTCTCTGTGGCGGTGAGAAATTGCGCCTGACAGCTGATTTGTTGGTTGTCAGAAGTGGTCCGCGCAGCACTGATAAGAGCGAGGTGGGCCGAGATGGAAAACGAGCAGCATCTCATGATTTCAAATGCAGACCATGGTGCCTCAGCCAGGAGACACATGTAGATGTCTCTCTCCAGAAATCACTGGGAAAATTGCCACATGCACAATTGTTCCCTACACAGCGACTGCTCCATCCCGCTTTCAGCTGTTTTTTCGTTTTTCTTGTTCTCTGCAGGTGAGACTATTTTTCCAATTATTCACATCCGTGTGGAATACTTCTTGCTTTAAAGAGTGCCTCGGTGAAAGTATTTAAAAGTATGCTTTTTTTTATTTAAAAATGAAAACCGGCCTTACGCCTTACGTTTTTCCGCATCCGCACTGCTCTCGATGTTCATAAGGACCACTTCTCTTAGTATTGCTGCTCTTTATCAGAATCCCAGAAGAACAAAAGACTCCCTGAAGAATAAGCAGGGGAAAAAATAATCACCGGGCCAGATTGGAAACAGTGACATCTTTTTTGATTAGCTGACGCAGCAGGCCGGCGCGGTGGTGTTTAGCGATATGAAAGCGGTGGATATGAGAAGGCCTGGGGCAGCCTGGGCTGGGGCCGAGTTCACTGCGGACGACAGGCAGATCTGTCAGGCCGGGCCGCAGGCAGCGGGCAGCGAGCGCCTCGCTCACGCTGGCCTCTGTCCAACCTTTGAACGGAGCGGTCGAGGAGGGAGGGGGCGGCGAAGGCAGGAAACGCAGGAGCACGGAGAAAAGAGGACGAGGAAGAGGGCGGGGCGGGGAGGCGGCGTCATTTAAGGTCGGAGGTTTAGGGATCAGGCGGAAACCCGTGCGGCCGGGCTAAGCGCTGGCCAGCTTCTCCAGGATGTCCTGATGAGGTCGTAGAGGAAGCCATAGAGGGAGGCAAGGTCGGCGGGTAATTGGCTTTAGATCCTGCATTAATCCCACGCCGCTGAGGGCCGTTGGTCTGATAGCCTGCGTCATAATAGTAACATTAGCCTTAATAGAACATTCGTGCGGCTGCCGAGGGCCCTGTTTAACCCCTGCTCCTTCCTTTCGAAGCACTGAGGGCCTTCATTGTGGTCTACCTTCTGCAGGCAGGGGGTCAGTAGGTCCGGTTGCGGTCAGAGGTGTTACAATATTAGAAACCCTGCTTCCAAGCTCTCGACTTGAGAGGAGTCGCTTTGCTCTGCCCTCGTTCCTGTAGACTGCAGCACTTATTGCGGTCTCCGTGAAAAGAGCCCAGTTTTCTCTCGGATTGAAGTGCGCCATACTGTATAATGAGCGAGGTTGCGGGGGGGCACCGAGGGTGCCGGATTGTTTATCTGAGCCCCTCTTATCGGCCCTCCTGCCTCTTTATCTTCTCTTATCTCTCCAAGTGTGTAGAAGGGTCCATGGCTCCCTGCATCTGGCTTTCAGTTGGCCCCATTGACCTCCTAACCTCCACTTATCTTTCACGTTCTTAAAGAGCAGAGCCTTGTCTGACCCCGGTGGGGAGCACAAGGCACTTTTGGACGAGGTGTGTTTGTTGAAAGCGCGTTTGGATTAGGCCAAGCGAAAGGCGTGTGCCGTGGCGGTACCCGCATTCCGCTCTGTCAGATTCCGACTTACGTGCCTCCTGTGCACTTACAGCAAATGGGTTTTTTTCTGTGGGCTTTATTGAATCTGCTAATAACAGGTGCTTGCTCACAATTTTTTTTTGTGTGTGTATATTAAAGCAATACGGTCAGTTGCCTCAGTAAATAAGAGCAAGGCAAGATTTATTTATTTGTTCGTTCCTTTATTTGTTTTTGTGTTTAAAACTGTGTGGAATCAATGGGTTAAAGTCCCATTTCATAAATTTAAATGTCACGTGGTCTGTGAAATAACAGATATCCAAGCCTTGCATTAACATAAAAATAAGAGTGTGTTATACAGTGAAATATCAATGAAGGAACACAAAATGCATTTAATGAAATTCAGATGCAAGGACCAGCTCCATGAATCTCATTAAATAGGCTTTGTGCAGTCTCCCCCTCCCAGGAGTCGGCATATATTCATCTAATAATATCTGGGATTTCATCATTTTGTGGTGGAAATGTGCTGTACTGTACTATATACGCATGTCATTAAGCCTCCTAAGTTATAACCTAGAGAAAAGGGTAAGGCATCGTACTCAATAGCCGGAGCCCGAGACACGAGAGACCCGCCATCAACAGATGCGTTGCTGCTTTGTTGAACGTTTTTCTCTTTTTCTCTCCCTCTGTGTCTGTCTCCGTCTGACCCCCCCCCCCCCCCCCCCC
>UFQX01000483.1:0-23297 GCA_900497675.1 Arapaima gigas | reverse complement strand
CCCCCCCCCCCCCCCTCCCCAATGCAGGTTTTGGCTTTGTAACTTTCGAGAACGAAGACGTCGTGGAGAAAGTCTGTGAAATTCATTTTCATGAAATCAATAACAAAATGGTAAGTTTCACTCTCTGAAATATTCCATCTGCAAGGATTAATTTTTTAGTTTCTCTTTAGAGGAACACAGTAGTTGGCAGAGGTGGGTGGGCCACACATGTGCTCAGGGTTGAAGAGGAAGGGATTCGGCGGTGCGGGGGGGCGTGATCGGGGCTCTTCCTGCTGCCCAGGATGTAAGGATGAGAAGGCAGTGGTGTGTACCAGCTACAAACCATGAAATTGTGTCTGTGAGTCCCGTCTGCCAGAGGGGAGGTGTGGATGGGGGGGGGGGGTCTCTCACCTCAGCTATAATTCCCACCGCAAGAAGGGGCTAAGAAAGACAGGAAGCAACTGTTGCAAGGGGACATTTCAGCACAGGGGAGAGGGGCTTTTGGTCTGTTTCGGAGAGACAGAAGTGATCCGATGCGAACCATTAACCCGGTCTGCCTCTTGAATGTGACACCTGCAGCACGGCCAAGATGGAAGTTTGTGTTTTTCTTATGCGTTCTGTGTTAAGGTTTCCATTTGTTTTAGGCTCCGCTGCGGTCTGGTAGGTAATAACCGACAGGCGAAAATGTGCATGTTAACATTACTCTCACATTACGGTGACAGGCCGGCTAGACACTGGCAAATGAACACATGAGGGAATTTGAGAAGAGGCTGGTTTTGGGGGGCTCCATCACAGAGGGATCAATATGGCAGCAAAGGCCTCAACAAAGAAGCTTCGTTCTTTCAGTATGGACATGTTTGAGCCATGGCATCCTTTCCTGCCCCCCACAAGAGGCCACAGCTGGACCGTTTGTGATTGAGGAACGTCTCTGAAGTTTCCTGAGATTTGGACCAGGATGCACCTCTTTCGCTGTTTCAGAAGTCTGCCAAATCCCCCCCCCCCCCCCCCCNTGTGATTGAGGAACGTCTCTGAAGTTTCCTGAGATTTGGACCAGGATGCACCTCTTTCGCTGTTTCAGAAGTCCGCCAAACCCCCCCCCCCCCCCCACCAACAAGCCAATCAGGGACCATTCAGAGCCCCTTTTTTCATCAGATGCAGGTGGGCAGGGGGTCTTGGAGCTGGTGATAGGGGCAGGAGAATCAGGGCCGCAACACCCACTGAGCCCGCCCCGCTAAACTTTGAAGGCCCCGACCGCAGTGGCCAGCTGCCGATCTTTGCTCAGGCCACAGAGCTATTGATTTTTAAATGATATTGCATCAAATGGTCTCATTGTTTGCGGAGTGCCATGTGAGAACTGTAATTTCTTTATTTTTCGATCTTTTCTGAGCAGCGTTTGTGCCGGCCATCGACTGCTTGGATTAAATTGGGCTACAGGGGAATAGCACGCGTTGTTAGACTAGGTGGGGAAAGTGTGGGGAGGAGGCGTTTGGTGCGGAGAGGAGAGGAAAAAGACGGTTCAAACGCTGCATTCATTACTGACTTATTTTCTCTTGTATGTGACTTCTGTGGTTGTGGATTGCAAGCGTCCACCGGCCACTGTGAGCGGCGTTTATACAGAACCGGCGGAGATCCCAGTGATGAGGGTCGAAGAACGATTTTCTCCCAGACATCGTCGTCCTTTTCCTTCCAAACCGTACGCTGGACAGCAACGCTCCTCTTGCCAAAAAGATCAAAGGCGTCTCTGAAAGCATCGTGTGCTTGCAGTCTGCGTGGATATTTTAATTGCTAATTTTTAATTTACTTTATTATTGTTATTGTTATTATTAGTAGTAGTATTAGTATCATTACACCAGTGCAGTGATGATGTCTAACATTCTGAGACATGCGTGCTGTTGGGCATGACCTCATCGTGTGCATCCATCTCGAAAAGCCCCATCTACGGCCTCCATCCCTCTGTTTTCTCGGATGAACAGGTAGCTTGAGCCTTTACTCACAGTCACGGCCGTTGCCAGAATTCAAATAAACAACAAACTGTTTGGGTCCCCTGGCTTCCTCAACCCCTTCCACCTTCACCGAGGCCTCCCTTCTCTTCAGAGGCCTCCTCTTCATCTCTTGTGAGAGTGCCAACATCTGGCTAGGCAGGTTGGAGCGGAAAAGCGGGAGGCAGGAGGACGGACGAGTTGGAGGACGAGCGGTTTCTGCTGCTGGTTTTTGTTGTGAGCTCAGAGGGGACAGTTTCTCAGTTTAGAATTGGGACGAGCGCAGCGTGAACGTGAATCAGCCTCGTCGATTCATCCATTTTTGGCCCTTCCATTTACCTCATTGCAGACAACAAAGCCTGACTGTCACCCCCGTCCTGTCTCTAACCGTCCAGAAGTTTTTAATTTATAGCGCCGAGCGGCATGCCGTGATTGCCGGTCAGTCAGCTGCGCAGCTCCTGTCCCAGCTGTAGTCCAGTCCCTGTCTGCCCATAGACAAGTCTTGGGCCAAAGTGTCCACCCAGAGCCCTTTGGAGAACCAGCCGATGGTGTCGGGTTCGACTTGCGAAAGGAGGATTTCACATGTTTGTCTCGACCACAGAGTGCCTGTGTTTGCCCGTCATCTGGAGCGCTGTCTCCATTACCCAGTCTAATTTTAGCGGCAGCCCCGTCCACCCTGGGCTGCTGTTTATAGGCTGTGGCTGTTTGACATGATGGAAGAAGTGAGCATGTAGTGACCTTGCGCTCGAATGGCCCCAGGGGGAGTCCAGCGGCGGCAGGATGACACAGCGTAGCCGCCTCCTCGATACCCCTCATTCGCCCACATTCTCTCCCTTCTGTCTCTGTCGCTCTCTTTCCTCTCTCGCTCTCCATCGTTTGCCTGACTGCACACCAGCCTGATCAGTCCAACCCACCCTGCTTTTCTCTCCCCTTCTGAGGAGCTCAGGGAACGACACCTCCCTCCATCACGACTATCCACCAGCGCCACAGAACCTCCCGAAGACCGTGAAGGAATCGTATGCAAGAAGCGACGTGATTGACAGAAAGACTCATCAGTGATCTCTCAGTCCTCAATTCCTGCCACTTTCATTGAAGATGCAAATGGCCACGGATGAAAATAACTTGCCTGGCTGTGGGAGCTCCAGCTTCTTGCTTTGTTCTTAACAGTGAATATGTAATACTGCCCCCTGGTGGCCACAGCTGCAAAAGGAATTTCAACTCCTTCTATGATACTCATCTGATTTGGCCGAGTGGGCAGGTTATCGTACGCAAACATGTCCGCGCAAAGTACCGCCACGGTAATGTGCATCGAGCGGATTTCTAGAAGCACATTTCTTAAACTCATCAAACATGAATTCAAATAAGAATTTTGTGTCATTTGTTGTTCAAACCTCACTGTCAAAAACTTGATTATTCTCGAAGGCACGAAACACAGACAGACTTGTGGGTGATATGACTGTCAGCAAACATTTGCATGGTATTTGCGTCACGATTTAATGGAAGAGAAACGGGCACGACGACACACTGCTCGGACCAACAGATTAAACCCGCAAACCGCACGACTTTGCGAGGGCTTGCAGCTACTCCTCTCGGCCTCGGCAATAGGTGTCCTTCTCGGGTGTCTGTAAGGGAGGGCGATGTCATCTCCCCCCGCACAACCAAATCTTGCTTGAAGGTTTAGACCGCTGTGCTCCCGACAGTCCTCTTTTTCAGCATAGTCAGGGGTTCTGGTCCATTTGGAGCCCAGCCAGCTCTGCTCTGCTGGTGTTGGACAGCCAGGGGCCCGGTTCTGGCCTGCCAAGCGGCCCGGCCATTAGCATGTATGGTAAGTCAGGAGGGTGTGTGTCGGCGGGCCAATTTAGCGCCCGCCTCAGCACGCTGAGGCTCCCGCCGCACTATCATTTCCAGATAATCTACCGCTGTGAGGAGAAAACTGGCAGTTCAGGGTTTGTGGAAATGACTCTTATTTTTCTTCCCTTTTTTTTTTCCCCTTTTGCTTTTTTCCCTCGTCTCTCCAAGAGCACGAAGCAAACAGCGGAACGGCTGCTTTAGACGGACCGCTCTTAGACCGGGGGCTCGGTGGCCGCGCCAGTTAATATCAGCGACGAGGTTTAATCCACTAAGAAATGGATGAATTGTTTTTCTTCATCTCACGCCGAATTTGTTTTGCTGTTAAACTAATCGCAGTGATACGGCTGTAGTCCCTCTCCGTGGCCGTGGACACACTTAGGCACTCCCTCACAGCGTTTGAGGAGTAGGTTAAGCTAATGGAAGTGAATTGTGATATTTGAAAAGATTACAGTAATTCAGCTGGTTGTAATGGAGCATGCTATTGCCAAAAGTGCTCTCCGAGACCAGAAATGTCAAAATATAGAAGAAAGAAAATTCACTGCGTATTCTTTCCGAAAGAAGAAAAGGGGGTGAGCGGCAGCGGGGGGTGTTAAGAGGGAGAGAGCGCAATGTCCTATATGTAATTGACCTTGCCAAAACCGCAAAACACTCGGCTGGAAATGGTATTGTAAAGCAGACCCTGTTTCACAGCCTCCTAACAGTAGTTTATGTAACACATAAAGAAGGGAAGGCAATAAAGCGATTGGAAACGTCGCCGCGGAAAGGAGCGGCGTTCCCTTCTGTGCCGACGGATCAGCTCACCATCTCCGACAAACGCGCGACCCGTTTTGAAATACCTCACGTTTGGCAATCTTTGTGTGCTTTTCAAAAAATTTGTCTCTACGCTGCCGTGAAATAGACGTTCTGTTTGGTAAAGCATAAATAGCTTCTGACAGCACTCCCCCCCCCCTTTTCGTCAGTGAATATAGATTTCTGTGTCAGCCGAAATAGCTGTAAGTGTATCAATAATGTACGCGGCCCCTGGTCTCGGATGTAATTTAATTCAAGTTGCCATGAATTATACCTCACTGTTAAGTTGAGGGATCTGCTGCCTCTGGGCAATGCTGACCGCTTGTTTATTTAGGATTTTTTTCTGTTTTAACCTGTATAGCCAAAAAATATGTATAATACAAATGTCTACATTTATGCATTTGTGCTTTTCGAGCTTTTGTCTGTGTTTTCGGTGTGAGAATACATACCAGACAGAAGGGTGTCAGCCGTGCGACTGGTGTCCCAGGGCTCAGTGTGACAGGAACCTGGGTTGCAGGTGCAAAACGTGTGACTTACACTGACCTGCAGGCACCGATTCCTTCTTTTAACGGTACCTTGGAAGGATGAATCGTTGCGCAAAGGCCCAAGCATGTAACCCGCCCGGTCTGGCTGGTTCGGTAAAGGACCTAGGAAATCGATACTTATGGATTTTTTTAAAACTTAAGCTTAATGCTCCTCATCATGTAGTACACTAGCGATTATATTCACCTTCAGGAGCTTCTAGTCAAATAAGCAATTATGTCCTCTAACATACACATGTAATTGGATGAAAAGCTACAGCTCACTAAAATGCTAATCTGAACAGCATGCAGTGAGTTATTAGAGAAAAATTACTTTAACGGCCTTTTCTGTTTTACGAACCTGTTTTTGCCGGAATACGGCTCCTGGGTTTTCCAGCAGCCCAACATCTCCAGCGTGCGGTCGGGGCCGTGTGCGGATCAGGAGATGCGGCTGTGCGGCTCCGGACTTGATGGCTCGCGCAAGTTTGGGTTTGCTTTTGGGGTGATCAGAAGACCACTGAGCTCCACATAGAGAACCGCAGCAGACGTTACCGGAATCGACGGCAGTTACTGAAAAGACCTTTTAATTGATGTATTGTGCGTGTCTTTTAGTTTGAAGAGACCCGAGACGTTACATTGAATAAAACCGGTGCAACTACAGAAGGTTTCGAATTGCAAATTAGCCCTGTGACAAAAAGGGTTGTATAGAATTGTGGAAACCGATCTTCATGGAATCACTTGATTCTGATTGTATATGTAGAGATGACCTGTAAAAGGTTTAAAAAGATGTTCTTTCTGTTAGTAAATTCGATCAGGTTGGGTGGAAAAGGTCATGATGCTGCTCTGCCTGTGTGGTGTAACGTGTTGAAATGCCTTGCATTTCAACACTGAAGACCACTGATGGCACTAAGAGTTGCATAGATCCAAATGTTCTCACAACGCAGGTTGAGTGAGTTGTGCGAACATTTGGATATTTACAACTTTTTGCTCCCAATTCATTTTTACATTTCCCCCTATAGCTTTGAAAATCCAGGTGACCTGGTCTAATGTCAAACCACTACTGTTAGAGGTCGGCTGTATTGATAGCAGCCATTGTACCCAGTCTGTAAAATCATTTCAAAGATTGACGGATTAAATAAATAAATAACCAAACAAACATGTAACTTGAAATGAAGGACTTGCGCTCAATAGGATCACACCCTTTCCGTGCATTAAGTGCGACGACTGTTACCTCTGACTGTCTCATTCTCACCAAATCACATCAACCAAATGACACAAATGGCACCAGGTCGTCATCCGACGTGGGTGTTGGGTTGACATGTCTGGATACACACTCTCTTCACTCAACATCACAAAGTCCACGCTCAGGAACGAGATTCTCCTCTCCTCGCTAGCTTTGTCGTTTCATTTACTCTCATTTCAATTTGACTATTTTGACCGTTTTGAACTCCAATAGTTAAAATGCTCAGCGAATTAGTTAAACACAGCATAATTGAGCAGGTAAAAACAGTAAAAGAGCCAAAGCAACATTGTTTTTTTTTTCTTTAAACCTAGCGACTTAAAGTGGCCTGAGGAAGACCTGCGATACAGAGGTGGTAAGAACAGCCCACATGGACATGCACCTTTATTCATTTCCAGTGAATCTCAGAATCAGATCAAGAAAAGTTGAACTTCTTTAAAAGAGCCGATTGTATATTAATGCTGCCCCTTTTCAGCGCAGAATTGTCTTGTCCAGTCTTCCTAATGTCTCTTGTTCTGCTTTATTTAAACTTGTCCAGCGGACTAGACGGATGGCACCACGGCCCTTTAGAAAGCGGACTGGCTGGTTTTAACTGGCTGATTACTCTCCTTAATATGCAAGTAATGCATTTGAATAGCAAAGTAGAAACAGTTAATAGTGGAGGAACTGGCGGTGCTCTGAGATTCGTAATACACTGTTTGAAAAGAATGGAAGATATATGACTGATTAAAATTTATTAACAAATCCATTCCCCAGGATTTCGGTGCCATCAGATAGGGTATATTTCACGTTTTGCTTTTACTGCATATGTTAAACGCATTTGAAATGAATAATTTGGAAGCACATGAAAGAATGAATGAAAAACAGGAGGAGCTGTTATCCATGATTTAGACATTGTGTCTACTACCAAATAAGAAAGTAAATTGGGTCTAGGATTTGGCGATTAAATATTAACAACGGAAGGGGAAAACTAGAGAACAGCTTTTTTTTCTGTCGTAGATCTTAAGATGTTAGAGTTCAGAGGGGGGAAGTATAAACATTTTAGCAGTATGGTTGTCAAGCTACATACTTGTTCAGCAAAAACAGACAAGCGTTCTCATAGCTGTCACTGCGGATTACGTTTCTTTGTCTTTTAAACGGAAACCGCGTGTTCAAATGCAAATGTTCACACTCGATTCCGCCGTCGCCAGGCGTGAACGGCAGTTTAAAATAAGGGCTTGTTAAACGTTTATAAATGTTGGGAATCTAATAGATAAAATGATTTTCCACTTAAAATGGCTGTCTAGTCTAATTTTGTTTACATGCTATGGTAACATATGACGGGCTCTTAATTGTATGCGTTTGCAAAGTTTTAAGATTTGAAATCATAATCTGGAGACTAACAAGGAAAAGAAAATAATTGGATTATGCTATTTACCCAGCTGATGTTAATGTCTGACTGGGATCAGCTGAATAAACATCCGAGCCATTTGGAGCAGCTCCCGCCATCTCCGCCGCTGCTTCCTCTTCCAGCCTTCAGAGGTGCCTTTTTTCCCCGTCTCTCTCCTTCCGCTCCCTCTATCCGCCCGATTTGCGTCTGTCTGCCTTATTAAATGGTCCCTAGCACTGCTGAGATAGAAAATAAGGCAGATTTCAGAGACGGTTCCCTTTGATATCGCCGTTCTGCCGGGAATGTTAACTCAGTCATTGTGACAATCTCCTCTCGGCAGTGCTGGAAATTTTGTCTCTGTTTGCAGGTTGCCTTTTCAGAATGCATATTTATTTATTTTGTCTGGTTAAGTGCCTTTCATGTTCTGTATTATGTGATGCTAGTATTCAGAAGTGACTCACTCTGCAGTATTTTTTATTTATATATTTATGTGCACACTTTATTTATTTATTTATGTGCAGCCTGCGGCGGGGCAGGTAGAAGGCTGAGCGATTGCGGCCTTGGTGGCCAAAGTTCTTTGTGGGCTTTATCGCCTCTAGTCAATGGTTCCCCTGCTGCGGAGGAGTGGGAATTTGCTTAAAGGGGCACATTTGCTTCCAAAGGACTTCCTGTCCCTCGTGGGGGGGGGGGGGGGGGGGGGGGGGTTCTGGATGGGTCTTCCTAAATGAGAAAGATCAGCAGTTCCATTAATGCCTCTCCTTCAGGGTGACATTCAGGCAAGGTGCTAGCGACGCGGTTTGCCCGAGAAGGTGTGTGTGAGAGGTCAGGCGTACGCAAACATGGACGCACCTGTGCTGGCACGGTGTGTTTCTTTGTGTGTTTATACCCGTGTGTGTTTGCTAAGTTTGAGCTAAGGTGTTGTCCAAGTGTTTGGCTTTGATTTGCAAATTGGGGGTAGTGACCTGCCGGTCAAGTGCCTGAAGCCGAACTTCGTCGCAAGCGGCGAGGCCTCTTTGCGGGCGTGGGGCTGCCGCCCTCCTGGACGAGCGCGCGCCGAGGATGACGACGCCGACGTGATCGCTCGATCGACGCCCGTCTCCTTTACGCGTTCGCGCCGAAACGAGCGGTTCCCGTAACGTAAATAATAACGCGTGTTCTCTGGGCACATTTGTTCCTACCTTTTGGCGAGGTGTTGGGTAATTGCCTAGTAATTAGACTGGCACTACAGACCCCGCACTGCAGCTGTTGCCCCTCCTGTCACAAGTATTTAACCTTTCATTGCCTTAATTAAAAACAGATAGAAAGCCTGAAATTGTTGCTTTCATAAAATAGGCGCTGGGAGACAGGAGCGGAGAGCAGCAACAGCAACAAGAGGAAATAAGTGAATTCAGCAGTATCTGTAATTCAGCGGAAAGGTCAGCCGCGGGGGCCGTGTGTGTTTAAGCGCCGCGATTAGCTGGTTTAATCTGCCTGTCCTACCTGGGTGTCTGTAATTGCCTTCCAGGAGGAGCCGGGCACAACCGCCACGGCTGCCGTCGCTCTCGCCGAGCCGCCCCCCGCGGCCACACCCCCCGTGTCGTTTGCACGGGGTTTAGAGAGCGCCTCTCCTTTCGTATACGTCCTCCTGCGTGCGTTTTCCTATAATGCAGCTGTTTGGGTTTTTTTTTTTGTTTTCGAGAGGGACTCGAATCGCCTGTAAAGTGCTACTTGTGAAAGGAGCAGGCAAACGTCGATCGCTCTTGTCCTGCTGGCAGGAGCGTATTTTATTTTATTGTATTTGAATTGTTCAATTCATTTATTTTAATTAGTTTGCCAATGCTTTTCCCTTATCTCTGCAGTTGGGGATGAGTGTACTGTCACTTGTTGGGTTCCCTTTGTTCTGGGTAAAGGCTACGCGGTCGTCTCTCTCGTTCGGTTCTTCGCACGCCGGAGCCGCTTTTCTTTGCGCCGCTGGCCGCTCGTGCCGACGAAGCCGTTTGACCTTGACCTCCGGGTCGCCGGCCGTCGAGTGGCCCTGCTTTTCGAAAGGGCGGCAGTTACTTCCCCTTCCTCTTGTGCTCCCCCTCTCCCCTCCTCCCCCGCCAGCCATCAGCAACCCCCTTCATATTCCCATTAGGAGCTGAAGGGCCTCATCGCGGCAAACCTGAGCCGTCCATGTAATTAGTTAAGTAGTAATGTGGAACGGCGGGCAGCGTTTTCACCGGCCGCCTACTGACGAAACGCTGCGTTGCTCTTGGCAGTCTGAACAGTTTGCTCACGAACGCCGACCCTCCATCTTTTTTCCCTCCAAATGTCCCGGCAAATGTTCTAATGGCGAGGAAATAATTAGTTGGCATCGCACCATTTAGCTCGTAGCTGTCGCGGTATCGACTTGTCCTATTGAGCCGCGTGGATCGGTGCGTGTGCTGTGAGCTCAGCGGCGAGGCGCTGCTCTTCTCACCTTTTCCACACCCGCGCAGACCTGCAAGGGTCTGTCTGTCCTGCGTACACCCAAAGACAACCTGCGAATGGGATCGCTACGAAAAGCGTGAAACTTGCAGCTATTCCGCAGTTGGGAGGGGTATGAGGCCTGAGGAGAGGAGAGGCCGAGGTGAGCGGAGGAAGTGATGTGTGTGTTTAAAAAGGTCCCGGAGGAACCCGATGTGAATGTGGTACGTACAAACTTGCTGTCACTCTGTCAAGAGCACAGATCTCGCTTCTGCTCGACGTCTTCTTCTGGGTTCTCTTTGAATCGGAGCGGGAGGGTGTGAGAGCGACGCTTCTACATCTTTCCGGTGTCCGCTGAGATACATCGTTCTGGAAACTTGTGTATCGTAAATGTTCGAGCAAGATGGGCCGGGGTGATGGGAGCCCCGAACGGACTGTGAAGAAATTAACCTGAAGTGGTGAAGTGGGGCTCCTTCACGGCACAAGACCACCGCGTTGTGTTGTTTGGGACGGGTCACAACACACGACTCCGTAACAGATACTCGTGTTCATTTCCGTCAGATATTTTTTTAATCTTCCAAATGCAGTTGGCAAAAAGAGGTTCTCAGCATCTCTCAATTTATTTCCAACGTCCGTTTTCACCTTTAACTTGAACGTTGAAAAACTGCAGTTCTGGTCATGTGGCTTAAGTGACACTCTGGCCGCTAAAAGCAACAGGCTTTGAATGTATGCACATGTTGTGTACTGACCAGAGCACGCTGTGTGTTCTCTCCCCAGGTGGAATGTAAGAAAGCCCAACCCAAGGAGGTGATGTTCCCCCCAGGGACACGGGGTCGTGCCAGGGGTCTTCCCTACACCATGGACGCCTTCATGCTGGGGATGGGCATGCTGAGTGAGTACGGGGCTCGGTGACCGCGGTGACAGTGGCTCCATGTTGCGGGAGGGAAGAAGGGACCAGCATGTTTCCTATCTGTCATTCAACATTCTTGTTTTAGTGAGATCATCCTAGAAGGGCTTTTTCCCTGGTGTACTCTGATATTGCTTTATCACAGTTAGTGTGACGCTCTGCGATTCTTCCGCTCTAATGACAGCTGTGATCAGGCGTGGTTGTGACGGGGGGGGGGTCGCTCACCACTGGCTTGTCGTCCTACTCCACTTCCACCCGTTAAACTAGTCGAGGCGTTTCTCGTAGATTTGACAAGAAAAAGACAACCAAAACAAATGTCAAAAAAAGGGGTCCTCTCGCATTATTATTTTTTAAACCCCCCCCCCCCCCTTTTCTCACCCATCTTCTCCTCAGCTTTAGTGACAAGAGATAATTACTGTGAGATTGATCGTCTGCTGAAAGTAACTGAAGCAAATAAATCGTTTGATGCCGGGTGTGGAATCTGAATGGCGGCTAATGGAAGCTGCAGGATAGGTCGTCCCGCCTGTAATTTGGCTTGATGAAGCATCCTCGCAGGGCTTGCGTGAAATATGCTATTGATATTCAGCCAGCCCTGTTGCCGGTGCGCCCATTCCCTGGCCCAAATTCACCGGAGCACGGCTATGCATTACAGAGCTAAATGAAGAGGAAAATTGAAGTAATGTTAAATTATAAATTTATGATTTCATCTGCCTGACCTCAGGAGTGCTGAATAATAGGATACGGATATCGCAGGAGGGCTTCGTTTAGAGGGGACCTGGTCGCTACTCTGTTTCCGCGTCAGGGTCAAATGCCAGGCCTCCCGCCGCCCATTTCGACTGGCTTTCGCCCGCCGGCCGTGTCGTATTTGATCTGGGGGAAGTAAGCTAAGTTTTGATGCGAGGGAGGAAAATTCTAACGGGAGCGGCTGTATCAGAGAAGGTGCTAAAGGGATGCACGGCGGAGGCGAAGTAAAACTTGAAAGCGAGTCGCGAACTTATTACGATTTATCGCGGATCAATGCTCGGCTCGCCTGACAAGTTAAAAAAGTGCACGGGGTGAGAGCGCGGCTTGAAGAGGCAGTGGAGTGGATGGTTGGTGAGAATATTAATTGCGGAGTTATTTAGAGGCGCTCTTATCTAAATGAAATTGGAAAAGCAGGACAGCGAAACATTCCTTTTAATAATTTGCATAAAAAATCAACAAGACTCATTATTTAAACGAACTGTAATTTCTTACGTGCCGAAATCTCATTAAAACCCTCTCTGTTCCTTTGTTTACTGCACCTAATCGGGCCATTTATCTTTATTGTGTTATGCCGCATGTATGTTTGCTGAAATTAATACACATTTAAGCCTGTGCGAAATATGGGTTTACCAGATGGATAATTGATTTTAAAGTGAATCTGAACTGTTGAGCCATAAAATAGGTGCATTAGCATGCATATTAATAACGCAAATATGCAGGCGAGGACGCTGCCACCGGGCCAGATAAAGGGACAGGTTTTATTTATCCTGACGCCGGGGGGAGGGCGGCGCTGTCGGCGCGCCGGTGCTTAATGATCAGACCTCTCCTGTCTGCCTCCAAACTCCGGCTTCACACCCCCCCCCCCCCCCCCCTTCCCTTTTTTAGAGCTGGGGGATAATTGATGTGTAGCCCTCACCTCCGAACCTGTTAACACCGCTGCTCATCAGTCGTGGGACGCCAACGTGCGGATCGCGCGCACCCCGCGCTCCGTGGGTATCGCGGGTGCTGTAGGCACTGTGGACGACACGCGTGACAGATATTCTCTGTAGATGAACGAATGCTGATGAGCCGGTGCCCTACGGTCGAGGTGCTCGCTCGGTGGTACCTTAATCCCCGCCCACCCCCACCTGCTGTCAGTAGAACCACACCAAAGTAGATTCACGGTAAGCTCTTTAAATGTCAAAGGAAAACTCCTTGTCGTGTATATTTAGCTTCATCGCCTGGCATTTACTCCTCTTTGGCTGGGGGGAGGGAGGTGGGGGGTTACAAAGGCCAGTGATACTCCATGCACTTTACTTTCTGGCCAGGGGCATGGAACAGTGTCAAGGCGAGATAAATTACTCTCTTCATTTAACAGCGCAAGGTACCATGGGCAAAGTCCTGTCACTGTTTGGCAAACACAGAGCCCCCAGAACAGGCGCAAAGTGGTCTGTTCCGCGAATCTCCCAACTTCACTAGCAAGGCCTCCGGTAGGGAAGTTAGCCTATACTCACATTCCATGTCTCATTTACCGTAGTAAAGAAGGTGGTAGAGGGAACGTCCTCAGAGTTGATGTGCCCGCCCCTCTGCGGAGCTGAGGAGACTGCGAATGGGTCTTCTTCACACGTCCTGCGAGCTGCTCTTACTACAGAGCTGTTTTGGTCCTGCAAGTAAAAGCAGTTCCCCGGTGCACCGTTCCATGTTTTAAACATTAAACTGGAGTTCTGCATGGGCGGCAAACTGTGAGTTCACTCTTAGGGTCAAGGGGTGGTAATTGGAGCTTGAACTGGAATTGAGTGAGTTAGAGCGCCAAAGCCCTTTCCCAGGCTGCCGCTGCGTCGAATACCTCCGAAACGCGTCTCCTGTTCATTCAGCCTACCTGTCAGAGTCGACTTTCTGGAAACCTCCTCGACGTCTTTTTGCCGTTGGCGTCCAGAGGGAAATTGGAGGGTTAACAGCGTGTTATCCCAGATAAATATTTAGTGCAGCCAGGGCATTTCTCATTTTAGCTCTCCTGAAGAGCGCCTTGGCTGCTGGAGATACAAGTCTGACTCATTGTCTCTGTCTGCACAAAGCAGTTTCCTCATCCTAAAGCGCTCCTTAAAAATAAATGCTTTCTGTACTGAAGGTGGCTTGAAGATGGAGAGCCATGATATTACTCTGGACTCTAGTGAAGTGCATCCAGGCTGTGGAACGCCTATAAAACGGGCTCATTCATTTAAAGCTCCACTTGATAATGACTTAGCAAATGATGTTCAATGTCATCAAACAGAGAAGAAGCCTTAAGAGAGCAATTTCTGCAGGCTGAGCACATCTTTCAGAACCGCCCGTGTGACGTCAAAATAAATATATACGCTGAGAGAATTCTCCTGTGTGCCTCAAACATTTCTGAGGCCGTTTTTTCCCACCCCCTCTTGACTTCCCGCACACTTCATCGCGTTATGTTGTTATTTAACACAAAATGGAAGGCGGAGCCATAGAAAGGAAAATGAAGCTATGGAGGACGAAGACGGAGTTTGATCGAGGGGAGAAGGGTACGAAAATGAGCGCTAGGCTTCTGCGCGCAGATTAATACGTGGAATGGGAATAGACAGATGCCTAGACATGCCGTCCATGTTTGACTGCATATTGTTCCTGGTGCCACGAACAGTCTGAACGTGTATGATGCATGCAAACACACTTGCGCAGACTCTCGCACACGCGTGCGCTCCGTCAATATGCTCGTTCTCATTAGCTTCTGTTACTGTTCTTGGAAAGCAGGCCCCATAATTGAACTCCAAGACTCGTGCACGTGTGTAATGATCCACTGTGACAGGAATGGAGCATCAGCCCACCTGCTCCTCACAGCCACCCAGATCTTGGTGCTTTCCATTCCCCTATGGTTCCCCAGGGTTGGCAGCAGGACAAGCTGAGCATGTGTGCTGGGTTCCAGTCAGTATCTCCAGCGTGGCCACGATGTGCTCTGGCAGACACAGCGCGCTGCTGATTCAAGCCATTTTCATACATGAGAAGCCACTGTATGATGAGTCGCAGAATGCAGCACTGTTCAGGGGTGCTCCTTGGCTCCAGTCATCATTAAAAGTTTCTGCATCAGCAAAGACCACAAAATCTTAACAGATTGCAAGCAAATTCCCAAATAAGACGCTGCCGTATATTTTATTACCCGTCTTCGAATGCCTTTGCTGTGGACATTTAGCGTTCTTGGTGCGGATGGAGCGTGTCCCCAAGAATGTCATCGCGTGGTTCTGATCTGCCGCGTCCTGGTGGCAGTCCTGTTCAGTCATTGTCTCATGCTGTCGTGTCCTTCATGATCGATTAGCCCAGGCTAAAAAAGAGAGGTTATCGATCAATGACAGTAAAAACGGCACTTGGAGACATGTCCGCCGTCACTGCCAGGGAATGAATCACACCACAGGCTGGAGGAGGATTGTAATGGTAATGATGCACACCTTGTGACTAATCCGCTATCTAGTAGCAGAAAGTCTGTTTGGCGGACAGTTGGCGGGGGTGGGGTGGGGTGGGGTGGGGGGTGTGATGTGGAGGAGCCGGTAGGATTTTTCTCAAATGCTGTTTTTCCCTGTCTTTCTCCAAGGTTATCCAAACATTGTCGCAACGTATGGTCGTGGATACACTGGATTTGCCCCAAGCTACAGCTACCAATTCCCTGGTAAGTTCTGCCCTGTTATGAGCCTGTCTGCTGTTTGCCCTCCCTGTGGGCACTGGGTAATGGGCTCCCCCACACCGGCTGTGGACAAACACGCACCACACACACACACACGCTCGCTCCTGTCGTCTGCAGCGGCCTCCTCCGCAAAACTCTCCAACTATCTAACACCGGAGAGGAGCGGCCAGCTCTCTCGTCTTCCGTCCTCTTCCCACCTCTGGTGCTGGACGGTGTTTCCCGTTGCTGTTCCGCGGCATGCCAGGGGGGTAAGAAACACTGTGATGACGGCGATTCCTAACAAAGAACGGCCTGTGTTACAGCGCAGCAGAGGCCGGCCTCTTTAATAAGCGCTCCTCGTCTCGCTCGCACGCCTTCGAGGCCAAGTGTTTTAAGCGAAGGATGAATTTGTCTGTCCTCGGTTTTCCCTGATTTTTATTGAAGAAAAATCAATACCATTTACAAGGGAGACCTCCTTGCAGAACCGTTTCAGCATTTACTTATTCAAAAGCCGGCTCTGCCAAGCTCCTTGTTGCTCAGCGTGCGGAGGAGGGCAGCTTACGGTCCATCTTCCCTATAGCCGCGCTATATCGTGACAGTTTACAGTGTCGGGCGCCACACGTCACTTTCGCAGCACTCTTGAGAATCCGTGTGCAGCTTGTGTTTTCTACACCCAGCACAAGCAGCATCGCAGTTAAGGGAAAATGTACGACAGGAACTGGAATCTGTGTAACATGTAATTTTAGTGGGGACACAGTTGGGAGGCAGGATGTTATTGACACCGATAGAGTTTTAATTATTTACCACCGGCTCCCCGGTGGAGATGGTTTAAAGTCACACAACCTGAAATTATTACGTAAGCCAAAGAGATGGGCTATCAAGCCATGTGAGACTGATGTTCGTTCAGGACATTAGCTATGTGTCTTACATGTTTATCTGGCCCACACTTCAGAAATGTGCAAAATAAATAAATCTTCTCAAAGGACTATAAAGTACCTTTATGCTTGTTTAGAGTGATTGAAAATTAATTGAAAAGGTGTGGAGTTCTGCGACATAATTTTATACGAAGCGCATTAGCACTGTGTGCTGGACGTTAATCTCAGCACCATGTGTGACTTGCCCACCCTAGAGTGCTTCAGTCTTCCCCTCGCCCCGGGTGGTAAATTGCCATCTGTTTTCCAATGTTCTTGTGTTCTCTATATTGAATTATTGACACGGCAGCATAGCACGTATCGGTTGCATGGCCGGCGCCCCCGACATGTAACTAATAAATCGCACCAGTAGATTTTTCAGGTTCAGTCATTTTATCTGCAGACATCTTAATGGACATTTAAGATGATTTACAGCAGGTAAATAGTTCTATATTGCAATGCATATAATATCAGCGTATTGCCACATGTCAAAATGTGCTATAAAATGATTATAACACCCTTAAAAGGATTGTTTTAATCACTGTTTTATGCTATACGGTTACATAATAAATGGGGTCTTTTTACGGATGTAGTCAGGTCTCCAAATGCGTACATAACAGAAGATGTGTAGTCAGCAATAACTCAAGGCTAAAATAACCGTTACTAAAGAGAACAGTGTTCTCCGCACAAGTGACGCGTACACCCCACTACATGGCACCTGACTAAAAAAATATATGTTTGCAATAAGTATTTCACTTTGTCCTTGGCTCACGTAATTTCAGGAGTGTGTGGAGTGTCACATTTAACCAAAACCCGCTTGCCATAGCCTTGTAAATCTGTATAGTAAAGGAAATACGAGCTACATTTAAAATTTTTTTTTTTAATGTCAGCTCACACATTGCAAATAGTTGGTGATATTCATAAACCTTAGGCAGGATAGTTAAGCGTGGTGCATAAAATGGTACTGTGTGGTAATTGCTTTATCTGTTTTCCACTGTGAGCAGTATTTGGAAGATCTTGCTGCGGTCAGCACACTTTTGACTTTACCGTGTGACTTGCAGAACAGTGAAGGGGAAAAGTAGGTAGTTAAGGGTAAAAAAAAAAAAACACCCCCGTTAAACCCATTCAGAGAAAGGTGATGCTGGCTCTCATCCAGAAGGCATGGGATGCTGGCATGTTGGGAGAAAATAGAATGAGGCGATTGACTGGTAGTCTGCCAGGAATTAAAAAGAGCTTAAACACAGAAATACAGGTCTGAGTCAGCCCTGCCCAGCCCAGCCCCCACCCAACCCCAAGGAGCTTACAGCGTAGATGTACATCAGTGAGACTGTGAATGTGCCCGTTGTCTATGAAGAAGGTTAAATCGGAGCGGAGTATAGAGAACGCCACAGTTCCTCTGCGTTCTCTTCTTTGCACATGCAGATGAAAGTCAAGCAGTGCCCATCGCAATCATAAACAAACCCCAGGTTCGGGCCGCTACTGAAACAGATAAATTAATTAATAGAGGGAAATGTATAATGAAGAAGTGTAAATTGGCAGGCGCTCGAGAATCCGGTGGTGTGACTAAGCCTAGCGAAGGGGATTAAAACATCACCGCAGGCTTATTCTCTCCACGGGCCTGCCGCCTAATATGGACTCGCGCCGGGTAAACGGCATCAATCTCTTCATTATACGGGGCAATGTCACCACGGTGCCAGAGATGTTCTCCGGGTAAACACGCAGCCTGCTAAATCTGCTCCTTCCTTCTTCCGTTAGCTGTCCTTTTTTCAAATGACAATTAGATTTCCATTATATCTCCTGAGGATGTGTCATTATGTGCGGCTGACAAAAGATGAAAGCGCACACCTTAGGAGCATGTCTCTAAAGCTCATGGTTGCTTGCTGCCGAATGTTGTTGTTTCATCTGGGCCCTTGTACTTTCACAGAGGCACAGACCATAAATGAGACCGCATCTAAACGTGTCTTCATGGCAACAAACCCACAAAGCATCGGGGAATCGCAGTCAGTCAATAGCTGAAGGTGTCATATGATTAAACACACATATACAGGGCAGGAGACAGGATTGCGCTCAAGAACTTGACCTTGGGGCTTGAAGGTTGGTGGTTTCCATTCCAGGTGAGACTTGGCTTTAATGGCCTTGAGTGATGAAATTGAACAACAACTGTAAAATGTCCACCTTTACAAGTGGGCTCAATTTGTAAATAACAGGAATAATAGAGACACGTCGAGGCTGTAAGTTAGGCTGCCTGTTCTAAGATGGAACGTGAGCAGTTGGGATGAGATGTGGCGGCAGGTCAAGATCACAGAGGGTTAACTTCTCACTTGCATTTAATCCCCCATCTTCTCCAGTAAAATGATCTTCTCCGACACAACTCGCAACATATTCCTTTTTTCCCCCCACGATTTCAGATAATGTCAATGACCTTGGTGTAGAACATGAAAGGTGAAAAAAGCATTTTGCCTGCTTGTAGCATCCAGGGATTTGCCATAAGCTCACTTGCTTGGACGGTTATTGACTTTGCTGTAAAGAGAGCAGCTAATTTTTCTGAAGCACTGTCAGTAATCCACAGAGCCACCTGGATGGAAACAGAACGGGGGCTGCCGATAGGTGCGTACCCTCGTTCACCTTTCCATCTCCCCATTGTGTCTGCAAACACACAGATGTACACACCTGAGATACTCCCAAAGATCACACATCGGTCTTCAGCTTGTCGTAGCGCTGCCTTCTTTTTTAAAAAACAAATCACAGGCACGTGCAGTCATGTTCACCTGCATGTTTCTGTATTGCTCTGTCTGGCTGTATAAGGATAGGGGTGGCATGGTGAGTAGTGAATGTGCCTCATAGCTGCTGGGGTTAACGGGTGACTTCAAATTGCCCGTTTTTGTGTGTGTGTGTGTGTGTGTGTGTGTGTAATTGCCCTCGGATGGACTAGCCTCCCATCCAGGGTGGAACCTGCCTCACACCCTGTGATGCCAGGCTAGACTCTGGACCACCACAACCCTGCAGTGAACAGGCAGGTTCGGGACGGCTCTGCTGGTCATGTTTCATTTGAACATTTCTAATCCTTCACCTACTAACACATGATAATAACCCAGGCAGCTATTTTTTTCCTTAGCATTTTGAGTCGCTCATTTTTATTTTAATCCATATTGTTTCAGCGGTGAAACATTTAAATGTGTGGCAACCTTTAACAACGTTAAAATTGTTAGATATGCAATTAGTCCAATGCGATGAGTCAGTTCTACTGGATAATGCCATGTCATGGCGAAGCGACTTGAAATAATGTTAATTAATGTTAATTGTATTCTGTACATTCTGTTTCTGTCACAATGCAGTAAAAGACTATGGATGTGTTAGTTAAAATGATATAACGTCTCTTTTTGCTGCACTCTGCACTCACCCCCCCGCAACGCAACGACATGGATCCTGACGAAGGAGGCGCTAAGTGACACCAGTCACTAACCTCGTGAGCCCCGCGTGATCATTTTAGCTCTTTTTTTGACGTGAGGCAGTCAGTGTTACCCTAGCGGACAGGAGTATGGTGGTCGGAACCTGGAGTCAAGTCGTGATGATGGGTACAGCTGGACTGACGGCACTGTGAGCTGCCGCTCTGGCTCAGCATCATCGCAGCCCGCTCGCACTCCCTTTGGTGTTAAAGATGCATTCATAACTGGCAGTGTGCGCTGTGATGAAATGTAACGTCTTTTGCATATTTATAGCGTAAATATGCCATCTGGAAAAACCATTCATGAATTCATGATCTCCAAATTCTCTGTCTCTCTTTTAGGCAGAGAGAAAAGAAAAGGTGCGAAGAGACGGAGTGTTGGAAACGGAGAGAAAGGAGCGATGGTCTCATTTATGTTAGGCCAATTTTTGGCGTATCAAGCAGCGTGCTTTGATGAAAGCTGAAAGGTTTGCCGTGTTAGAAACGAGATTCAAGGTCATAGCCTCTTAAAATGCTTCCATGCCAAGGGTCTGTAATGGAAGAGCATTTTAAACTTTGCTCCTCCATTACTTAGATCTTTTTCAGGAGCACTGACATTGAGAATTGATGCTCACTTTCGATTAGGTTGCAATCAGTTATGCAAACAGGCTGCTGTCAGTGAGCAGCTCTGCCTTGGGGGGGGGGCACGCTGAGGGTGCGGGAAATTGAAAGGGGGGAAAAAACGAAAACAAACAAAAAGGGCTCTCGGCCGCTCTCTCCATTTTCAGAGGCGCCACTGGCTTCCCTGTCACCATTTTCTAGGGGCTGTGAAATTCCCTCTGCGGGTGGTTTAATAGGGCTGCAGAGAGGGAGTTTGGTGGGCCTGTAGGAACATGTCGTGGAGGGGGTCCGCGGCCGTGCGAGGCAGTCCTCTCCAGCAGCCATGGTACCTCGCTCCGCACTTCACTGAAATTGGCTCTAATTGAGAACCCTGCTTATTAACCTAGTGGGCGGAGGCAGAAGCCGTCTGTGTGTTGTGGGTGAGGAAGGATGACTACAGCATCCCGTGCGCGCGCGCACACACCCACGCAGAGTTATAGATTGGGGTCCAGTGGCTCATTTGTGGCTAATTTCATAGGGGGGAGGGGGGGTGCGAATTAGGCGGATGATGCAGACTTAACTGCCTGCGCAACCAGGCCAAACCACAGTGGGTGTCATCTGGTGCCATTACATCCTTCCCCCATTAATTTTTGCCTTAGATAATTTGCTTTCTGAGATCTGCTGGCATCTCTTTGAGCCCAGTGTGACTGTAAACAGGCTGTGCTCCTCTGCCCCTCGACCAGTAACGCTGTCCACCGATTCCCGGCTTACCTGTGTGTCCGTGATGCTGCGAGACGATGTGCCCCAGATCCAGCTCAGTCTGGAGTAGGTGTTGGATGAACACCTGTTTTGTTTTTAATGCCTCCAGTAGCCCGCGGGGTTCTGGCGTCCCCCTATAAAAAGCCCTTTTTCGGCCTTGACCTGGACCGCGGCAGCTCAGCGTACTCACCTGAGGGACGGGTCTCCCCATCACTTTTGTCCGTCAGCGTGGGTGCTTCCCTGCATCAGCCTCACGCATCGCACACCATTATCCGTCAAGGACGAGCGCAGCTCTCACAGGACGTCAGGAAGCATGAATTTGTCACACCCCTGTCTTAATCCCACTTTTTTGCGGTAGAAATGATATTTCTGCAGCTGGTAAATTGCCCTCATTGAGTAGGCGGCACACTGTAAAGTGGATCGTCTGGGCACGTTTAAGGAGAGCTGTCATCACAGAACACCGTCGCAGGCGTCCTAGCGATGGCTGTGATCACGGTAATTGCGGTGCACACCTGGTACTTTACCTTAGGAGCAGCGTGAGAGGGAGAGAGAGCGTGCTGCATCTGAAGATCACTGGTGTAGGTAGGAGGTGTGGGCTGTTCGGGTCGCCCTCCATCTCTCCCGCAGCCCCGGGAATGTTGTGCGTGCCGGAGGGCATCGGCTGCGCGTGCCTCCCACGCCGTGTCTGCCGTGGGCTGTCCTAAATCCGTGCACTTGAGTGCTCCTTCTCACTCGGCCTTTTTAAGGCCCCTTCTTTTTTTCGTCCGCCCCAAAATGCCAGCTTTCGTTGCGTTCTGCGCACCTCAGCTTGAATACCCCGTTTTTGCTTCTGCACGGTAAAACGTGTACGTCGTTCGGCTAACTTGGATTTCACATCTCGGAGGCTTCGTTGTCGGCCTTGCGATTATTCTTCAGCCTGCGCTGAATTACAACGTGAATGTAATTGTGCGTCAGGAAATTTGCGTCCCCCCCCTCTTCTCCTCCACGTTCGGCTTCAGCTTGGCTCACTCACACACTTTGTGTCCTCTGGAATATAACGGTTCGACTGGATGAACTGGGAATTTGTTTCAGTAATTAACTACACCAAAACACAACAACAAAAGAGATCTGTTCTATTCATGTGTTTTTGTCCCGTTTCCATCGCTCGTGTCGTGCACATTTGGCAAGCAAGGGACGTGTTCAGTTGGTCATTAAAATGGATGACAAATTGAGCTTGTTTAGTTGTGTGCTCCTGAGAGCACCTAGGTAGCCTCCTCTAAGTGATGCCAGCGTGTCACTTAGTGAGACCTCCATAGCTAAGAGTCTGCACCACACTCTCCATCTCAAAGCATTTTTTATTTCCCCACACTGCAGGCATCAGGGACCCGAACATGTGGCATGAATGTTGCCAACCATGGAAGCAATCGATAGCACATCTTAACTCGGAATGCTAACACCTTCTGCTCCCATCATGCATATAGAGTGCTGTAGATAATGGAAATGTCAAGGGGTACGGCTCAGACTATATCTGATTCATTTCGAACAGTTCTGTGAAACACTATCGGGCTGTGATGCGTCTGCGTAGACGCTCTGCTACAGGGCTGCGAGGTCATGGCTGAGGAAGGCGCTCATGAAGGGTTGTGCACTGAGCTTCTGAGGGGGCCCACTGGGAAGATATGTGACTTCCAGGGAGGGAATTGCCCCTGTCCGTGGTTCAAGACCCCTTGCTTTTAATGGACTGGGAGAATTCCGCTGTTACATCTCTATATCTGTAAAGCTTAAGCTACGATTTTGTTTGTCTGTCTGTTAAGCCGCAGATTTGAAATTTGGCACACAGGTACTCACTCGACGCGAGGTTTCACATAATGGAAGTTCATTAAACTGCAGAACGGTTACTTACTATGTTGAAAATTTAAAATTCAGTCTTTGCTTGGCAAGGCAGAAGTAATGATGTCACATGCCGATGTCACGTAAAGATTGTGATGCTGACAGATTTTCTTGCCCCACACACACCCACAATGTATATGCTTTACACGCAGTGGTGGCCAGAGACCTCTCACGCTACATAGGCACTTTCTCTCTCGCACACACGCGCGCACAGTGGTAAAGTTTGTCAATGTACAGTACTGTGCAAAAGTCTTAGGCATGCAACTTCAATGTGTGTTGAGAAGTACAGGT
>UFQX01000482.1:240957-379115 GCA_900497675.1 Arapaima gigas | reverse complement strand
CACTTCCACAAACATGTTGTGAAGATCAGACTTTGATAGATCCCTGTTCTTTAAATAAAACAGATCAACCACTCACACCTGATTGTCATCCCATTGACTGAAAACACCTGACTCTATTTTCACCTTCGAATTATCTGCTAAGCCTAAAGGTTCACATACTTTTGCCACTCACAGGTATGTTTCATTGGATCNATTGACTGAAAACACCTGACTCTATTTTCACCTTCGAATTATCTGCTAAGCCTAAAGGTTCACATACTTTTGCCACTCACAGGTATGTTTCATTGGATCATAAATAAATGACCAGGTCTAATTTTTTTGACTCATTTGTTTGATTCGGTTCTCTTTATCTACTCTTAGGATTTGTGTGAAAATCTGATGTAGTTTTAGGTCAAATTTATACAGAAATATAGAAGTTCTGAAGGGTTCACAAACTTTCAAGCACCACTGTAAGAAATAAGAAGTTCCTGGAGAAAAAATATTTGCATAGAGGTATTAGAAAATTTGGATTCTCAAAATGCTTATCAAAAAACCAAAAACTTAGGTCTGCACAAAAGTAAAGCGTTTTAGTGAAGTTATTTGGTGAATTTTCTGCATCTATCATTGCTTATCTTCCACAGCAGTGCAAAACAATAAGCTGAATGAGAATGATGGGAAAATTAAAAGAAAGAAGGCTTTGTAAGGAAGAAATTTCATGTTTTGTATGGGAGACCCCTGCAGATGCTGGGATTGTAATTCACTGGATTGGTGAATAGGAGGAGTGACCGACCTTGAGTCACAGTGGCATTTTGCCTGGCAGGCAGCAGTTACTTCCCATGTCAGCTGTGCACTGCTGTCATGCCATGCTGTGAAGGCATCAAACTGATGACTGAAGGTCATCATTGTGGTAGTTGTCAGTGATTAGAAACCTACAGATGGTGCCGGGAGAGATTGATTACTTATATTAAAAATGAAATATTCTTTTGGTAAAGATTATTTGATTTTAGCCCAACTGTCCTCTACAGGGAAACAGTAAAAGGGACATGAATGGTACAGAACCCTATAAAGACTCTGCAGTTGGAGACTCATTAAGAGACATTTATTGAGTGGCTTCATTTGAATAACTGGACTTAGGAGAGGCCATATATTCTTGCTGGCATTTTAAAAATGTGATACTGAGTGCTAATGAATGTCCTACTTTGGTAGGTTCAGTTGAGCATCTCAGCAGTTACCGTATGTGTCCCCACAGCAGTGGTGGCCCCAAAGGGAATTGCAGTGAGCTTCCAGTGTCATCAGGAACGCCACCCAGGCAGTGGGAGTCATAGTGGTGCCACAGATCCTTTTAGGGGCTGCTGGGGATCAGCAAACTAATTTGCAGCTCTCAAATAAATAAGTCATCTTCCATTGTGCTGCACCATGTGAGTCCACAAGGCCTTTACTGTGGTTTTGACTCCTCCCCATCTTTGAATGCCTGATGGAAGTAAAAGTGAAAACTGAATGTAAAGTCTTTTGGTTGACGTAGACTTTGATGAGATTTGGCAAGGTCTGGATGAGAAGTGATTGTTTAAATACTGTTATTTTGATGACAAGGAAGCTGTGTTAAAGCCAGACCCTCTGTATGTCTTTCTGTAGACCACTGACAGCCATGACTACTGACAAGCTGGACCTGCAGGATTGTTTGGAGCATGGAAGAACAGCCAAGGTAGGTCACAATAGATGCTATCTGTGTGTGTGTGTGTGTGTGTGTGTGTGTGTGTGTGTGTGTGTGTGTGTGTGTGTGTGTGTCTATCTGAGAGAGCTACTGCAGATAATCAATTTTTTTCCAAAGAGATGGGATTATTTAGTTGTGACATCAGACCAGACAAGGCTTATGAATCTCTTATTTATAAGAAATAATCAGATCTTTCTCTCAGAGCCACAGTTAAGAAAGGCTCTGACATGATTTTTGAGAAGGTTAACCGTGTTAGTATCCCTGGAAGACCATCCTGCTGTGAACACTCTGAGGGTCTCCTCAAGTATAGCTTGCCTCCCTTCTACCATCATCCACCTAATGGAGATCGGTCACGGTGTGGCCACCCAAATCCTGCATTACTGTTAGCATTGATGCCTCTGCATATATTGAGCTGAGCCACAGCCTTCTGTCCCCCCAGGTGTCTGGGGGTAAAGGGGTATTCAGATAAAGAGTTCAGGTGTACCACCATTTCCTGTAAGGCACAGCCAGTAAAAGAAACAGTAATCCTTTTTGTTGTCTTGTTGCTGTCAGCTTGGAGTCTTTCAGTCCTGCAGCAGAACCCAAGATCAGCGACTAGCAAAGGCTTTTTGTGTTTCGTGTTGGTGCCGTGATTCTGCCACTTTGACAGAGGAGTCACTAATGTACGGTACATAGTGTTATTATGTTTATTACTTTGGCATCAAACCTTTACTTTGGTTTGTGAATAACAGCATTTAACTCGGAAACAACTGTTCGTACAACCGTTTCATTTGTTTATAGATCGATCGTACATTGTTTTTTGCCTTTGACTAGTTTCATGCAAGCACAACACAAATTTGTACACTACATGGCCAAAAGTATGTGGACACGTGAACATTACATCCATATACGCTTATTGAACATTTAATTTCAAAAACATGGATATTAATATGAAGTTGGTCCCCTCTTTGCTGCTATAACATCCTTCACTCCTCTGGGAAGGCTTTCCACTAGATTTTGGATCAGGGATTTGCTCCCATTCAGACCCAAGAGCATCAGTGAGGTCAGGCTGATTTTGGGTGGCTCGCAGTTGGCTTTCCAATTCATCACAAAGGTGTTTGATCAAGTTCAGGTCTGGACTCTGCAGGCCAGTCAAGTTCTTCCACACAAGACTCAGTAAACCATTTCTTTATGGACCTCGCTTTCTCCATTGGGTCATTGTCACACTGAAACAGAGAAGGTCTCTCCCTCCCCAACCTGCTGCCATAAAGTAGGAAGCATATAATTGAATTCTCTAGGAGTTCACTGTATGCTGTACCATTAAGATTTCCCTTCACTGGCATCAAGGAGCCCAAACCATGAAAAAGAGCCCCAGACCATTATTCCTCCACCACCAAACTTGACAGCTGACACGATGCATTCGGGCAGGTAGGTTCTCCTGGCATCCACCAAACCCAGGTTTGTCCTTCAGACTGATAGATGGGGAAGTGTGATTCATCACTCCAGCGAACGCGTTTCCACTGCTTCAGAGTCCAATAGCAGCATCCTTTAGAACGAGCTGATGCTTGGTGTTGCACATGATGATCTTAGGCTTGTGGGCAGCTGGTCAGCCGTAGAAACCCAGTTCGTGAAGCTCATGACAGACAGTTCTTGTGCTGACGTTGTTTCCAGAGGCAGTTTGGAACTTGGTAGTGTGTTTTGCAACTGAGGACAGACAAATTTTACACACAATATGCTTCAGCTCTCGATCCTGTTCTGTGAGCTTGTGTGGCCGACCGCTTCATGGTTGAACTGTTGTTGCTCCTAGATGTTTCCACTTGACAGTAGCAGAAATAACGGTTTACTGAGGCATGCCCAGCAGGACAGAAATTTGACTGATCTGTTTGGAAAGGTGGCATCGTAAGACAGTGCCATGTTGAAACTGCATGGCCATAATGAAGTAGCCAAACCCATTGATTACAAGGGCTGTCCACATAGTTTTGGCAATGTAGAGTAGCCCAAAAAGTATCCTTGTTTAAAGGATTGAATGAAAAAGCAAGTGAATATCATGTAAGATTATTTTACAACATGGTGCATGGCGTCATCAAGGAAGAGTGCAGTGCAGAAACGTGTTGAAGGCTGGAATGGTGATGTGAAGACGTGTGTGTTCATGTCAAAGTACTGGTTTGTCTTTTCAGTTCGGCAAAGTGAGAACCATCACCACTCGGTCTAATTCTATCAAGCAGGGCAAAGACCAGCACTTCCCAGTCTACATGAACGAGAAGGAGGACATTCTGTGGTGCACTGAGATGGAGAGGTAGGCGTCTCTTGCATCCTATCGCACACAAGCAAAACACTTTAATGTGCCACTGTTTAGTAAATTTGGTGTCTAAATTGGCTGGTTGAAAAACCTCCAGCACGTTTGTGGGCCCCTGTGGTGTAGCTCTTTGAATGAGACAGCTCTGAATAGTGATTTAGCCTTCAGTCCCTGTGACAGCTCTGCTTTGTGCCCACTGAGTTTACCTGCATTTTCTCAGTGCGTCTCAGGAATCACAGTTTAGGTGAATACACTGCATGTATGTGTGTCAATCAGAAACAACTGGCTTACAACTTGTGTTTGAACAAGAGTTCGGTTATTAATGTTTCACAAGTAATCATGAGTTTTCACAAGTATTCAAGTAACTATCCGTTTCAGAACCACCTAATTTTACCGTCTTAAAAAGTGACTTTCTCAGATAAGGTAATAATAAGTTAAGGTGCTGTAATGTCAGGTTCTAAGCTAAAAATGATGGTGGTGGTCCACTCTTTATACAATTATGGGGATAATAAAAGGGACTGAACAAGAATTATCTGCAAAAATGAAATGCAATACAGTGTAGAATGTGACATGATCTATCATACAGTTAACATGTCAGTGACGTTAGATAAGAATAGCTGGGCACTAACAGGGAATCTGATCATTAAGTATATGGACTGGTAACTTGAATATTGCTGATTCAAGTACTGTGATGGTCCAAAGTATGTGTCAGCTGATGACTGAAATAGGGTGAGTGCTGTGTAGTGCTGGTGGGTCTGATGTTTCCTCCCTCCCCATGTGTACGGCAGGGTGTTCGGCTTCCCTGTCCACTACACAGACGTGTCCAACATGAGTCGGCTCGCCAGACAGAGACTCTTGGGAAGGTCGTGGAGCGTGCCTGTCATCCGTCACCTGTTCGCCCCACTCAAGGAGTACTTCGCCTGTGTCTAAACCTCCACCACCCTCGGCTGGAGAGCGCCAAACACAAGGACTGATATTTAACCTGAAACAAACAACAAAAAAAGCAAATTTACTCCTCTTGATTATTCTGATACATTTAAAAGTAGATGTTTTACATAATTTCTTGAATTTTAAATGTTGTTCTTTTATCCTATTTAATTTTTTAAGTCATTTTAATTTTTTGCAATGTTATCTAGTCAGTTTTTTTTTTTTAAATGAATTATATGTGTGCAAGCTGTACTTGAGACAAGGCTTTCTTTTTACAGCACTGGGCAACAACTTGGGAACGACAGACAGGTGAAAACTACATGTGTGTGTGTGTGTGTGTGTGTGTGTGTGTGTGTGTATGTATATATATGTATGTATATATATGTATACACACACACACACATATACATACATATATATATATATATATATATATATATATACACACACACACACACACACACACACACACACACACTGCATAGTACTACAGGCTTATACATATGTGTGTGTTAACCTGGGAAATCATTGCAACATGATGGTGAAGGAAAAGAGCACAGGCTGGTGTTATGAGGGTGGGGATAAGGGGGGGGGGGTGGTAAAATAATCTTCAGTAACACTCACAGTTCCAGCTACTGAGCCTTTTGTGACAGAGTTAGGAATCAACAGCAAAACCATTGTTTTGTACACTGTCGACACAGTCCTGTCTTAAGGAGACCTTGGATTGAAGAAACAAACAGACCAGTCCACTTACCTCTTGTTTACAGCTCATACACACAATTTAAAAGGTACTACTGTACAATGGTGACTATGTTATGGTGCTTTAAGATGATGAAAAACATCTCTCTCATGTGGCCTTACAATATGGATAGACAGGGATACAGGCAGCAGTAGCCAGGAAGGTTGCTTTGGCTTCCTTTGTCTTTTGTATTTCCGTTTTGCCATTTGCAGCTCGACGGTGTGACTTCCACAAAAAGAGGTAATGCAATACTTAAAAGTGGCAAACAGAGGTCCCCGCGAAACACCGCAGGGGCGAGAGAGCAAAGATAAAGAGCGTAAGACAGAGCAACAAATATGCCACTACTGCATTTTTTTAACTACCACAGCTTTTGTACAACTTACTGGTGCTTTTTTCAGTCCTTTGGCCTTGTTATTCTCAGGCCCATTGCCTGTGGCAGCACAAACCAGAAGAATTAAAGCCAGCCAAGTGGGCAGCGATGTTTTTTGTCATCCAAAAAACCTTTAGATCACAGACTGTGGTAAACTACTTTTCTAGTTTCACCCAGGACAATGTCATTTTACTGTACAACTGTGTGAGGGCAGTGGACAGAAGGGAGGCGTTTTGATAGCCAGCTGTGCGCAGCCCCTTCTGTCCATACCCCCGCAAGCTATATTCAGTCAGGTGCAAATCTTCAACAATATGGTGCGGCTTCACATTGCTCTTCTGCCTTTTTATAGCCGTTTGATGTGTATGCTAATGTTTCGTTATTGTTTTCCCTCCCTGTATGTGATCCTCCTTCCCTTTTCTCGTGTGCTTTTTATTTCTTGTTTTGCTTTATGATGTGAATTGTAAGACCCATGTAGTACTTGATCATGCTAGGGCTGTGCCAGTAGATGTGAAAGAAAAGGAAAGGAGAGTGGGAGGGAAGGGGGGGGTAGATATTTTTGTAATCAGAATGATGGATATATTGGATTTGTTGAGCTAGCCGTGACTTGCCTGGAGACGGTGTCGCATGCGAGGAGGATCAGCGGTGTACCGAGCATGCGGCCCATCTTCTTTCTCCACTGTTTTCCTCCATTTTAGCGTAGAAAGTGTCGCTGTGTAATAAATGTCACATCACAGTGATTCTAACAACATGCGGCCTGTAAGGTGTGAACCAGGAGAAAGGAACTTCTCAAGACACCGCACTGGGTATCCGCATGTGAAATCCTCGTCCACTCAGCCTGGACGCTCCCTCAGTCTCTGGGAAACAGGCAGGAGGGGTTATAGCCTATGCTCTGCTCTGCTTCTCTAACAGCCCTGAGGGCCTTGTTCCTCCATCAGTTCCCAGCGCTGCACATTCTCAAACCCGGACGGTGGCATTCTCTGCTGTGAGGCTGGGGGTGCTTCCACTTGCTCTGCCGTCGCAGTGTTCGGTTGTCTCCATCGAAAATGAAACAAAAAGTAACACGAATTGATTGAATCATTAGATTTTATCCTTCTATTCCTACGTGATGATAAACTTTCTCCATAGAAAGCAAATGTGACAAAGGACCCCAGCCACAGGTAAATGGATTTATACTGTAGTAGCCACCATTGCACTGGATTTATGTGATATCTTCAGCTTTTGATAGCAAAACAATTGATCCTTTCTCCTTCGGTCCAACACAAATAGATGATAATAATAATACCTAGATTTTATTGTACATAGTTTGCCTGTTGCTGTTTTTTTGTCATGTCTTTTTAAATTACCTATGGGATGTACAAATATGATTCTTTGCTAATATATATCATAAAATTAGTAAAGCTTAGGGTGGGACAGAAGAGCTGAATTTGTATGAAAATAAGCTATGAAGCAGCGGGACGGAGTGAGAGGGAGGGACTCCAGGCCTGCCTTTTGTATTTATGAAATGTTTTTATGTCTGATTGAAAAGTGGCTTGTGATGAACTTGTGATCTTAACAATAACGTCTCGACAGCTTTAAGAAGGAAAAATCTCAGCTTTGCCGCACAGCCCTACATGCGGTGGTTTGTTTGTTCCTTTGCATTTTCTTTTATAAAAACTAAGAAGAGGGACTGTAGGTTTTTCATAAGGTGCTAAACAATTTTATCTGAAAAAGAAAAATATATTGTTAGGAAGAAAAATCAACTTGTCTTGACAATGACTGTTTTTAAGTTCTCGTAGTAATGGAAAAAAAAGCACTATTATTTTACTCTTATATGAATATATTAACAAAGGCATTTTAACTTTGTACTTGAAAAAAATAAAAAAATAAAAATGGACAGATTCATGTGTTTTAGCCTAGACATTGCTGTAGTCGGTGCTTATCTGTGGGAAAATCATGTATTCATATTGGAAATTAGAAATACATTTGGTAATAACTTTTACTGTTACATATGTACTTGCTTGGTTTCCTGGCGACAGTGCTTCTCTACCCTACATTCCATGCAGCAAAACCCCTCCGTGTTTCTTTCTGATGTTTGTTTTACGTTCATTGGACTGTAATTTTTACTGTCGCTTTGATATTTATTGACAACAATAATGTACATTTCACAGACTTAACAGGTCAATTCTCTATATATCTCTCAGTGATACTATTGTACTTCTGTGTAACTATTTTTCGTGACATAGCTGTTGATGGATTATACTATTCTAAAAGGTCAGTGCGTACACCCGTTGTAACGGTCACACTCGCTCCACCTTCGTCCCGTTTTTTCAGTGCCCAGAAAGAAGAAAAAGACTCCTTTCTTATGTACTTGTGCTGGAGAACACTTGAATAAATGTACTGTTTTTGTGCAAAAAAAAGAGCCTTAGTCATTTTTTACTTGCTTTACTTTGCTACTGACTGGGCTCTAAATCATCTTATTCTGACAGGTCTTGCACCTGTGTAGAACCTCAGTGTGTTTGGAAGGTGTGCGTGAACATGGCTCAGTGGGGAGGGCTCTCACTTTTCAGCCCTACAGTTACAAGTTTGAATCCAGCTGTCTGTCTGCTTTTGTGTGGATTTTTCCTAATGATGCCGTTTCTTCCCTCTATTCCTGAACACACTACTCACTCTAAACGGACCTTGGTGTGAGTGTTAATGTGTGGCGGGTATATGTACCCCTCCTCGTGTGATGCTGGGCGGATGGATGGATTGGTATTACTGTAACGGCACTTCTGGTAAGAAGTGCTTGTAGAAATTCAACGGAAGCGGTCAACTGCACTCCCAATTCAGTGGTCTTGTTATAATAATTGCCCTGTTCACCAGCTAAATTAATCATTAGAACAAGTAAGCTGTTGTTCAACCCAGACATCACAGGAAACAAGTCAGCTTTTTGTTGCCTAATATAATAAATGTGATCATATTTTTTAGGGGTCCCGTCAACACCCTGCCTGCCACATTGCCACCGTGACAATGGTACAAACCGTACGGTGTGGACACGCCACCGCTGCGTGTCTATTGGTCGGAAGGAGCGTCTGACCACTCGTCATTGGTGCACCGTCGTGCCGCCGCTCGTCATTGGTCCGCTGCGAGAGGGGAGCTGCGCGCGCTGCGGTGCGGGGAGCGGCGGCTGTCGCGCGGGGCGAGTGGGAACGTGGCGGAGACGCGGCTGTGGACGTGCGGCATCACGGCTGAAGGTACGTGCGACCGTGGTGAAAGCCGCCCGTCGCTGTTTGTCCGGGCGCTGCGTTAACGACACTGAACACGTCAGTGGCGTCGCTCTTCGTCTGGGCTGCGGCACGCGCGGGCCGTTGAATTTCTCCCTTTATTGTGTGACACGCACTTACTGCAGTTTAATATTCTCGATGTTATTTAAACTTGGCGATTTGGACTGAAAAATGCCGCAATTCCCGCTGCGGCACCGGCGCAGAGGCTGTTTGCAGCCGGTTTATCTGCAGGAGAGGGGGGGGTTCGGCCACGGAGACCCCGCGCTCCCCTCTTTTCTGCTGCCCTCTTTTCTGCTGCCCTCTTTCGGGCTGCTGTCAAGGGCTGTGAGGTGACCAGGGCGTCAGGGCTTCTCTCCCCTTTTCCCTCATTGTTCTTCTTCTCCTCCTGTCCCTCTTTTGCGTCTTCTCTTGGTTTCTTGTCTCATGGTTTCTTTCCTTCTCCTCCTCATGGTTCAACTCCTGGTTTCATCTGGTTCCTCTCTGTTGGTTTTTCTCTCTTCATTCCTCTCCTGGTTCCTTTGTGTTCCGTGGAGGCGCCTGTCAGGTTGTCCATGTGATACTGGTGACCAAAACTCATTCCAGGAGCCAAACAAAGATCCATCTGCTTGTTCCTTCTGTATGATCCAGATGAATGTACGAGGTCCTGTGTGGAGATGAGGAGGGGTGTCCTGCGGTTTGGTGTTTTGCAAGCTGGGAACATATTCACGTTTGCGCCATAGTACCTCTGTGGTCCAGCATATCGGTATGATATCAAACTAAATATCAAGTCTTATTTTTTAAAGTCAGCTGTCTGTTTGCCACATGAAGCCCTTTCATTGTTGACATGATGGCATTATTGACTAATTTGTCAAAAAAATGTATGCAGTTGTCCTAAATTTAATTCATGATTTATTCATGTTTTGAGTCCAGGGAGACAGGCGTTCCCCTGAGCACAAAGAGGCCAGTTGTTTTATTGTTCAGTGATGCATTTCACTGCTGAGAGCCCTGTTTTGGCACCGGAGTGATCCTTGGGTTGGTGCCTCTGTTTTCGCCATGATAAATAAGTATATTCTTCTGAAGGCACCGCTGATAACCACACTGGGCAGAATATCCTCCTGGAAAAGATGTATTATGACACTGAGCGAACGGGTGATTGGGCCCCCAACCCCCTTCTTTTTTGTCCCGCCGACGGCTGGTAATGCTGTCCAGTGTCTTCTGGCAGCTGTCTGCTCCCATCACAATTCATTTAAAGCCACACATGAGCAACCACCCAGCCATCTTCTCTGTGCACAACGCTGCCTTATTTTTTAACTCCATCTTTTTCTCCCCTGATCGGAATGCGTGGCTGCGGGAGGAGAAAAGAGGGCCACGGTTTGTCCACTTGCGTTCACACACACGTATGTATACACATACACAAAAACGCACAGGGACACTCAAGCAGACATGCGCGTGTGTGATGTGTGACGTTTCAGCCTCAGTGTCCCTGGGCAAGAACAATAATGGTACGTAGTGGGAGAGAGGGCGCTTTGTGGTGTGAAGGTGTGTCGACAGGGGCTTGGGGTCTGTGATCAGACACACCCTGTGTTCAGATTGGGGCCCCTCCCTTTCTGTGACCACAGTTGGGTCTGGTTGGGAGAGAGCGCAGGCTGGTAACAAGACACACGCTGTGCTCACACAGGCAACGGAGGCATACAGGTGCTTAATAATGGAGGTAGACATCTAGCCATTGGTAGTTAGGGAGTATAAATACTAAATATTGATGTATCAGTAGCAATTTTGGTTTATTTTACTGCTATTGCTTCTTTATGCAAAATAGTCTTCATGAGGTGATTTTATTGATGCATAGCAGTTTGGTTTAATGCTGATATTTGCTGGAGGGACATGCAGGTAATGTTGTTCAGGAGCAAAGTGCTGTGCTGAATTGGCCGTCGTTGGCATTTTCCTTAGTGCTGCATTGAAGGAAAGTGACCTGATCTCTTGCGATTGTGGCTGGGCCATGAGGGGGACCAAGTGCTGGATGCACTGGGCGTGTCTCCTGCAGTCTGAGGTAGCTGAGCTGTGGTGAACAGAGTGCTGCTGTAGTCCGTTTCAGCCAGCCAAATCTAGTGCCAGGGGCGTGGCCCCCAAGGGTTTGGGGAAGACCTCCAACAGTGCAATGGGTGGGGCCACTGGGGAAATGGGAAAGGCTGGCAGCAGTAGTGAGGGTATGGCCACTGCCTGGCATGGCCCAGCATGCCATGTGGCAGCAGCATGGGAGCTGCAGAGCCTTTTTTCCCCTTTGCTCATAGTCGTAATTATGGAGAACATGCCAGCACAGTGGTTGTGGGCTGATTTTCTCTCATTCTCATAGGGAACATATGAATTTTGTATCCCTTAAGTATAGGTCTGTATACAGTACTGCTGCATATTGACCCTATTTCTAAGTTAATATGTGTAAATATAGGGGATTTTTCAGTGTAATTCAAATAATGTACAAAACCTCACCTTGCACTGTTTTACTGTTGTTCTCCTAAATTGTTTTGTCTGTTTTTTCAGTACAGTTGGTTTGCTTAAACAGTGAAAAGTGAACAGTTGCATGGTTTAATTTTTTAATCTCTTAAATGATCTGTGAGAATTTGTTTGGTCTTTAAAAGTCTTAATTATAAATATCTAGACACATTATAGATATAATAAGCATTTATCCATTTTGAGCTGTGGATGTTGTTTGGATTTGGAAATTGTAGGCTGCTTTGAACATTGAGGGGAATGTTCATGGGTGACCGCAAGCAAGGGCTTGGAACAGGCTAAGTGGAAAAAAGCTATTTGATCCATTAAAAATACCTGTGACCAACACTATGTCAGAAGCTTCTCTGGATGCAGTACAGGACCGCTGTGTGTTTTCTACATTACTTAGTGATTCAGCTGGTCCACAGCTCAGTGATGGATTCTATTGGCAGATCATACATACCTAATGCTGGAAGTCATGAGGGGGGAAAAGCGGGAGTGCCATTTATTTAAAAAGCTAAATGCAGTGTTTCACGCCACATGCACACTGCAATCGCTTTGCCTCCTTTCCTGCAGTATTCAAATGTAAGGTGTAAAAATCTAAAAATCATTAGGGTTCTTTCTGGAAGTTTTATCGGTTTTCGTGTGGGACAGTTACATCCACAAAGAAAAAAATGCACAAAGCTGCAGTCCAAAAGGACTCCAAACCTTAATGCCTGGTTCCAGAGGACAGGAGAGTTCAGGCTGTTCAAGAGTGATGTATGACTACAATCCACATCTCCAATTAGCGTACAGAGCTAATGCAGCAGCATATTGCCATGCTGGGCTATCATCTGCCACCCTGTGATGCAGCACTTCTTCCCTGCTGGGAGGGGTGTCTTCCTGGATGACAGTGCTGCCATCCACATACCGTACGTAAGCGGGTGATTTGAGAACAAAAGGTTTCATCGCCTTCCGACTGGTATAAAGTGGACGAACTTTTCATGGAAGAGAGGTACCAGATTCCTAAAAGTCAGTTACAGAACCTTGCTGACTTCATGTTAGATTTTTGAAGTTCTAGCTGAACATGTTGAAGCAATAACATGCTGGATCAAATTGTTGTGTTTGTGTGTATGTGTACGTATGTGTGTGTACATATACATATACTCACACACATGCACACATTATAATTTAGTTCTATTTATAGCAAGTACATTATAATCTCGTCATTGTTGTATAACATCAGTGGGAATTGATTTTATGGAGGACAAAGAGCACCATGAACAAAAACAAAATAATCATTAATAAAGAAGAACTGAACTTGAAAACTACATCAAATAGTAAAGTTAATGGTAAAACAATAAACAATATAGAAAATAAGTATACTGATAAACCCTAAACATATAGATACATTCTTTTACATGCAAACTTATATGCAAATTAAAACACTCGTTTGTCCTCCGTAACATTTGAAATTTAACTTTGACTTGATATATTTCTGTCAAATGCTTAGCGATTTAAAAAGATACAAGCTATGAGTAAAATTACTAAAATGCATAATTAAATTTTGAGAAGCACGACTATATTTCTTTAAAAATGACCCATTTGTGCCCAATTTTGTTGTAGGTATTAGTGATGAGTAATCCCTTTATATCTATAGAAAATCTTGTTTTATGCAATGGTCCATATTTCTCTGGATGTATGATGTTGAAGCAAAACTGTAGTTTCTGAAAACACTGCAAGTGTGGTGCCTGTTGGGTACATTTAGAGAGATGTTTTTATTTACCACCTACGTGAAAATGTTTCTGGTTGACTGCAAACACAATGTGTTGTCACCCATGCTGAATGGCAAAGAAAGTGTTCAGTACCAGTAAACAGACCTGAAATCATTTTTTGACATTTTGGTTTTGGGTGAATGTTGGCTGGCACGCCAAAACAACTTCACAGGGGAAGAAACCTGGCTAGACAGCCCCTCAGTCAAACCCCTAGTGCCAAATTGCACATTGTAACAGTAATAAGCTGCCTTTGCAGAGAATATAAAGAACTGATTATTTTCAAGACAAAGTTTGTGAACCAATTACCTGGATTCATGAATTAATTTCTTATAAAATGTGCTTTGATCTTCACAGTAATAGACAAATGCAAGTCACCTAAACTAATGACACACAAACAGTTGTACTTTTCATGTCTTTTTTGAACGCATTGTTTAATCATTCACAGTCCAGGCTGGAAAAAGTACATGAAACCATGTATGTAATAATGTAGAACCTCTTTTTACCAGCAATAACCTGCACCAAACATGTTCTGTAGCTGCTGATCAGACTTGCACTGCAGTGAGGAGGAAGTTTAGACCATTCCTCCCTTTAGTTCATCTGTATTTCTGAGATACCTTACATAAACAGCCCTCTTCAGGTCATCCCACAGCATCTTAGTTAGATTAAGATCTGGACTCTGACTTCCAAAACACAAATTTTCTGTTTTTTAAAACATTCTCTTGTTTACTTACTCTTTTTTTTGGATCACTGTCTTGTTGCATCATCCAACTTGTGTTAAACTTCAGGTGATGGGTGCTACCCTGATATTCTCCTGGAAAATTTCTTAATACAATTTTGAATTCATTGTCCCCTCGATGATAGCAAGCTGTCCCAGCTCTGAGGCAGCAAAGCAGCCCAAAGCACGATGCTCCCTACACCTTGTTTCTCTGTGGGGATGAAGCATTTCGTGTTATTGTGCAGTTCACTTTTCCTTCAAAACATAGTGTATTTTTAAAAGTTCAACTTTTCCCCTCATCTGTCCATAGAACATTGTCCCAGAAGCACTGTGGAACCTTTAGGTGGTCTCCTGCAAATTTAAACGGTGCAGCAATGTTTTTTTTTTTTTTTTTTTTTTGAGAGCAGTGGTTTCCTCCATGATGTCCTTCCCTGAACACCATTCTCGTTCAGTGTTTTTCTTATACACAGGAACAGAGACTTTAGAGCAAGTTCTAGAGATTTCTGCAGGTATTTTACTGTCACCCTTTTTTATCTCCTTCATCATTGCACATTGTGCTCTTGGTGTGATCTTTGCAGGATGCTCACTCCTAGGGAGAGTAGCAACAGTACTGAATTTCCTCCATTTGTAGACAGTTTCTTATTATGGACTGATAAACACTCAGGTCTTTAGAAAAGCTTCTATAGTCTTTTCCAGCTTTGTGCATCTCTACAATTCTTCTAAGGTCCTCTGAAAGTGATTTTGATTGAGGAATGCTGCACATAAACAGATCTTTCTTGAGAAGAGCAGATTGTCAGTAACCTGACTTTGTATGTGTATTGTATTTTTTTTTTTTTTTTGAATGCACATAGTTTTACCTAAACCTTTAACCGCTAATAGAAAACAAAAACGCAACAGATTAGAGTATTCATTATAGGTGAGATTTTTAAAGATATTATTAGCACATCTGTATTTGTTATTCAGGTTGCATTTCATTCATATGGAAGAGTCTTCTCTGGCAGTAATATCCCTAAATTTTAAGACCTGAATTATCCACAGTGCAAAGGAACTTCTTTCTGATAAGGCCTGGGAACATCTTTAGAGCAGTCTGTGAGGAATTTACATGTTTTCCCTGCTTTTTTGCAGATAAATTGAGCAGTGTGCAGTGTTACTGAAGCTGGGACTGGAAACAGACAGCTGACACTCTGCTCTGGCTGGCACTGTCATTGTCCCTCTATCTAGTTTCTTTCCATTGGACCAAGTGCACTTTCACATTTCCTCCATCTTCTTTTTCATGATCCATGGTGGACCATTTGTTTTGCTTCTACATTGCTGTAAGACCTTGGGAGAACTGCTGTAATTAGTCACACAAGCAATGAATTAAATTAGGAGAGTTACGTCAAATTCCCACAGTATGGCAAATTCTAAGTTGTATATGACAACGAATAACACATTTGGGTTTTATTTAATTTCAAGTCTGATATTAATGAATTAAACTTGTGAATGTCAATAATGATAAATATCAATAGAAAAAAGTGGAAGCCTTTGTGTATTATCTGGGCGGTTAACTGCATGTACATTGTTGGGAACTACATGTGTAAATACATATGACACATGCATCCCAGAAACAGCTCAGGACTGTTTAATGGCAAGACTAGGTAGAGGCAGATTTCCCACCACTTCTTAAGGGTTTTCACTGACTTCATTACACAAACACTCAATGAGTTTCTCATTAATAGGTAAAGGCTTTTAATTTTACCACATATGAACCAACCAGATTACTTAGTTCGTAAATGAAGTAACTTCTACCAGAGAAAGAAAATAATTAACTATACTTTGGTTTAATAGGTAGACTTTTACTTGATGTTTGGCTTTTAACTGTATGCTCGGTCCCATTTAACGAAAAAATGTTTTTCTTGACAGATTCTTAGTATTGCTTGATCTAATTATGTAATGTGTACATTTTTACATGTATTTGAGCCTTTGCAGTTCCAACATAAAATTCATATTTGATAAATTGCCACTGCATTAATGCAATACCAATATCATTTTTGTGCTTTTCTTATTAGTGTGTGTTGTACTGTTTCTGCCTGGGCACAAGAAGACAAAGATCTGTTCTGTCCTGCTACGTGAAAAAGTCTTTAAATAATTGATTACTTTTCTACTGCAGTAAATTATTTAGCACACACTGTAAAAGAAATTTTAGTAAAGGTCTCATTTTCTTACTTTTTTTTTTTTTTTTTGCTAAAATGCTGTTCGTTTTTTGCTCATGAATGCTGTTCATGAGCTTTTATTTACTGTATGGTGTCTCTATCCTGCAATACATACACATGTATTTATGGCTTCTAATATAATCTGTTGGCCAGTGAAGTAAATCACTTTTCGGTTTTGAGTTCCTGCAACTAATATTTTGGGAGGGGTATGCTAGTGCTATGCTGTACCACTGAACTGTTTGCTGTTGCTTATGATACTGCTTTTGTTATGTTGTCATTATTAAATTGTCTTACTCAAACTTTACATTCTGCCTAATCTAAACTGCCACCAAGCTATCTGTCTTTGCCAGGGATGAAAGAAGAGCAAATCTGTTTTGAGTGGTTATACTTAATAATCTGTGTCCATGAGCCTCAACACACTTCAGAGCAGGAGAGATCACACTGTTATGTCCTCTTCCCCACAGGAAGATGGCTGCTAACTCAGCAACAGTACGCATCCTGATCAAGGGTGGGAAGGTGGTGAACGACGACTTCACCCACGAGGCGGATGTGTACATTGAGAATGGGATCATTCAGCAGGTTGGCCGGGAGCTCATGATTCCTGGTGGCGCCAAGGTCATTGATGCAACAGGCAAGCTGGTGATCCCTGGGGGCATTGACACCAGTACACACCTGCAGCAGAGCTTCATGAACGCTACCTCTGTGGATGACTTCTACAGTGGCACCAAGGTAGTGTGAATGGTATCTACAGCATGGCCTATATGTGTGTGGCTGCTATGACTGCACCTGTGGACCTTAAAAAGACCAAACCCTGTGACAACTAATGTGAGGTTATAGTGTCTAACTGTGTTCCAGCAGAAGTAACACTTCTCTTAGTGCCCTGTTGTATTTTTGAGTGTTCATGCTCTCATGGATGTTGCCCTTTCAGGCTTCAGTCGCCAACTTTTAACCATCATGTTTATCCTAAGCATAAAGTGTTAGTTCATTGTAGTGTCTGCATCTGTCTTTAGCTTGATGTAGACAGCAGTCTGCTCCTTTGCCAAATATGATAATTCAGCTCATCTTTGACATCACGTTGGAAATTTTTGAGGTAACTCAAGATATTTTCTAAGCATCAAGGTTTATTGTAACTGGAGATTGAACAATTATTCCTGTACTGACAGTGGTGTGGGATGTGCCGCTACCTCAATGAGACTGGATTGGCAAGTGCTTTAGCAGCTGTGTGGAAAAGCACACATAGCATGCGTGGAATCTGGCTGCAGCTGTTGGAGAGTCATGGACTTTGTGGCTTCTATCTGGTGGGCGCAGCTTCTGAAGAGCAGAGATGAGTGAAACCTCCCAGTGCCCCTGCTGAATTGCTGCATCCCTTTCCAGCTATGAACTAGGAACTAATGAATTCTTCCCCATATTCAAAATGGTCTCAGTTGTCAGCTCACTTTATTTTTCCTGGTTCTGGAGAAGAAGAAGCAGGAAGTTACCCTAATAAGTCAAGGTTTTCTGCCTACTGTTCTCATGACCTCAGTAGCCAGGCCTGGTGGAAAACTTTCCTGTGTCACATTCTGTAGTCATTTTTATACAGTAAACTTTGTCATAAGAGCGCCCTTTCATGTAGTGAAACCAAGATTTTTATTGTTATACTTTGATGAAATATTACTGAATCCTTATCTGTAGCTATTTATAGCTCCCAAAATAACTTCAATTGCGTATTCAGCTGTATTTATGGATGTCGCCACTGTGATAATGTTCTAGGAAAATATGGTATGCAAAACGAAGTTGATATTTTAAAATGCAGGAAGCACCTTAATTTCTAGCTAGTTCTACAAGACTTACTATGTGGGGTTTCAGTTTCTGCTTTGGCTGCTAACCTCCCTGCACATTTGAAATTATGTTTGGTTTAAAGGATTCATTCTCACTATACAGAAATCTTTCCATAGAAGGATTGCTTTTAGATCTTAACTGACTGGCTTTCAACAACGAGACACTGGCAAATAATTAGTGAAAATTTGATCGATATAATGTATTCAAGGGAGGGTTTAAAAAGGAAGAACACACACCTGCCAGTGATTTTCAGAGCTCATACAAAGCTGTGTCCTGGCAGCATTGATTCCTCTGACAACTGTCTGATGTGAGAAAGGTTTCTCTGGGTTCTCTCTAAGACCTAGAGATTTGAGAGGGAGTGGTTATGGTGTTTTTAATGCCTGGACTGAGAGGTTTCACCCCCTGGAAATTCACTGCAGGCTAGCTCCTTTTGGATTTAACTAGCATAAAAAATGGGCTGGGTGCATGCTAGCCATGGGGGAGGGGATGATTGAGATACAAAGGAAAATCGATCCTTCGAGGGTTTCTCAACCTGCAGAGTGTCCCTGCCCAAGAGGAGAGGGGTAGAGACCTGCCATCTGTAGCCGGTGGACCCCAGGGGAGCCCCTTGTGGGCTGGGCCTTCTGTGTGTGTGAACCACAGTGTGGAGCCATTGTGGAAATTATATGGAGCTGCTACTGGATTTACATTTGTCGGTACCACTATTATCCATCAGAGTTGTGTGGACTTCATGTCACTGAGAGTCAAACCTTCACATCTGGGGTTTTGTTGAACCAGAAACATGGCAAAAAAAATACACGTTTTTGCTTCTTTTGCAGAAATCTATGCTACACAAACCCACACGGGCAATGTAAGTTGATGAATAAACTGTTCCAAGTGCAGATGTTGTGTCCCCTTGTTCCTAAGCTTCTGCTGCTCAGAAAGCAGTCTTTGATTGATGAGTTGAGGTCAGTTTGGTCACATTAATCCTGGCATGCCTTTCACCCTGCATTGTGGTATGCATCTTTCTGCAACGATATTGGTTTAGTGCTGATTTTTCATTGTCTAAATGAAGATGCTTTTTCATCCAGCTAAAGGGGAGAATCATTGTTAACAAAGGTATGTTCTAAATGGGTTTGGGATTTTGTAAAAGTTGCCAGAAAGGATTTTTAAAATTGAGAGACCACCTCACTGTGTTCTAACAGTGCTAGAATTGTATGGGGGTCTCAGTTGTGGATTTCCTCTTGAGAACAGGACTTTAATCCAATTGCTATAATAAATTTTCAGGTTTTGAAAATGGTATAGTGTGCAGAGGGTCAACATCACTACATGCGTGTACCGCATAGTGATGGTATGTGGTTTGCTAAAGCTAGAGGAGGGAAGAAGGGGACACTTTCAGAACGAGCCTTCACTAGACCCTTCTTGAGGAAGAGGGCTGAAGTCATGGACACAAAGTGAAGGGCAGGAGTCACTGCCTTCCTGTCCTTACAGTGTTAGAGCAACATGTTTGTACTGGAATTGCAATGAAGGTGGTATCCATGTGGCTGCTAGGCGCTGCCTCTGAGCATACTAGGCGCATTGTGTCTTCACCCCCATCTCTTTCTGGGGAGCACAGAGGCTGTCGTAGATTATTGTCTGTTTCCATGGTAACTGTGCTGCTGCAGATCTGGCCTGTTTTTCAGTCGTGCCATTGTGTCCGAGAACAAAGATAGTTAAACACAGGCGCCTGGATCCCAAGACCCTGCCAAGTCCATCACTTGGGTCAGCTGCCAGTCAGGAACCTTCCAGTGCTTCGTAAGATTGTTCATTGTCTGTCATGAAGTGTTTCCCTGATGACAACCTCTCTTCAGCTTACCATTTGAAGCGATTGATGAATTTAAATTGTTCAAGATCTGTTTCCTTGTATTCGTCTTTTTCAGGAGTCCAGGTGAACTGGTTTATGTATCAGTAGTTTCTTTGGAAGGGGCCTGTTATTTCATATTACACATTTCCTGCCTGCTGCAGCTTGCTGAAATGTCTCTCCACTGAACACAGATATGGAAACCAGTTTATTCTGACATGTTAGTATCAGCTTTGATGTTTTCCAGGGATGGTAAAGGGACAGTTCCTGGGATGCCAGAGTAGTGATCAGAGGGGTGCTGAGGACAAAAATGGTTCACACAGAGTGCTGTCTGGAAGCTGCTGACCTGCTTGTTTTTTTTTTGATGTGTCACTAAGAGCTCAAATCTCTCATGTTTCCTTCTCCCCTGCTTTAGTCTGTCTGAATCCTATATATATATTTTTTTTACTCCTTGTATGTTAGCTTGCGTGAGTTCTAAGATAGTTTGGATTTAGTGAACAAGGCAACATATAACATGTCTCATATATATGTTAATTAATGTTGGATTTATTTCATGTTATGTTAGATCATACAGAGAATAATAACAGCACACCTAATTTGGCTGGATGGAACATCACAGGAAACATCTTCTAGTGATTTTTTTTTTTAAACAGTTTTGACTACTACTAAAATTACTATTAAAAAATGTACAATTTAAACATTGAAACTGTGAGGTGATCAGTTTATTAGCAAATAGGACTAAAGTCAGTAGGCTCTTCTTAAAATCTTTCCTTCCAAGTACTGTAGGTGGTGTAAGTGGGGAACTCTTATGTGATTTTCATGGTGAAAGAAAATACCATTGACTTTTTCCTTATCTTTGGATTGCAGATGCACAGAGAACGTGAACTCCTCACATCCGGAGCCAGATCAGGCTCTGTGAGACACCCGTGCCACACATTGTGTCACCATGTTTTACTCTCAAATATTTATTAATACCCAGTTAGCTTAGAATGTACAGGACATTTTATAGTAGATCGTTATATGTGTGGATTTAGTTATTCATTTTCATTTTTAAACAGTCATCATAGAGATATTATAAATAAGAAGCTTAATAAATACGCATTAGGAGCAATACATTTAATTTCAAATACCAAATACCCAGTTTGATTAATTGTAAATTACTGCCTGCTCTCCCTGACTTATCCACTTATACTCCGTTGAAACCACTATTCAACTGAGAGAAAGTTTATGTAACACACTGTGCACTTGTGTAATCATGCAAAAAATGTGTAGATTATTTAGTGATGTGCATTCTCATTTTAGAGATGATTGTCTTTTTAAAATTATTTCAGTTTATTGGGCAATAGTTGTTCTTTGCGCGTTTAAATTATTTTTACCCTCATCTGTTTATACTATACAATCTTTGCCACAACAATGTGGTACACTTTAACACAACCATAGTTGGTTTAAATAGTATTCTTTCATTTTTGATATTGACTGTATTATCAAAAGCATTGACACTGTATTCTTTAGGTTTAGCGTGGTAAGAATTGTTTCTCAGTGATGGAATAGTGATAAAATTATGTAAGTCCTTGTTAACTGCTTTACAGTCATCAAATACATGTAATGCCATAATCTCCTGTTCCAGTAGTCGTCTGTGAATATTAATTTATGGTTTTACTGTGAGTACTTTGTCATAATACCTGTTTTTAACTCTTTAAACTGTGTCCATTGAATAGCTTCCTTCATGGTTTGCACAGATTATTCCACACTACACCCATCCTTGCAGGCAGGATTAACTAGGTTACTGCTAATCGATGCATGAACTTTATAATAAGCAAGATCATTGGTTCTATAGCATCTGCTGGTTAGGGATCTTCATTATCTTCACTATACATGGGTGATTATGATATTTTGTGATGCCTTTACAAAGGAATAAAACCTAAAAGACTAACGGTCAAGCACAATGAGAACCTTGTCTGTTGGGTCTACTCTGTCAACAGTTCACATGGTGTGGGTACAATACGGTGGTATTCTATATTGTTGTATCCTTACATTTCTTCTGGCACTCGCCAATATTTCCAAAAACATGCAGCACTTAAAGCATTTGAAGATGGACTAAAATCTGTCACTCGACAGTCAGAATATTTAAGTATATTCTGACATTAAATAGCACTCTTTTGATTTGATTTGAAAAACGTCAAATGTTCCTCTTTCCATTATGATTGAAGGCAGGCAGAATAAGAGAATGACTGGCCTTTTCTAGTCTGTGGGAGCCCCATTCTCTCAGGGCCCCATGTAAATATGTAGAGTGACTCTAAATATCTCTCTGTGGGAGACACTATTAGAACCGTTCCTAAGATCACCAGGGCTAGTTAGGGTTTAATTCTTAGAGAAAGTCAGATACTGTACTAGTGAATGTCTGCATGCTCCAGGCTCTCTGGTTAAGAGTGCAGGGGTCATTGGGTTTGAAAAGAGGCCTTTTAGTCAAACCCTTGGACTTATGTGCATTTGTAAATTTCACGCAACATGTACGAGTCCTCATTCTGCTTTACTTGTTTCCTTTTTGTCTCCAAAACAGTTTCCATAAATACACATGTTCCTCATTACTCCAAGAAATTAAATCTGTGGTGGTCATCCCAGAAAAGGAGGAGTAACACAACCTACAAATTGTGATGGTCACCATCAGTTGGATGACATAGCTGTCCTTATGGGATATAGTTGTTCTATGTGAGTTCTGTGCAAACTGTGTTTGAATAATAGTAGTGTGAATGAGCCAGGAGAACTGAAGAGACCAAAGCTCTTGTCTCTCTGGACAGTGAAACCAGACCCTCCTGGATGTACAGATCTTTGTTTGCTTGTGTCTTGTTGAGCTTTGAGACTGGCTGTGGAGGTGGTGGAGGTAACAAAATCAAGTAAAAGGCCCCTTGACCATCTATGCACACTGTTGCTGTTTCTCAGCAGGGCTACTATTGGGTGAAGAGCCTCATTCAACACACATTTACATTTTTTAAGGCCAGCAGGTGACATGGTTAATATCTGTATCCTAAAGTTTGTTGCTTTGAGTCTTGAGATGCTTTGTGCTGGTACTTGTAGCATGGTAAACAGTCTGATTTGCTGTATACCTTAATGTAACACTAATACCTGTATTTCTGTTACTTGCGTATTAAATGCACTCAAACTTGTGTTGAAGCAGCAAAGGAATGTGAGATCAGTAGGAGGCTAGCAGTGTAGACAGTGTTCTTTTCTCACATCATGTCTTTTGCACAGAGAAATGGACAGAATTTGGAATGAGACATCATAGCATAACAACTGTGTGAGGTGAACACCGTACTAGACTGTGTGTGACACACTCAACTCTCCCACACACACCCAACTACCATCTTCTCAGGACTGTTCCAATGTGGCCCATCCCCTCTCCTTTCTCCTTCGCTTCCATGAATAAAAACATGGCCAGCATACAGTGTTAGTTGTTTTTACCTATATTACACAAAAACTCGGCGGTTTAAATCTGCACACGACTTCCCTTTACTGTACATCTTACACAACTGAACTAGCTGCGAAAACCCACCCCATTAACCCTCTCAGGCACAACAGATCATGTTGCTTCCACTTGCATCTCACTTTCATGTGGCACAGAACACTGAAGTATTTTAAATGTTATGAACAGACTGTAGTTTTTAAAAATAAACTTTGGTAAAGAATAAAGCAGTGAATTGTTTAATGATGGTGTGATAGTATACCTTACTGTGGCCAGGAAAAAAAAAACAAAATGGGTCACAAACATTGAGAAATGTCTGAAAAGAAGTTGCCATGTGGTGGACTACACACTTAAGAAAAAACAATAAGAAATAATCACTCTGTCTGAATATAATTTGACATGACCATTTGATTTGCTGATGAAGGACCAAAAATATCTTTGCCAGTTAAATATAGCAGTCCTTGCATTTTTGTCTAGTCTTCGTACCTCTTGTTTATTAACTCTGCTCCACTGATCTCCAGTGACAAGATTGATGTTTACTGTAGCCTGATGCTCTTGGAGACAGGGTCAATTCCTATATTAATCTTCATTCTCACTGCTTCTTAACCATCAACCCCAGCCCCCACGTCTCACTGCATCCACAAGCAAATGAGACTACAGTCCCATGGGGGCTTTCAAACCACACCTTCTGTGTGGACAGTCTGTCTCTTCTTAGGAGTTAGATCTGGGGAACTAAATAACAAAAAGCTATTTATAGGCATTTAAATTCTGATTGCTGTGGCATATTGCAAAATCTGTACTGCTAGATGTTTGGTGTTAGGAACAAGCTGTGCCCTTTTGTGAAATGCACTTTTTTCATACCGAGGTCTATGTTGCTTTGGAGAAAAGGGTTAACCAGATGCAAAAATGTAAATATATGTAATTTAATGTATTGTCTGAAAATTTGTTGACAACTTCAAACTTGTTCTTCAGGGATCATGGGATTTCCTATTTCTCTGCTTGTTTCCAGACTGTTCCTACTAGCTGGGGTATCATGTTTGAGTGATATGTGTGTGCTATTAATTTAAAGAGAATCTTAAAATGAATAATGCCAGGGAGACATTAAACTTGAATATGCCTGTGATGAAATAATCCTGAGCACTCATTTAGGAGGCAAAACCTTGTTTAAGAGATGATAAAAATATCTTTCACCACATGCAGTTCATTTTTACCTTAACTCTGCAGCTTGTTAGAACAAAATGATCGATATATTTGTACTCATTATGGGAAAGAAACTTCCAGACTGTCTACTGTCTTTGGTTAATTATGTTAGAGGAAGCCAGAATAATTGAGATTATTTTTGTGCCTTTCATCAAACCCTGAACTTTCTGCAGTTCACAGTCCTTCAGTGTGTTTGCTAACTGTAGTCCTTGTTCCCAGTGACTCTGTAAACCTGCCCTGAGGACCATCATCTTACTGAAAGGAAGCCACAGCCACCTCCTTAAGTATCCATAAGTAGAGATCAATGTCGTATTTAGACAAGGGTCCTGAGCAAAACAGGGCAGTTCGCATAGAAGCACTTTCTGCTTTTGGGTAGAATGCCAGTGTGTGGCATGAGCACCTTATGTTGAACCACAGAGAAGCACATATGGTACCATTTGGACGTATCCCTCTAACCATAGCTGATATTGCTGAGCAGTCGACAGGTTGAAGATCAAGTTCTCATTGTGTATTCATCAATACTGGTCTGCAAGCCCTAATACCAGCATGTAATTTGGATTGATCTCACACTGTATTGCAGGTGTGGCTGGTGGAATATGTGTCTGTAACTCTGGACAGTGCCACCTAGCTGTTGACAACTGGTCAGACAGTATAATTCAGACTTCACAAACAAGTGCTTGATCCTTTTTGAAATATGAGTAGAAAAGAGCAGGTTGTGCCTCATCTGCTTTGGAATATGAAGGAACATGTGGCCTCATTACAAGCAGGGACTTTGGGATTTCAGGTCTGAAATTTACTTCCCTTTTTTTGGACTGTACTAGCTGAGTAACCTGCTGTTGCCAGGGTCAGAAAGTGGAACAGTAAAAAAATAACAACAAGATGTATATCACCAAACTTTATTACCTTCGTGTCACTGTCGTGAGTAGTGCCATGTGTGTGATGTATAATGTCTTTACATTTTCACTTTGTACAAATTTTACCAATTGTTGCCTTTATCTGCGCACACATTAGTTGCTGGCTTCCGTCTCCACTCAGCATTGTGGTAATGATGATAGTGCCATTTTCATTCTCTGAAGTACACCCCCATCACTACTCCCTCTGGAAGTTCTGTTCTAGCATAGAAAACAAAAAAATAGATGTATATGTCATGTTTGGCACATATATGCTCATATGTAACAGCTACTAGCTTGTGTCTTTACCAGCTGGGAGCCCATTTTGTCATTTTCTTGAGCACCAGTTTAAACTGGTTGCATTTCGTACATGAGGTGCACATCTGTGGAACAGAGCAACACGCATGCTGCCCATAGTGACGTGCAGACAGTAATAACAAATTCGGTCAGTGTGATGTACACATAAGTGTGTTCTGCATGTAATGTAACTGCATGTGTGTTTCAAAGATTCAAGTAGACATTTTCAAAGTTTTAAGTGGCCTTTGGTAGCTTGTGATTTAACTTGACTACTATAAAACCTTGCTTATATCATATACAGCTGCTCAAATATCACACCTATGGCTTGAAAAATAAAGCTGTGCATTAAGAACAAACAGACAGAGACTGAGCTTTATAGATGTAGAGATGATAAGCACAGTGGACCCGCCTAGAGCCCCCTGTGGTGTGATGGTGGCTTTCGCATGAAAGGCAGATCCAGCCTGCATAGGGCAGCTTGGTGGGGGGAGCCTTGTGTCGTCTTCTGGCACCTCACTTCGCACCCTGTAGCAGGCGAGGTCGGAACTCTCTTGGTGGGAGTATGTATTTGTAGGAAGGGCTATTGCTGCCTAGGTGTTAATGGGCAAGTGAACCCCTGTGTGGGTGTACTGTGCTGAGTTTGTGTAGTGTGAGTGGTATGCACAGCGCATGCTGTTGGTTCAATTGGGGGCTGTCTTATTGTGAGGCAAGGAGGGGGTGGGGCAGCGTAGGCTGAGAACTGTCTAGTGGGAATTGGTGCTTGTTGCTATGGTTACATGGAGCTTTTTCCCTTCAGTGTGCACTCTCACATCAAGACTCATTTTGTTCATTAAGTCACATCTAGGCAGCACTGACAGCTGTTATTCAAGCTTCACTGCACTCATAGCTTTGTGTGGACACTGACCTGGTCCAAAACGACTTGGACGAGCTCTCCTATTGGCCACTGTGTTAACGTCCATCCATCATGGCCCTGATTGGTGCAAAGAGACCACTGGTGCTTTGCCGAGAGGCCAGGTGGCAGAGACAAGGGGCACTTCATAACACATTAGTGTTTAAACATGCCTAAAGCTTCCCTCCCCGCACAACCTGAATGTGGTGCTGGAACACACTGTACAAGACCCCAGAGGATCTTTGGGTGTGAGAAGAATGACTCAATGCATTGAGAACAGTGGATTTGAGGTACGAGTTCAAGGGGAGTACTTTGGTGGCTTGGAGCAGATGTTGTCATCATCGTCATAGATGGTTCTGGTGCTGCTTGATGCCTGACCCCACACGGTCATCCTACTCTGATATGACAGGGTGTTGAGCCATCCATCAGGGCCCTAGAGGCAGACAAATGAGGTGATGGGAAGGAGCCTCTGGATGGGTGTCCCCCCCCAGCAGACATAGGCAGTTTAACCTAGCCCCAGCCCCCCAGCACAGAGGTAGCACATGATGAGGACATAGCTCTGAAAACAGAGCAGAAAAGGGAGTCTGAAGGCCTATTTTTAGCATGTTCTTCTGACAGAAATGGTTTAGCAAATGGTCCTCTAATCCTGTGTATCAGCATTTAGGGCTCCTGTAGAATCACACCTGGCACATTCATCCTTCCTTTCATCTTCTGCTTGTAACATGGAATAAAGAACAAAAAATGGATTACTAATAAGGAAGCACATTATGCAGTTAGAGATGGTGATGATGTTGTACACTAATAGCTGCTGTAAGTCCTCTTTAGTCCAAACAAATGCATTTCAAGCTTTTGCTGCTCCTACACTTTTGGCCCATTTCTGTTGTTTGCACTCACTGCTGCACCCCTGGCTGGTATCAGCTGTCCGTACACATCTCTGCTCCATCGCTTCTTCTGCAACTGCAAACACAGCTTCATTAACATTCCGCCAGCGTGCCATGCCCTTCATCGATGTGTCTCATACAAGGGCTGCAGATCTACACCAGGAACGATAATGGTTCATGCTGTGGCCTCCATTTTATGTGTTCTGCTTCAAGGGTTAACAGCCAAAATGCATGCTGACTTTGTTCTATGTTTTTCTTGGTTTTTTTAAAAATTTATTTATTTTTTTAAATAACGGCATGAAAACAAGAGTCACCTTGCTGAGTTTCTCATCTCCATTTTCAGTACAGTGGAAATTATTCACTCAACAGCTTGAGGGATCCTGGATCTGGGGGAAATGTCATGATTTTTTGGAGTTACTCTTTTATCGAACATAGAATGTTTAGAGATATGGACACTCCCTCAGAAAACTCCTTACCATTTATAACATTTTCTCCTGCCTATATGCACAGATATGACTCTCCACTGTGACACGGGACATGTTTCTCTGTCAGAAGCCACACTGGCTGCCAGTAGATACCCTAATTGCTCAGCTAGAGGACTCTTTGTGCGGGCAGACAGAGCCAGGGGAGCACCACACGCCCGGGTTACATGACGCACTCCGCCAGTGCCCTGAATTATTGATAGCATGATTCTGCAGAAGGTGCGAGGGAGTCACAGACGGCAATGTGGGGTGGCAGATTACCGAGTACTGCCCTCAAACAACACTGAGCCCAATGGAGCTTGACAACCTGTACACGTGAGAGGAAAAAAAAAAAAAAAAATATATATATATATATGTATGTATGTGTATATATATATGTATATATACACACACACACACATATATATTAATATATTTTTCATTAAAAATAGTCCTTTTTAACGCTCATCTGTTTAAACATACATATAAATGTGTTTGCATATATACAGTGTCGTTCAAAAGTTGCATCTGATGAAAATAGGTTTCTCATGATTATTTACACTTTAAACTTTATACATAAATAAGAGTATATTTAAAATGTTTTAAATTTAAATCTTGTACAAAGTAATTTTTTTTATAATTGACATTTTTAGTTTTTAACAATTTCTATCAAACTTCTGACAGTTATTGTCTAAAAAAACAGCATAAATGCTGCTTGCAGTAAAGAAACTTTCAGTATATGCTGAACTAAATATTGTTGTTCTGTATGGGAACTTTGCAGCTGCCATATGCCTTGGGGTTCAGTGAAATCAAACAGCAATTCAGACAGGCTGGCTGGATGGTTCTTTATGTGATGCATTCTGGGGCAGGGTTCTACCTGTCACTCCTCATTGCTGGCACAGGGTGCGATGAATTCTGATAGGCCGACCTGGTCTACATAGCCCTCAACTCTAACCGCGGTCCCATCCCCCTCTCTCACAGGAGCCTGTCTACCTAAATCAAGTTAGCGGTGGTTCATCCTCTCGCAGGTCCACACCATGCTGCCGGCTGCTGTCGTCACCATGGAAATGGCTCCACTGCCTTGTTGCTGTGACTAAGGCTGTCTAAATGAGGTGGCAGTGACACTTCGTGCATGATGCACATGCAAAATAACTTTTGATTCTTTCAAGAAAGATCTTAACCTTGTTTTAAATGCAACAACTAACCTGTGTTTATAAATCATTCTATATAGCTACAGATATACACATTACCATATCTTCATGCTGTGTGTACTGTACTGCATTATATTCTGAGTGAATAGATGCCTTTTGTAAGACGCCAGTCTTACTGTTCTTATGGTCAGCGCAGAGTTGATGGTTCCTGTGAATTCATGTGAGTACACTGAGAGAAATTATCTGGTTACAGTCTGTCAGTGAATAAAATTTGGCCTGTATTGCACAGCACAAAAGTTTATGGATTATAAGATCTGTTGTGTGGCAATTAATTGTGTTTATTTTTAGGAACCCCAAATAGAGCAGGTCGTTTCACAGCATTGATCAAATAGCCTCATTAGAAAGGCTGCTATCTTTAATAGCAGCTTTTCGACATAAAGCACAAAATCTTTGTAGTGACTGGTACTTCTCATTATTTAAATAATACAATCGGTATAATCGGGTGACTCAAAGGGATCACCGTGAAATTGTATTAGTTAATGAAGTTGCATCTAAGCAATGTGCTATGTGTGCACACAAACATTACTTTGAAAATCTGCTGGCAAGAAGTTTTGAACTGTATACATAAATATTCAAGAGTGTTGTATGTTTTTAGTAGTGACCATTTTCAGAGTAGTGTGGCTCATTTCTTGCAGCCATTGAAAGGTTCAATAATTCGTTTTAACAAAATCTTAACATTATACTCAGTTTTTTCATGTGTTTTAGGTGTGGCAGTATGTTTGATTGTGTTTCTCATAAAGCATCACTAATCAAACCCAAGTGCTTTGACCTACTTAAAACCCTTGTTATTTCATGTATTATTCATTAACATGTACCTGCCTCCATTCAAGAGCCTAAATTTTGCCAAAGCACGATGGTTTTTAAGCTCACTGTCCTGCTTTAGTTTTGCATTCCTACTAACTCCCTGAGCAGAACTTCAGTTGACTCTGACCAGTGTGGCTCCTTTTGACCCTCTTGAAAACAATGGGATGGATGTTGGGTGAAGACCTGGACCTTTGGGATGTCACATGGGGCCACTGACTCCAACTTAATGTTTCTGAAACAGCGGAGCAGAAGCTGGACCTTGCTTGATCCTTGGAGCAAGGCCAAAATGTCTGGGTAGCTTTCAGACACTCTGTGTCTTCTGAGTGCGGTTATGAAATGGTGCATCGTGGGGCAACGACAGGCAGGGAGCATGCAATGCCACATGGGACAGCACACAGAAGGGGATTATTTTGACACAAAGCAAAATGCCATTGGACTGTCCTCCTGCAGACTGAATTTCTATTGGTCTACCTGACAATCCATCCCCTCAGTAGCAGCTGCAGCTTTTCCTGAGTGTCAACACCTGAATGTGCAATTCATTCAGATATTTACATGTATAGCAACACAGAGATTTGCTGGTCTGCTCCCATTTGTCATTCTGACAGTCAGATAGAGGACAAACGAACCATTGTCTGCAGTTGGCCACCGCCTCTCCATAAACCTTTGTTTCTCTCATTAAACATTCACTCAGACAAAACCTTTAAAACATATTGTTCCATAATGAATTTTATGTAAATGATAGACAAGCTTAACATTATGTTGTTTTTTAAGCTCTCTGCTAAGGAGCTGTAACCTCCACAGTCCTAGGTGAGAAAATGGCAGTTAACTAATGCTCTTATAGATACGTAATTTGCATCCGTGCATCAGACGTGGAGATGAGTTATTTCCCTGTTTGTGCCACCCAACAGTCTGTTGTTGAAGATGCCTTTGCTGCCTGCTGGTAAAATTCTCCTAATGTACAGGGGGACCGTGAAGGCGAATTTGTGGAGGATGAGGTGGGGGGGCTGTGCCTGTTGTGCCCCAGCCATAGGGATCTACCCAGATTACCAGGTTACTTTACAGAAATGGGTAAGGGAGAGCAACAGGCCTGCATAAAAACAGCACTGTGTGCAAGATGGAGTTCAAGAAGCTCACTATGGCGCAGTTAGGAAGCTATTTTCACTTTGCCTGGCGAATGTGGCTAAGCTGTGTGTCAGCGTGCTGGAGCTGCAGGCCAGACTTGTCATTGTCCCTGTCACAGCCGCTCTGCTGGAACAGGATGGCTTCACACAGAAGCGCTTGGAAAACAGATGCCCCGAGGGCCGGTGTTAGTGCCCGTGTTGCCTAGCCTGTCCTGTTTCTCCACATGTGTAAGTAAAATTAATGCAGTAAGCAACATTTCTTTGTTTGCTGATTACAGAGCTAACTAGTTGTAAAAATAAGCAGTTATAATTAACTTTGACATGATGAGGTGTGTCTGAATTAAGAAATAACAAGACAAGGCACAAATTGGGGCCCCTAAAGATTTTACCATGTTTAAATCTTATGACAAAAAAATAAAAGAAATAAATAATAATAATAAATAAAGGAAAAGTCTCTTGTCAGTTGTGAACAAGGAAGTCATAAACCACTATCAAACTAGCACACAGAACTTTTTATGGTATAACCATATTCCTGAAACATCACAAAATGCTTTCTTCCTTAGCATCTATCAAAGAGCTGAACTTGGTTTTTGTTCCCTCTTGTCTTATCTTTGAACCTGTTTGGCTGTCAGTCCAGGAGAGAATGTGTGGCCACAGCTCCTGCCTTCCACAGGAGCCCATTAAACTAATGATGCTGTTTTAAAGCATCAAATTACATATCACTAGGAAAATATGTAATGAACGTACCTAGATTTGGTGTCTCATTAGCTTTATATTGGTGGAAAAATGGTACAGTAGTGGTACATCTAAATAGTGCCTGTAATGGAACCAAAAATCAATACTCGCCCTAGACATATTTGCAGTGCACACAGATGTAGAACAGTCAGCCCATGTCTGGTAGAGTACAATGCTCATGGGTAAAGGGTAGAAATTGAGACAAGGTGACCTTCTGCTGATCCTGCTCAGATGTCTGTTTCCTTGAGGCTTTGTTTTTCTGAGAGCTGTAGACACTGTCCTGGTCTGGACTGCACTGCATACAGTTTGTTCCACTGTAGTAGATATCCCAGTAAACACTTATAGTCCTCACCTCAGAAACACTCTGCTTCTTCTGTTGTGCTTTTTTAACAACATACCAAGGCTATTGGGTACCTGAAATAATAACATGATGAAATATAATTTATCACTATCCTTTTTCTCTTTCATCACATTACGTAATGGATAATGCATTGTGGACATACTGCAATGCCATTCAGAATACATGTAGTGTAATCAAACTTGTTGAGATGTGACCCATGAAATGTCCTCATTGAATTACCTGGGGGATGTTTCCAGAAGCGTTTGGCAAGATCGTGTCATATTTGTTGAGCTGAGTGTCATTTTGAGGTTCACGTCCCACTGGTTGTATGTTTTAATAGTCTCCTGAGGCACAGGGGTGTCACACTCAGCATCCCTGCTGCCATAATGTCTCCCTGCATTCTTTTCTTTATGAATTGTAGGTTTTTTTCCAGCTTCCTAATAAAGCAACTTTAACTAACCCATTTTCTGTCTCGTTTAACTCGTGCATAATTCATGAGATGCAAACTGTGGGGCGCTAAATTTCCCCGTGACCGTGGAGTCTGATGATGGCCGGCTGTTATTGGTGCCTGATGTCTAGGTACATCTAGGGCCTCACATCTACCGACCAGGCCAGGTGCTTGCAAAAGTAAGGAGCGCTGTTCGTAACTGCTTATCTAAGACTGGACATCAGGCAAAAAAAAACAATCCTTTCCATTATTAATTAGAGAAATAGAGAATGACTCATCTGGCTCTGGTTTCACAACTTGTATGATGCAATATGGTGTCAGTTTGTTTGCACTGTTGACTTTGCAGACAACAGCTTCTGAATGCTGCAAATGCTTGTGTTTAAGTAAAGGCTGGGATTACATATTAGTGACCAGTAGCAGTGCTTCACTGAAAAGTCACAGATCCATGAACAGCATGTGGAAAAATAATCAAAAGATACGTGCACATGGAAAGCTGTTCGTACATGTCTGTTGTACCTTACGGGGCTGAGGAAATGTGTTTTCCGATTTCAGTGTATGTGTTTGTGTACCCCCAGGCTGCTCTCACTGGAGGAACGACCATGGTGGTAGCCCATGTCCTACCTGAGAAGGACATGTCACTGCTGGAGGCGTATGAAAAATGCCGTGCCCTGGCTGACCCCAAGGCCTGCTGTGACTATGCCCTGCATATGGGCATCACCTGGTGGGGACCCAAGGTACTGATATGTTTCAGGTTCCTTCCAAAGCTGGTTACCTCTTTGTATGTGGATATTAAAAGAAACAAAAATGAGCTGATGTCGAAAACACAGTTTAAAGGGAGCTCTGACATTCAATTGAAGAAATGATCTTATCTCATTCTGCCTTGATTGGTCCTCTGCTGGATCACAGAGTGGAGGTCTGTGATCTTTTAACAGGCCTCTCCCTCAAATGCCTTCTGCTCAGGTACGCGCCGAGATGGAGATGCTGGTGCGTGAAAAGGGGGTGAATTCTTTCCAGATGTTCATGGCCTACAAGGACCTGTTCATGCTGAGGGACAGCGAGCTCTATCAGGTCTTCCAAACCTGCAAAGACATTGGAGCAGTGGCACGTGTCCATGCAGAGAATGGGGAGCTGGTGGCTGAGGTGAGAGTCTGGTGTGCAGAGCAATCATGGTGGTCATGGCTGTGAGGGTGCAGTAGAAATCAGGGGTCTGCAGACCAATTGAGGAAAAAGGTCAGTGTCCCCTGCAAGGATATTAAAATGCACACATAAAGATACGCAGTGAATTTGTGCACCAATTAAATCCAGTGCAGGAAGACCTTATTTTAATTTCAAAATCACCATAAATGCTCTTTTCATGCACATATACAGACATGCAGAGGAGACAATATTTCCTCAACAGTATGACACCCCCCCCCCCCCCCAAATGTCTGCACTCTTCAGCTGGTCACCAGCCATTTCTGTGTTCACATGTCCACCTCCTGCAAACACCCTTCCTGCTGATCTCTTTTTGCTCTTGCTCCTATCACACTGCCTTCTTCCTCCATGGTTCAGGATATCCCGCTTCAGCGACCAATGAGAGCAATTCACTTCCCTGATGCCCCAGATGCAATTACATCAGCGCCACACAGAAGACATCACAGTTGAAAGCTGCATTAGAAGCCTGTCACAGTTTACATTTTGCACGCCCTATTTCTTTCTTCTCTGTTTCTGAGGGAATTATGAGTGTTGTTTGTAATGAATGACTTCAACTGTGGATTGGCTGAAGAGGACAGTTATATTGATGTATTTAGCCATGGTATCACTCTTATATCCCATGAATTTGATAAATGTTCACCACACAGTTTTCTGGACCCTGAAATGAGGATTAACTGGGAATTAACACGCGCTATCGCTGGTTTAGGGCTTCAGCCAAGCCTGTGGATTATCTTTGCAATGACTGGCATCTCTAAGAATTCCTCCCATTCCACACTACACTACCCTCTTCATGAGCTCTTGCTCATTTCCCTTTTCACTCTTTAACTTGGAAGAGGTTGGCATTTGCCCAGTGTCTGTAAAGGAGGTCCCACAGTGTGTAAAAACTAGACATCCGCATTTCCATAAATCTTATATCAGCTCTTTGTGTTACTTGCTTCAACACTACAATGTGCTTCAGGAGCTGCATAGTCCAGCCTGCCTGACAGCAAAAAACAGTGAACTGATTTTGGAATAATACTGTTATGTAAAATATCCTTTTCCAAGTATATAAAGTAAATGGTTTGCTCAGTTTATGAACACAATTAGGTCTTGTTTTGTTTGTAACTCCAAAGTCATAATTAATAAATAGTAGCTCCATATTTGCTTAATAGACTCTGTAAAAGTGAGATAGATTTAATAAATATTTGCTGTGAGACCTTTAAGATTTGTATTAGCTTAAAGCTACATTTAAATAAAGACTAATTTAGAATGACTGAATGAATATTGTCTGCACAAATTATGCAAAAAGGTGATCATGTCAAGCTGCCGCAGATTTCTGAATAAAAGTGCCTGTGGAGTAGCATCTGTTGACAGTAATTGTTTTTCATGTTGTCGACAGGGTTTCTTTTATGAACGGTTTCAGTTTTATTATACAAACACAGGAGAGAAAAACGGTAGCAAACCAAATATAGCATCCAGTTGAGCGCCATCTGGTGGCTACACTGAAGTTGGGACAATAATGTCCGCCTACATCGTTGATTGTGTTTCAGGCTACATTTTTTGATAATAAAGCATGTTTAGTATTTTATATTTATATGCGCTGTATATTTTTATAGTGTTTTTATAACGACCAAAGGGGAGAAATTGTGGCTTATCTCTGCCATGTATTAATCCAACAAGCTCTACTGATTTTATCCCAGTTTCCTCATATAATGAAGGTTCCTTTTACTGGAATTCAGACATACAGGCAAATGTAATTTTTGCCCTAAAATCTGCAAAACATATTATCAGGTTTACACTTACAAACTCTTCAGTGGGACATAGGTACCTCGGACACATCGAGCGCAATACATCATATGGCAGGGCTACCCTTGCACATCCCCACACACAAGCAGCTCAGAAATACTGTGACTCTTTAACATTGATGATATTTAATAAGCCCTACAGGAGAAAAGCTTTTATTGAAAGTGCTAGGAGTTGAAAAGAGGTGAAAGAGAGCTTAAAACCAGAAAATGCAATAGGAATCATTATGAATGGTTGTTTTGATTTGATTTATTATTTTATTACAAATAATGCTTTGCAAATAGAGGTTGTGAACATAATGATTACATTACGAGAATTTCCTCATTGGGTTGTGGTGGTCTAATAATACTAATAATAATCTTTATTTTATATGGCACATTTAAAAGCAGCTTCTAATACACAGTCTACAATAGGAAAGAAGGATACGTAAGTCACATCACTAAAGCAGTTTATGATAAAAAGGTATGACAGTGAAAGAAGTGAATATTTGTTATTTATAATCTCTTGTGCAGTGCATAATAATGGTGCTCCACAGTCTTTTCCAGAAGTATGGGGCATGAGTCCAGTTACACCCTAGACAGGGACTAGTCCGTTAAATTCACACACACACTCGTTCAGTCACACATACACTTATTATGGGCAGTTTAGTGTTATCAGAAATACATGTCTTTGGCCTGTGGAGCAAACCTGTATAAACACAGGGAAAACATGCAAACTCTACACACACTGTACTGCATTCAGACCTGCAGAACTGGGGACTGTAAAGTACCAATTGCGCTCCCATGTTGCCAACAAACAATAAGGCAAAAAAAGCTGCTCCTTAGCAGGCACTTTTATTTACAGCAGTTTTCACTGTTGATCAATTTATACAACTTAGAATTTCATTGAAAAAGCACTGTACTTTATGTACTCTCTGTATAAAATGTATAATATTACATTTTTATGAATGTGTGAAAGATGGTATAATTTGGTAACAAGAAAACCTATACCATGTATGATGTATCTCACAGGGTGCGAAGGAGGCACTGGACCTGGGCATCAGCGGTCCAGAGGGCATCGAGATTAGTAGGCCGGAGGAGGTGAGAGACTTGTTGTTTTCACCTTTGCAGCTCCATTACATATTGGTCACACCTCAGGGTCTCAGAGTGTCTCATCCTGTATAGCAAAGCTATTCCTGTTGGGGGTACAGCTGGGATGGGTGTGAACTGTGAGAGTTTCAGTAACACAAACTGGAGGGTTTGTGTGCCTTGGATATTCATACTCTTCCACACAGCGTACTCCTTTTAACCCCACTCCCAACACTGCTGATAGTGAACAGCTCTTTGTCAAAAAAAAAAATCAAATAGTCCGAGGTCTTTGCTCACCACTATAGTCTTTACTCTTTTCTCTCCACCCACAGTTGGAGGCCGAGGCCACGCACCGTGCTATCACCATCGCCAACAGAGTGAGTTTGGGCTCTGTTTTTGTCTGTGTTTGCACGTCTGTCTCTGTGTGCTGTACCTACTTGTTTGGGTGTGTGCTTTTCCTGCATGTCTGCATTCAATATATAAGTCATTTTAGTAAAGGTGTTTTTCCACTAATCTAGGCTCACTGCCCCATCTACCTGGTCAACGTGTCCAGTATGTCTGCAGGGGATGTCATTGCTGCAGCCAAGATGCAAGGTGTGAGCTGTCTTCATGCCCTTACTCCCTCTATACCGGCTGATTTCTTATTGATAGTCTGGCTATAATAAAATGTCACTCTTCTGCAAACACAGGCAAAGTGGTGCATGCCGAGACAACCACGGCCCATGCAGTCCTCAACGGTCTGCATTACTACCATCAGGACTGGTCACATGCTGCAGCATATGTCACTGTTCCTCCTCTGCGCCTGGACCCCAACACGCCCAACTACCTGATGAGCCTTCTGGGAAAGTAAGCACAGTATGTCTGTGATCACACAGCAGTGGTTTTCCCAGATGCCACTCGAGGTTCTGGTATGTGGACTGATGCCAGTGGCAACAGAATGGAATAGAAAATACCACTTGTCCTGCAAGAGCTCAACAGGCCACAGCAAAGAAGTATGGGAACATTCTTTTAATTCATATCAAGAATTCAGTTTTTTTTTAAGCCCGTCTGAGGACACTCAGGAGACATCCATGTCAACCTTTGTTTAAGCCTGGTTTTTGCTCTTCTCTACAGGCTTGAGGGATGTGAAGGTTGAGGCTGTGTGGATTATATTGACCTGTATACTGAATGGGAATTTTGCCAAAAAAGAGGAATTGGGTTTCTGGTGAATTTTCTCTCACTCCCACATTTGGTTTTTGCCAGTGACACCATCAATGTTGTTGCCTCGGACCATCGTCCCTTCACCACCAAGCAGAAGGCAATGGGCAAGGAGGATTTTACCAAGATCCCCCATGGTGTTCCTGGAGTGCAGGACCGCATGAGTGTCATTTGGGAGAGAGGCGTGGTGAGTGGCACCGTACAGTCCGGTATCGCTGGCACTGTGATGCAGCTAGTCATTAGGATTGTTACCTCTTGTTTTAACCCTTCCAGGTTGGAGGCAAGATGGATGAGAACCGGTTTGTGGCAGTGACGAGCTCCAATGCTGCTAAGATATACAATGTGTACCCCAGAAAGGGCAGGATAATCCCAGGGGCAGATGCTGATGTTGTGGTGTGGGACCCAGATGCAACCAGGTGAGCAAATGCCCAGAAGCACATGTTAGCCTTCTCCTCAAATGTGAAGGACCTAATTAATCTTCCTGCATTATTCTTAAAGCACTGGAAATATTTGAAAAATGAACCAGTCATTGTATAAAGCAAAACTAATGAATTTGTACTATGTGGAATACCATGGTATTCTCACTTTTGTGATAGTACACAGAAGCCTCATGTAATGGGGTCCAAAACAACAAAAAACTGCTTCCACAACTCATGAAAGTATATATTTTTGTATATTCTTCATACAACAGATGTATGATGATGCCATCCTTCCTTTTTATTATATCTGTGTAGCTATATTGTCAGCTCCTTATCACCAGTGAACCAACTAATGACTGACTAACTAATAAAGTGAAGCAGCTAATGTAATATAGGATGGTTGTCATGGTTGAAAGAACTTGGCAGCTTGTAGCATAGTGGTTAGAGCGGTTGCCTTGGAATTGAAGAACTCAAGGTCAAACTCCACTCTTTGTCTAGTACCCTTGAACAAGGTGTCTAGTTCCTAGTACATATTACTCATCTGTTAAATGGGTAAATTATAATAAGAGAGAAAACCATAATTTAAATGAAAAAATAACAATAATAGTCCTCTGAGATGTGAAGCAAAGGCACGGTGTGTGTGTCTGTGTGTGTGTGTCTGCCTGTCTGTCTACAGGACGATCTCAGTGAGCACCCAGCAGCAAGGTGGGGATGTCAATCTCTACGAGAACCTGCGCTGCCACGGGGTTCCCCTAGTCACTATCAGCCGCGGCCGTGTAGTCTGTGAGAACGGTGTCTTCACATGTGCTGAAGGCTCTGGAAAGTTCTACCCTCTCAGAACATTCCCTGATTTCCTCTACAAGAAGATGGTCCAGAGGGAAAAGGTTTGAGGAAGCACAGCACTATCAATCCTTGTTCATAGAAATCTCCAGCTATGTGACAACTGACAGCACATCTTCCCCTATAAATTCAAAAGCACCTGGGCAAATGTACACTTTATTTATTCACACCTATCCCCATCTGGGAAACTCATGTGAACAAAAATCTTAGTACTAAAAATGAAAACACATCAGAATGCAAGGTCAGATTACCCCCAGTGTACTGAGTTGACATTCACCTTTATGCATTTGACAGACACTTATCAAAAGCAATGTACAATTCGTAGTATTTGATGCCTGTGTGTGTTTATGTCACCTTATAGTGCCAAGCTCTGAAGGGCGTTGAGCGTGCCCCCTACAGCGGTGATGTTGCCATGGCGCACAATTCTGGGAAAAAAGAGTCCGGACCCCCTGACGGGGTGACACCCACCCGGCCCTGCACTCGACATGGGGGCATGAGAGACCTGCATGAGTCCAGCTTCACTCTGTCTGGTAAAGACACACAGCATGTGGGACCTGTACGTTTAAAATGGATGTTAACACTGAAATGATAGGAAGGCAAGCAGGTGGCATCTTTAAAGACATGGATTTGTAACCTAAAGATTGTTGGTCAACTAGTTTTCCAGGATAGGGGTTTCTTCTCTGATTAACCTCAAGTGTTCCTCTAGCAATACTGTCTGTAGCTATACAAATGGATAAATTGTCCATTTGTGATTACTGCAAACATAAAATAAAAAATGAATGCAAATAAGAATGTCTAGGTATAACTGAAAATAAGTTTATGGTTTAAGGATGTCTATTTATTAAATATTTTGCTTGTGTTTTTATGAAAAAAACAGTAGAAATCTAACTGTAAGCCTAGTGTATTTTCAAGTGAACTGATTCCTGAGATCAGCCTGTTTGACTAATGGGGGAGTGTTGTACAAATTTTTTTTCACTGTGTCTGTGTCAGGTTCCCAGGTAGATGACCATATTCCAAAGAGGTCTTCAGCCAGGATTCTGGCTCCCCCCGGGGGCAGGTCCAGCGGCATCTGGTAACCCTGGCAACTGCTGCAACAGGACCAAACACCACGATGGAGTTCAATGCAACACTACTATGCCACAACACAAACACATCTGTCTTCAGTAAATTAATGACCGACCAAGAAAACTGCACTGATTTTGATATAATAAGTGTTGTAAGTGATGAATGAAACACATTTTAATAATAATGGATAAAGTGCTCAGCCCCAGTAGTCAGTGTTCACTTTAAGTTTGGGTGCTGGAATACCACTGAGAATTGGTGATAATAAAGAGCTAGTAATGAACAGCACCTTGAAATGTGGAATAATTTTACATTTATTTTGCATGTGTGCATGAATGCATCTGCACTTACATGCAGAATAAATTCCAAATTATTCTGTGTTTGTAAAGCAACTTTTGTTAAGAAGAAACATCCTGAGCAGGTTTTACAGCAGTGAAAGTTTTACCAACCATTAATATGTATGCTTAATGATTTAAAAAAAAAAAAAATTTTTTTTTAATAATTTTTTGTTATTTTAATATTTCCAGAGATAAAACTAGTTCAGTTTTTTCTGGCTTGCAAAATCAGTGTCGACTGAAAAACTTTACCAATACTAAGAGCAGAATAAATACATAGTATGATAGATGTAGAGTCGTCCTAATGCAGTGTGCTTTATGTTATGGCATCTTCTTGGGTATGTATGAAAAAATGAAAAATCTCCACATTCAATATATGTAACCAGTGAGGAGTATCAGCCAAGGAATGTAGATGAGCTCCAACCTCTAAAGAACTCTCTCAAACCCTTTGTTTTGATGTGATCATTGAGTAGCTGTATAGAGCTGCTGGTTCATATTCTTCAATATGGTTGGTCCTGTAGTAATGCTGAATACCACTTAACCTTTGTACTACATGTGTACTACTTGTAGCACTTACAATATAATGAAATAAGCATAATTATGTCATATCTTTTTGTGCTTTTTTAATTGAAGCCCCAATGTGGTGATGAAATCTATATGCTTCGACACAATTGTGTTTGTTTTCAAGGACAAATGGGGTGAAAGGTCAGTATTTGTCCACTGCTTCTCATTTCAAAATGTTGCATTTTATTTGAACTTGAGAAAAAAAGGTCATGGGTTTAAAAAAAAATCGATCACTGTGGTCTTAGAATTCAAGTCAGGTTAGCAATAGTATAATAACTGAAGTTGCTATGTTACGTACATATTCTTAAAGAAAGGTGTTTCAGCTCAGTATGTGTATGTGGTTAAAAAACTCTGATGTAGACAGATTTAAAGATGGGTTAGATGTCATGTTTACAGAGAGGCTTTCTTAAGCCTCTGTCCTGTCCTTTCCTTCTGATGTGAATTCTCAGAAATGAGTTCAGCTGATTTCTAGTGGTCTTCACACAATACAGTGTAACACACATTACTTGGGCGAGGAATTTGGTGCGTTGAACATTCAGCCTTCTGCAAATGGGGAAATATTGTAGGCCTTTGCTGCATATAGTTTGCCTGCTTTCAGCTGCTCTGATTAAAAGAACACATTTAAGACTAATTTTCCTCAAAAGGTCAGTATAGATTTTTGTATTTTGTATTGATTTAAAACAAAAAAGATTTAAAATGTTTTATTAATTTAATGTTTTATGTTTATTTTTCCAACAGTGTTTATTTTGTACAAGTGATATTTGTACCTGTTCTACTGATTACTGCATGTTTAGTTGTGTTTCATCTCAGGATGGTCAGGTGTCACATTTTTGTTTCCCCGAACTGAAGAGACACAAGTGATTGAAGGCATGGACACAGAGTGAAATGTTATTTTCTTCCAAAAGAAGATTGTACATTTTATGTGTGCACCTTTTGAAACATCAGCACCACAGGTTTTCGAACAAATGCCTCCAAAGTAATGGATGACAGGAATTTATTACAAAAAATGAAGCCTACCAATTTAAACTGAAACGTTTTAAACATAAATCTGAAGGATTTTAAAGACAGACACGACAGTACCAATTCCACGCTAATACTTTTAAGTGCTTAGATGGTATCATAGCACCTTTCTACAGCATGCACTTCAAAACACAAATCTTTTAAAACCTTGTGTACATGTTGCTTTCTAAAGACCTGGCGACTGGCATGAGACCTAATGTGGTGTGCTTGATACAGCCCATCATCCAAGGCCTGAAATGAAGAAAATCTTGACCAAAAGTGCTACATAGCACTGATGGCTATGTGACAGAAAAGGTCTTAAAGTGATAAAATCATAGCACCTCACTCAATTGCTGGCGTGTGTCATTCTACCGCATTGTCTCCCAGAGGTGTCCAGCTGTGACTGTACACCTCACTGTAAGCATCCAGACAGTAACAATCCTGATCTCTGTCAGCCCTTTTTCTTTAACCGAGGGCACCAGCCTCCAAAACAAAGCAACTGTTTCACCACGTTAACAACAGGAATCAAGTTCCGTTTTTAGCACGCTTTGTCCTGTTGCTTCCATTTTGTGACATATATCTCGTGGCCCCAGTCACTATAAAACATACTTTACACATTTCATGTGAAACAATGCTGTTCACATATGAAACCATGAATTTCTTTGTCTCAAGCGTACAATGTTGTTTAAAGAGTTTGATTATGATTTCATGACTGTCGGTGTTGATCAGGCTGTAGATGGAGAAGGTGGCTGCCTGAAGGCCAGTCTTTCAGGTGGAAGGTGTTTCTTCCAGATATTTCCAGCTGTCTGGGATGTTCCGAAGCATTATGCCGATTGAGCTGCATGGTTTCACTAGGAAAACACAATTTTTTTTCTTTCCACATCTCAGCTCAGTCTGTATATTTATGAATTGCTTTTTTTTTTTATCGTTTTGTTCATGAAAGTTTGTGTGTCCTTTTCCTAGTCACCGTGGACTGTCACAATAGCATATAGCAAAAACTTGCATGAGCATAAACAGTGTTTGGATTGGTGCTGAACATTTAAAAAAAGATTTTTTTAATTGCTGCAATTTGTTCATGTTCCTTTATTTTTATAGTTACTTTCAAAAAGGCACTTTGTGAAAAGGTTTGTGATTGTACCTGTAGAGACTTGTGTGGAAAGGTGAAACTTTACGTATTGGCTCGTTTCTTATCACTTGAATGGGTGCAAAATAAATCACAAGATTCTCACGTGTTTCATCTCTTTGTGCTTTATTTTAAATTCTATGCTAAATACAATAAATCATGAGGGTTTCTCTTTGCTTGGCACTGTCGAAGTTTCAAAATATATTTAAATATTTATACCTTGTGTCGTGTTACATGTACTATGTGTGGGCGGTATTTCCCCCCCCCCCCGGATTTAACTTTTGAAAAGAGTCGTTTGTAAAATCCACATTCAGCAGTTTAAAATTATGAAATTACAATTTTAGTAGTATGTCTAAGTAAACTACCATGCGAAAGAAAAAGTGTGGAAATAAAATGAAACAGACGAGCTACATAAAGTTCGGAAGATTCCCGTTTTCTAAAATTAAGTCCGTCATGTTTCACTTTAAAAGAAATAAAGATTTTTGAATGACTCGTTTTCAAACGATGATTTCCATAGAGCAACAGGTTGACAATTTAACTGACGCTGTTTGGCAGAAATTTAATTTCTACTCCTGTAGGTTCGTGTGAGTTTATTTTGTCGTCAGTTTATTATGATGATTATTTGTGGAAATTGAGAGAATGTTTTGTTGCGTTTCGGTCAATAAAACTCGCAACGGCCCCACGAGACCGACCCTGGGGCTCGAGCCGCCTCCCCTTGCACACATACGTACGCGCGCACTTGTGGCGACGGTGAGGTCACCCGCGCATCGCGCACGCGCATTTCCCTGGAAGCGCATTCCCGTGGCTTGCTGGAGACGAGCGGCGGCGGCGGCGGCGACGCAGCTGGCAACGGGGAGCGTCGAGCGTCGGATCGCGTGCGGCTGGGGCTTGGTGAGTAAACTGGGAAGCGCGTCGTGTCGCAGGCGGTTCGCCTCAGATCGGGAACCTCGCGCTGCCACCTTCTACAGGTACAGGTACAGTGTCGACATGGTCGCGTGTGATCACCTTGCATCAGGATGCTAGTTACTGCTGGCCACAACTAGGGGGCTTGTGTCACCCTTGAAAGTGAAGAAGCTGGTTCCTGTTGATGATGTCAGACGTGAAGTTGCTTTCAGTGAGCTTCTGAGAGAGGTCTTGTGCTTCAGATGATATTTCTGAAGGTGACCACGTTGGTTGTTGTGAGCTCTGAGAGTGAAGGTGTAGCAAGGGGTCAGTTCGTTGATGGCTTTGCTTACTGCTGGTGTCAGACCTCCTGAAACTGAAGACAAACGCCGGTTCAGTGAAGATGCGGGTTCACCTGTGGGACTGGTCTGGGCTGGACCAGGGGATCATTGTGTTCACCTTGTGTCTGTGTAACGCTCACACACTTGGGCACCCTGCTAAATCAGGGTAACACTCCTAAAGTGATGTGGAATCTTTCTATCCTGTGAAACACTAAAGTCACAGAGTCACTGAGATACCCACTTTATTGTTATTTTCTGATCCTTTATTGGTGCCATTGAAAGTAATTGTTTTATATTGAACTGTTCTAGCTGTGTCTGTGCTGCTGTGATGTGAATGTTGGTGCAAACAGCTTTGTGGAAAATACCACAAAGAGGCTGTGTGAAATATGGTTATGTTCTCTCAATGTGTGGGGAAAAAATATTAAAAGACTTATTAAATACACCCCTGCTCACCTAAGGCTGGTGGCTCAATTTTATTTTTTTGTATAACACTTTTTTATTAGAGTGACTTATATTTACAGGTGTTTGTATTAAATGCTCAGCATATAAATGAAACTTTGCTGTTCTGAGAGTAACTGATTGTCATTAGTCTGTGTATCCGTGGGCGTTTTACACACACACACACACAGCATATAGTGAGTGTGAACAACATGATTGGTTATAATATTTTAAAACTTAAGTTGCTTCTATGTGTTCTTTTCTGACTGGATGATCAAAGAAGAACCCACAGTCTTTGATAGGGAATGAGTTACTTTAAACTGTGAAAACGGTGCTGTTGCATTAAATACTGTGTGTGTGTGTGTGTGAGTGAATGAGTGAGTGAGTGAGTGAGGGGACTGTTTTTTTTCAGGTTGGATTTCAGGCTCAGCTCTTCTTTGTTCAAGCAGGCTGACACGATCATTGCAGGGATCAGTTGCTTTTTGTTGTCTCGTGTCGCCAAAGGCTGAGTCTGCAGTGGCGTTGTGTAAATTGAATCAAACAAATATTGTATTGCATGTATTTTTTTGGAGTGGGGGCTCATTGCACAAGGTTCAATTGAAGGTCAGTAAAAATGAAAAAGTAGAGAACAACATGGGTGGGAAAACTTGACAGTGATTCTTTCAGTCTAGGAAAGAAGGCTGAGTGCTGACAGATGATGGAAGGGAATGTCTCCAGCAGCAGAAGGCATTGTGGTTAGAGTTGTCTACTTTGTAAGAGGTAATAGGTTTCAATCCCATCTCCTGCTGTAGTACCCTTCAGCAAGGTCCTTTGCCAGATGCATAAATGCATGAATCACTGTAAGGAGCTGATTCGACAAACCTGACATTGGAGGAAAGCATCAAATATTTGAATAAATGTGTTGTCCTGTGAATGGTTAAAAGGGGCAACTTCCCCTCCTCTGTTTCAGCAGAAGGGTCTCCTCCACATCTTGCCCTGAGAGAAGGGCAAGACAAAAGGAGTGTGAGAGTGTTAGAAAATGTGATGGGCCTGCAGCAATGAGCTCAGAAGCAGGAGTACAGCATGGAAGCAGATTTGGCTGGGAAGGCAGAAGGGCATCACATGCTGGAGGTACAGTTTTACTCAGTGGATTGAGGGTGGGATCAGCTGTTTGACATGGAAGGCACTATTGGCTGTGGTGTCCATCACTATGTGTTTCCTCAACACCAGGGTGGACAGACAGTGGACCCTCATGTACCAGTTAAAGAACATCCACCTGTCTGTTATCTTTAACCACTTGTTAGGGTTGCCTGAGTTACACAACCATGGTTACTGTGCAGGGGTGCTGGAAGCCATGAGTGTGGCTCTACTTGCATCCTGTGCAGGATCAGGTTATTCTGAGCAAAAAAAATCAATTTGCATCTCATGTCACATTTGAACACGCGGCATCAACGCCGAGTCCTCGTAACAGCAGCATCTGCCAGCAGCTCGTCTTAATGGCAGTGCGATTAAACACTCGCAAATGGATTTCTAATTACAATCAGTTAGTCTTTAATGGGTGTCATTACCACCCGGTTAGCAGATGTAATTCATGCAGATCTGTACGGGGGGAATTTATGATAATAATCACCAGTATCTGTGACCCACATGCGGTATGACAATTAATCAGATCTGTTTTGTTTATGTTAAGATCATAAAGATTTAATTGCACTGGTTTGTGTACTTTACTGTCTTCTCTGCCACTGAGGTCACAGTGCTTTCCATGGAACCTTATTCAGGGAACTGGGCATTAATATTTGGCTGGTATAAAAAGAGATGCTGAGCAACATACCTGTGCACAGATAATGAACCACCTGAAAGAGGTGATGGATGATGTGTGAATGGAACTATGTTGCCATGTTGAAGAGGTGACCAGGTGTGTTCTGTTGACACTTTGTGACATGCTGCGTTATTCAGCAGGACATTGATACTTTTGTAAACACAGATCTTGTTGAGATGTTTGGACATAGCTTTAAAAGACTTATTAAAGCTCCTATCAGTACAGGTCCAATGAAACACACTTATCAGCTGATTAATTTCTGGGGCATCAGGTGTATGGGTTTAATTAATTTTATATTCATAATTTGTACAGCACCTTTCCCAATAGATCACCTCACACTAATGTGGGACATATGCGCAAGGTAAAACTGTTAGAGATTTGTCGAAAATCCCATGCAAATTTAATGCCAAAAACCCTGTGCTGATCCAAGGCCATTTTGCTGCCCTCCTCTCCAGCTTTATGTTGTGTTTTAAAGCCATTGTGCCCCTGACTGTGGACACATTTAGCACCATTACTTTCCTGCAAGACCTCCTGCTTAATCTGATCTCATCCATCCCATGTTTTTTGTCAGTTGATGTTAATTGTTCATGAGAACAATCACAAGTTGTATATAATCTGAAAATATTCTGCTGGTGACAAGATTTTCTTTCCGGCAAAAGCATTTAGTTTGTTCAAAATATTTTCTGCTGAATAGAACCCAGGCCACAGTAGTAAGTTCTTAATTCATTCTTAATCTGTTCAATTATGTGAAAAATAGATTAAAAACACACAAAAGACTATTCTTTCAGCAACTAATAATTTTGATTCACTGACAGGGTTTTCCATAATTTTTTTTTTTTTTTTTTTTAGCCTGACTTCTCTTGAGAGACACACACATAGTTGCGACTTGGTCAGGTCTCACACAGCCCATCATGGTCTGGTCGTGTCTCCCTGATTTTAAAAGAAATTCCTTTTCTGCCTTGTTAAGCTGAAAGAGGAATTCTTCTGCACATTCTATGCAGATCATTAATTTGAGAGAAAAATGTTTGCATTCCACACTGTGTAGGGGAGCTCCCTCCCTCCCTGTCCTTCCGGAATGATCTTGACCCAAAATGGCAGTTTAAGATTTCCAGCTCATGACAGACATTAAAAGTATTTCCTTGGAAATTCCTTGAAATTCCTACTCTAGGGGTGATCTAGGTGCAATCAGCAGTTTCTGGGTTCAAATGTCATTCCAAAAAGGGCACTGTTATACATTAGTCTTCAGACAAACATTGTAAGTCACTTTGAATAAAAGTTTCACATAAATGCAAAACCTAAAATAAAACCTTGGACCACTCAGAGCTGTGGTGTCGAGTTTTTCCCCATCATCGCCTTAACTGGAGAGTTTTGTTTCATGTAAACAAGCAAGGAGGGGGTGTACAGGTGTTTTAAGGTAACAGGTATTGTCACACCTTTCAAGAATCATTCACAGCACTGTGAAGAGGGGGGTTGCTACACAACTCAGCCAGGAAATACTGTTCCTTTATTTTTCACGTCAAAAACATTGTTTTCTGCTTTTTAACAGTATTTCAGAAGAATAATTCCATCTGATGTGATGTATTGATGTCCCATCCAGAGTATACTTTCATAGCCTTCTGCCCAATGATTCTGAGACACTGAACTGCTATGACCCTCACCAGGATACAGTGGTCAGTAATGGATGGATAGATGTTTCCATCTGTCAGTTCCAGTACAACATAAGCAGACACTTAACACATGTATGGACAAAAATATTATGTATATATACATAAATAATCACTGAAAAAGAGGTTGTGTACTCTACTGGCTGTTGCCAAAAATGTTTTAGTAAATACTTCCTTTTAACCTCTCTGATCTTAAATGGTGTTGGATGAGAATATCAAAAGTTTAATCAATATTAAATTTTTGTGTTTTTACACTGGCAACTTTAGGAAGAGTCAGACTACTGTCTCACCAGGGGCATGAAACACTGGTGTTGTCAGGGTTACACCAGTGGGCCATGCTCTCTGTCACCGCTGTGATGAACACTGCTACCGACTCCTGTGTGGGTCCATATTGTTCCCGTGAGTCCTAAGGAGAAAACAGAAGCATTTCACCACTCCAGGGGGGTAATGGCCAATAGGGCAAGGAGCTGTCCTTCCAGGTGTTGCCTCCAGTTCTTCTTGTCAGTTTTCATAGCTTCTGCCTGCTCATCGCAGACTCCCCTGAGCAGCTAGGTGTTGGGTGTCATCACGGAGACCCAGTAGCTAACTCAGGTCAATCCCTGGGTCCCTGCCCTGGAGTCAGTCCAGCAAAGCCCCCATGGGCCCCCAGACACACCCTGGGACACGTATTGCCACAAGGAGGTGTCTGCATTGTCTTCATACCAGCCAGGATGTTCCTTTGTCTGCGTGAGAGGATAAACACACTGGTGAGGTAACTGGAGGTTTGTGGGCTTTCGTGCGTGCGTGCGTGCGTGCGTGCGTGCGTGCGTGCGTGCGTGTCCATATCTACTGGAGTGTGTGTCAGCATTTGTTCGTGATAACTAAATGACCTCTTGTGTGTGACGGTGTGTGTTGACAGGCTTGTTGTTATAGCCACAGCGCCATAGGCAACAGCACGCACAAAAGACACAGTCCGCACATAAAGTCGTTGGAGCAGCAAATCACAGCTGAGCGCTGACAAGTCGCAGTGGGATGCACGATTCAGAAACAAACGGGCACAGCTTAATGAAAGAAAAATGTACAGTGTTATATATTGTGTAAATGGTGCTGTGAGGGTGGAATGTGAAAGCAGTGTGCAGCACTGGTGCAACGTCCTTTGCACAGCAAGAAAACAAAAACACACAGTATTTGTCGGTCAACAGTCTGCTGTCTGTTGGGGTCATGTTTCTTTTATCCCTGTGGGACAGTTTCCTTTAACTGGATATTTCTGTGTCTGTTGGACTTAATGGATGTTGATGTCTCTGTTTAGGTTTCTGTTGAGCAGCTCTACTTTATTCACTGTTCTCTGTGCTTAACTACATTCTCAGGACTTTACTTATTTCTATATCTTACCATGTTTTAGGTGTAATGAGAGTAAGGTTTCCCCATGCACACCATGGGATCAGGGCCAGATTTTTTTGGCTGAGGGTACTGCTGAATTAGGAATCCATTTGCGAGAGTCAAGGACCAAAATGGTTGTGATATCATGAGTAATGGAATGAGAACTTGTGAGGTCACATGGGTCCAGCCGAAGAGCTATGAAGGATGTAGTCAGGAAGTCTTCATGCAAAACCCACACTCAGCGGTGTGCTGAGACCATGGTGGTTAAACACTGAGTTTAACATCTGGTCACTTATGTTGTTGTGACAAGTTGATCCCGATCTCACCAAATGTTGACGTCAGGGTTTGAGCAGAGTAACGCTCGGGTATAAATGAAGACGCACTTGCCAGTGAAGGCCAGGGGAGCCTTGACCACCTTTCAGTCTTCTGGACTCCCTTTCTGGAGACGCCACTGGGACAAAGCTTGTTATTAAAGGTCAGAACCTGGTCGTCATGGTAAGCTGATAATTTACTTGCCTTGAGTTGTGTGAATAGCAATTTCAGCTGCTCACTGATGCTAACCCTGGTGTGTAAAGTGTTAAACCAGGATTGTTACTCTGTCTCCTGTGTTCATTTTCACCTTTTAGTGTGCAATTTTGAGCAGATATGTAAGTAAAAAGGGAGTAGCGGAGCAGTATATTATTAGGCAAATTCAATGTTAGATTTGTATGCTGAGTTTCTTTTGGTTCATTTCAGTATCAATTCAGGTTAAGTACCTGGGCCAGGGCAGTACAGAAGGAGCTGGGATTGGAACCTTGGTGATGGGTCTAATCACTATGGTACCTGCTGGCTCAGTTGAAGCCTATAGTAAGTGAAGCGTGTGTCCTGCCAAGGTTGCCAAGGTCAAGGCTGCTAAGCTCCTTCCCTGGCGGACCTGGGGGCATTAGAGTAGTAACTCAAATGTGATAGGGACTCCCTTTTGATCCTGTAGCACAGTGTGGGCAAACTGCCACCAAAACATATCAGCTAGGTGTCAGGGTGGTGTCAACCAGGAGGCCCTGTTCACACATCCTCACCCCGAGGCTGCTGCCCTGAGGGGGGTTATGAACTGGACTGTGAGCCCACTGGCTGCCTGCTGTTTGTAAACAGGATGAAAGAGTTCTGCTTATCTAAACCATGTTTCCAGCAATTGTTGACCACATTTTCCAGCTTTAAATGAAATAACCCTGTCTATACATCAATGGGTGTGGGGCAGTGCAGTGAAAGGATCACACTGGGTAGTCGAGCTCATGTTTCCTTCTCCTTTCTGTTTACTCGCACGAAATTCTGTTTTTGCCAACCATATTAGAAGCCAAACTGTACAATCTGTCAGCTCTAGTCAGTCTCACTTACTTTGAAAAACTTCCACACTGAAGATGTTTCTGCACTGTAGCCTACCATCATCTAAACGTTCTGCTCATCTGGAACACAATGATTCCATCATCAAATATTGGTTTGAACTATTCATCAAATGGAAGCATCAGGCAGATGCCAATTAAAATTAAACATCAACCAATAGCAATATGATTCCGGTGTCACCATGTATTCCTACTCTTGCTGGGCTACATGAGATGGACATGGGAGAAACAATGAATAGTTGTAACAAATGACATAAAAGTTAAAATATGCCTGTGCTTATTGATGGATAGATAAACTTTTTTGATCCCAAAGGAAATTGCATGAGACTAAAACAGAACATACACAGTGAAGTAGTGACAGAACGTACTACAATAACACAGTAGTAAATAAGTATCACCAGTATAAAAGTGTGCAGTGAAACAAAAAGCGAACCACCCTGACAGTGAGAGGACTCGGTCATTGTCTTATGAGGAAAAATGCCAAGATAAAGAAACATTTCCTATCCATTTCCAATCAGAATGTATGATTTTAGTAAAGTCTGTCAGGTGGCATACACACTTCCTGGAGTGAGTATTGCAGGGTGAATGACATCAGACTTTCTCAGCTTTGCTCTGACAATAACAAATTCAGACTCAGGATTCCCAGATCCTCTTGAATTTCAAAAAATGCAAAATTGGCAAATATACCACTAGCATCATTGGGGTTATATTATTGTTGTTTATCCTGCTAAGTTTCATATTTTACTGTGTAGATTGTGAATTTATTGGAAGATGCAGCTTTATCTGGGTTTAAACTGTAACATTAGGAAACTTCAGGAAACAGATGTGCTTTTCTCACTATTACAGCAGTCAGTGTAGTGGGATCAGTTTGAAAAGCCCTTACAGTGGTACAGGTGTTGATGCTGTTGCTGAGTAAAGAAGGTGTTGTTGTCCTACACCCCACAGCCCTTGGTGACTCTGCCAAACCCCAAAGCAGCATGTGTGTTGCACCCAGTGATGCAGCATCACTGAGCACAAAGTCCAGCACATGTTTCAAACTCCCTTACCTGGCAATGACAGTGGCAAAGGGTAATTCCCATGAATTGCTTCTGTACTCTATTGTATAAAAGAGTCGAGTTCTGTGATATAAGTGTCATGCATTCCTGGCTGCACTATGTGCTGTGTTTGGGAGGTTGTAGTGCTTGAAAAATGGATGATGCACTTTCAGGCAAGTTCTTTGATATCCATGGATAAAAGGACTCAAGCAGCAGCTGTATTTCCTCAACTGTCAGACTGAGCTCTAAACCTATAACCTGCAGCTCCTTATCCCATTCAACAAAGTTTTGAAAACTTTCAGCTGCTGATGACTGCAGCTGTAATTAATTTTTGTAATTTGCCTTGTTTGTATTTTTCCCCAACTGTAATATGTAATATCAGTAGCACATAACTGTGTAAGACCATGTAAATAGTGACAACATGCATGATTGTTACTGACCAAATACCCGCCCAGAGGACAATTCATCACCTTTTTTTACTGGAAACCACAGTTGATCAGTAATGGTCTCCACACTGTGTGTGCTGTTTATTGTATGAGTTAAACAGAAGTTCTGTGGGATTTTTTATAGACCAGCATAGCCTCAGAACACAGATGTGCTTTGTTAAACACTAATTTATGGGATATAGATTATGTGCAATTGAGGCTTCACATCCTTTGCCAAGTGTGAGCTCATGGGAAGTAAAAGCATATGATTCAGTCAAGTCATTGTGCTCAGATGTACTTCAGCCTCAGTTTTATCCCTGAGGGCAGTTTAACGGCTGATATCAACCCTTTTCATGTGACAGAGCAGTTTCTGTGTCCATCACGTGCTAAACTGTTGGTGCAAGTAGGGTGAAGCTTTGAGTTCCATTCTTATGGTGCTGTGGATTTACGCTAAAATAAATGAATGGCTGACCAAATGGATGTGATATGTTGCTTCACTGACTGGTGCAAACTTTTTTTAAATGAGACAGTAAGTTTTGGCAATAATATTTTTAGCTGTATTTTGTCTTCTTTAATCTGAGAAGTGTACTTATATTTATTAATTTAGCTGATACCTTTGTCCAAGATGCCTTGTAAAATAGTTTTTGTATACTGTTCCTCAAGTGCAAGGTGAAGTTTCTGACCACTGCAATCCCTTTCTGACACATTCAAGGTGGAAATTCCAGCTAGATAATTTGACTGCAAAGATGCATGTCTTAAGTTTTGTATCTTGAACTGGTGGTGTGGTAAGTGAACAGTGCATGTGGGTCAAAGATCCTGAGTTGTGAGTTCAGACCTGGGTTTGAATAGAGCTCAGTCTGTGTTGAGTTAGTATTCCCTGTGGTCATGTGTGTTTCCTCTTACAGTCCAAAGATGTGTGCTTCAGGTGATCTGATGATTCTGAATTGCCTTCACCACAGATGCTATAATCTCTGGCTGAAGTAAATCAGAGGGGTGTCTGCATATTTCCAAGTAAACAGTGTAATAAAACGTCATTCCCATACATTGAAAAGTCCTGAGCAGATTATCTGCTTCCTCGGATGGGTAAAAATTTGGCAGACATTCTAGACATTGTGTGAAAAGGTGTGTTTTGTTATTTGCTCCCGTTACTCCTTTCAGAGACGGGCACATTCTGTCATAATCCATGGTGGTGGGGGATGGCAGGAAGAGCCTTGCAGTTTAGGGGATGTGACTGTAAATCCCTTTCCATGGTTACAGAGATCATGGGCTGGTCATCATCTCTGAAACAGGACAGGGAGGGGCGTGTGTGCAGTGTTGCCGAGCTCCTCATAGCTCTTCTGCTTTTATATGTAGATGATGGATACAAAGGTGGTTTTGCTTATTTTGGACATGCTGAACTAGCCTTTTCTTTGCTTTATTTTACTGTCTCTACTCATCCTTTACATGTGTAGGAATCCATCTCTTATTGTAACATTGACATGGAAAATGTGATTGTGCAGTCTTTTAAAGTCTTTTTAAAGTGCAAGTTTGCATTGCTTTGAGAGATCTGTTGCACACACGCTGAGCATCTGTTATTCATCTGTGTTTGCCAGATATTCCCGTGAAAGCCTTTAGAGAGACAGCTTCTTACAATTTCGTGTAGTTAATGTGTTTAGACTCTGAACAAAATTACAGAGAATATTATAAAGGCTCATTGAAACCAATTTGGAAGAAAATTTAAATGCTCAAAGTCATTTGATGCCATTCTCACTGGAACCTAACTGCTTTGTGCTGCTTTCCAGGGAATCGTCTACAGTTGCACCATCAGGAAGCTAACCTTGCAGTAGGTCATTCCAGGACACCGCTCAAAGGTATGACCATTCAGCACAGCGTGTATGCTTACACTGTAACCTCTTGAAAGTTATTTTATTGTATAGCTGTATTGCTTTAATTACACTAAGCTAGATAAGGTTTCATGGGATTACTTTGAGCTTTGTAATAAAAAAAATCCACAGATTTAGATATATAAATCACAGGCTGGGAAGATGATCCAGTATTTCCTTTTATTCTTGTTTAAATCATGTTCCATGCCTTATGGGCCCTGAGAAAAACATGCACCGATATTTGTTTTTGTTCTTATTTGGTCTCACGTTGAAATTTGTACAGATCCATATTTGTGCAAACCACTCCTTTCTTTTTAATAATAGGTTTTTTATAAATTGGTGTAATACAGCCCTGCAAAATGAATGCTTTGTGACCAATCTTGCATGAGTATTTAACTCACCCTTGACTTTTTTTCTAAGTAATCTTAGACAGGTGGCCCTGGTGGCGGGTGTTTCTATTTGTGTGGCAGGACAAAGATGAGGGTTGTTAAGCCAGAAGTGTATTTGTGTATGGCCCTGTGGGAACTGTGCTAAACTACTCTAAACTGCTGTGGCTTTCACAGCACTTCTGCATGAGTCATAGCACATAGGAGTCACAGCAACAGAACAAATCGAATACAAGTGTCAGAGCCACACGAGCTATAAGTGTCTCTTCTCAGGCTGGTTTGTTTTGAACCACAAATTTTGCAAGGATGGATCTATCTCTAACACGAATCAGGCATATTCGCCTATTATTCCAGTCCTCCTAATAAGGGAACAACATCAGTCTCAACGGTCAAACGGTGAGAATGACTGTAGGACCTGAATGAGAAGGCATGTTTTGGAATAAACCAGAAATACTGTTATGTAAGGTAACTTGTGTCAGTCTTGGCCTCGGTATGGTGGAAGAAACTCCCTCTGTTCCTCAGAAATGCTGAAACTCTTCCAGCATTGTAAAAGTGTATACACCTATCTCTTTCAGACCAGTTTCTCTCCCAAAATTATCCACTGCTATTGTCTATGTATTTGCCATTACGATCTCACTTCTACAGGCAGCTGTTTGAATAATGTAGCCCACCTAAATGGTGGCATCAAACAAAGAAGCTGTGCTTTGGCAACAATCTGTTAATATCTTAAAATTGTTAGATGTATTATATACTACTGTTTACTCTCAGTGGCTCTCAAGACAAGTGTCATACAAATGAATAAATAAACATTTTGTGACAAATGTTTGACCTAACGAAGAATCCAACCAGTGTGATTACTGTCTGCTCACACTAATCTTGCACATTAGTATTAACTGTAGTTATTCCGTTCCTCAGTGTGTCTGGACTGATGTGCACAGTAAATCTGCATGAAGTGCAACCACCAGCCTTGCATTGATTCCAGGGTGATTAAAGGAACTGTTTCAAGTTTCACAATGTGCTGTGATGCTGATCAGCAAGTAAACCTTAGGGAAGCAAGTGTCTGAGAAACTTCTGGAGCAGAGAAGCATGAATTCCCACTGCTGTCCGTGTCAGCCCACTCTTCAGCGCTGTCTTGTAAGTGGAGAACAGGCACACTGGACTCTCTAAAATAGGCAGAATTGCTTGAATGAACATGAAGCACATGCACTTTTCACATTTACATTCTTTCTCTGTATGACTCAACTTAAGCCATGTTGTTATTTCTGTGGTTAGAATTTAATGTGATGTTCAGGGTTTCCTGTTGTCTCGTGTTCTGGGTACAAAACTGTTAAAAGATGTTATAATGTGGAAGCTGGTGGCATCCTTGTTTTGATTGGTAGATATTGGTCACTTAGCTCAGGTTCTGACCACTTTGTGGTATATTTTACTTTGGTAATGTTAAGCTTTTTTGTTTCTATTTCTGTAATAGAAGATCCTGCTTGTTTATTCCCACCAGGATCACTGCTGTTTTCACTTCAGCTAACAGTTCTCTTTTTTTTTTTTTTTTTTTTTTTTCCCCGTTTCTCCACCCCCAGGGTTCAAAGTGCTGTNTTTTTTTTTGTTTTTTTTTTTTTTTTTTTTTTTTTTTTTTTTTTTTTTTTTTTTTTTTTTTTTTTTTTTTTTTCCCCGATTCTCCACCCCCAGGGTTCAAAGTGCTGTTCCCTGTAGGGGTAGACATAAAGTGACGTTTCAGATTTTTTTTAAAGGTATTTATTTGCTGTTACAAATCTGATGCTGTGCCTCCTTGTGTGGATAGTTCTGGAAGGCTTTTACTTTGCCTGAGTGATTGGATAGAAGATAGAAAGGATCCCCTGTTTTTCACCACCAGGCCCTTACTGGGTCACCTCTGTGTGAAAGTGTCCTGCTCAAACAGGTCACCTACTGTTGAGTCTCCCTGAGGAGGCCATGTTCCATCTCCCAGGAGGAGCCTGAGAGCTTCTCTGTGATGATGGTCATGGGAATCACAGTACTATGCTCTTAATGTATTTTATTTGTCAGTGAAACAACAACAAACATTTCTCCCAGTATAACTGCTCTGCTAACTGTGGTGGGAATCATTCTTTGGGGTTATACATCTGACAGTCTGTACTGTGGACCCACAGGTTAGATTGCAGTGCCAGCTCTTTCAGTCAGATCACACCAGCAAACGTAATAAAGGTTCATCAAACTCACCGTTACCTTTAAGAAAAGTCTGAACAGAAGTGTCCAATTGAGCATCAAACACTGTAATGTTTGACCATCTGACAGGATTAGATGAGACATGTACAGTATATCTGCATATTAATTTTTACATAAAATTTTGTCATTGTAGCTGTAATGGTGCTGAAGAGAACTGCTCTGTACAGTTTTCTTTATCCATACTCTAGGCAGAATGCTAGGATGGTCATTTTAGTTCACAATTGATTACTTTAAAAAAAAAAGTAGAGCAGGGATTCTCGGCTGTAGAAAACATTCACTTCCATGACATTTAAGAAGGGGGAGAGCGAGTCTAGGATTCGGCCAACCAGAAACTGAGGGTGGTTGTGGACAGTGGTGACTACGGTTCAGTAAAACTCTGCAGTCAGAGCTGAGCCGCAGAGTAATGTTGGAGTAGGGTGGACTTCGACCGGGGACTGGGTTGTGGTCAACTTTAATGGCTGTCGCATGTCAGGATGCAGCAGTAGTCAACAGTACCCAGGTGTTCAGCAGTCAGCTGTAACATTTGAGAACTGACTATAATTTGGTCTTTCATAGTCTTCACATTCCTGCCAGGCATGTCCATACACTCCCTGAGAGAGATGGTGGAGGTCACTTCTCTGTGCTTGGACCATCTGGAAGGTTCAATGTCCCAGTTACTCACATCAGCCTCATCCACCACCTGTAGCACATTGTCACTAAAAATAACTTGGCAAGAAAAATAATGGGTGGGAGTTTCCTGTAGTTCATGGGTGCTATGAATCAACTTCTCTGGTTACCTATTATCTTTGTGATCACAGTTCCTGTTAGCAAATCATTAGCTTCACACCAAAGCAAATGAGATCATTAATCTTTGGCTGTCCAATGAATTACAAGGTCACTTAGTCCTGTTTATAGACTGCCACTTTTGTTTAAGATTTTATAGTATTAAAACAACTTAAGACAAAATTATTTTTTTCTAATAAGGTACTTACAAAAATGTACCTATTTGTTAAACTAGGTAATTTTATTTTATCAATTCATGGTACCTCGTTGAAGGCTGTGGTGATGAGTGCAGGGGTTTGAACCTGGGACCTTAGATTGCAATATGAGATCTGCAACCATTAGGTTGCTAGCATGCGAAAGATAATCTGTAGTGTTGCATCTGGATTTTTAATGATATTTTAGGCAGCAAGCTATTCAAAGAGATTTAAAATAATTCAGAGTTGAGCGCTTTACTAATGTAGCAGTACTAAAACTCCTAGTAAAATGGTATTAATTACAAACTTGTATTAAACTTATATTAAAAATTCTTTTTTACAAGTAAAGGTTTCCGCTGTAAAATTCATTCTTCTGTATTAATTTTAAAAATTCCATTAGTTCTTGATTTTCATAACTCGTTCTTTGATTGTAGGAAAGTGCCAAACTTGTATTTTTATTGTTCTGCTATTGATAAATCTGTGTGATGCAATGCTGTACCATGTCTTGTCATGGCCTGGGTTGGTCAGTTGCTCTGCAGTGATCACAGTGTCATGATGTCAGGTGTTGATATCGAGGTTAGGCTGGTCCTGCAGACTGCTTCTCGTAACACCTCAACAAGAAATGTTGTCTTCACGTCCCTCCAGTGCTGTTGGCACCTCCTTGCACTGGAGAGTGACTACAACAACATAGTCAGCCTGTGTCACCATAGTCAGGATCAGATACTTTGATCAGGCTGCCTTACCTTAGGAATGTTGTACCTTGCATCACAGACATGTCCAAACAGGTAAAATAATGTTAGGTACTGTAAATGGCTGAAAGACTGCCTGACAAACTATCCTAAGGGCGAGGTTGAGTGTATCTGCTTATATAGTATTTGTTTTTACAGCATTTAGCCTAAAGCTGTGGATACGAGTGTTGTTACAAGAAGCGGCAGGCTAACAGTGGTTAGAGCCGTTGCCTTGCAGTTGAAGAACCTGGGCTCAAATGTCTTTTTTTGCTGTATCAACCTTCATCAGGGAACTTGTCCTGTAATGATAGAGTAAAATTACCCAGAAATATAAATTGATAAGTAAGCATAATAGTATAAAAAAACCTAACACTGTCACTTTGGAGAAAAGCCTTGGATAAATGAATAAATATTAAATAATAATGCCAACTAACATTTGGTGTGTCGTTTCACTGCTCTAATATTTTGCTTGCCGTCACACTGCTCATATGTCTGACAGTTGACTCTCAGTGGTTTTACAGCACTGCTCCTGACAGGCTGTCTGCATGAAGAAGCCTCACTTGATCTTGTTGACCTCTTTGGTGGTGTTGAGCTCTCACGTGGTTTTGTTCTTGGAATATCAACAAGGAGACTTCTTTGGAGTGGTGAATTGGCTTATCCTTTAGCTCGTATGTGGGAAAACTAGTCTTTGAAGAGCTCTTGTGTTTTTGTGGAGCATTACAGTACATATTGTGCTACATTTGCTGCAGTAAAAATAATGCCCCTGAAGAAGTTATTTACCAATGATGTAATGAATATTTAGCTTTGTGTTTGTGATTTAGAATAAGGGAAGATTAGACAGGTCTCTGTGTTAATTAATCAATAGTGATGGGCAATAAACAAACAAGTCTTTTTCTTTGAACAATTCTTTTCAGGGGGTTATAAAAATTGATGTGTGAGCAAAAACAAATTGATTCAGCTGACCTCAATGCTAGTGTTGTCGTCAGCATTTTTCTTTTTGGAGGTACATTTTTAAAGTGGATGTGATACACCTGTTTGATTCACGATTCTCATTCATTTATGATTCTTTTGAGTTAGAACTGAACCTTTCCCATCAATGATTTGCATGATTCGCTCATTCAGTGATTCTTTTGTTTGCATAATTATCATTCACTTATGATTCTCAAACTGAATCAAACCATTGTCTTTCAGGTAGTTTGCAACCTATGGCAAATCCCAAAAGCCACTGAGCTGTTAGCAGTCATTTTGCGAATGTTTTGCCAAAAACACAAGATTTGTTTATTACATCCATATATTGTAGTGATTTTTTCAAAAAAAAAATAAAAATTGTACATGCCACTCACAGCTCTGCACACATTAATGATGTAAGCATACTAAAGTTTAGTGACATATTTTGTTTTTTTTTTTCCTTTCCATTTGACTGACACCAGTATGGATGTCACTTTCTGTGGCATTCACCTGTCTGACCGCACTAATGAAACTTATGTACTAAACAGAGCCATTGTAATGGTAAAACAGTTTGGTGATTATGTAATGTGCTATTACTATTTTACCTTTCCACCACTACACCTTTATGACCTGGGCAATGTTGGGTAGTTCAGCTAGTAATCATATAAAAAGAGTATATGCTGAAGGTTTTGAAAACCAAAAAACTTTTATTGAATAAATGTTAAAGTGGTATCACTAACAGTAAAATTAAAGCACAACAAGTGATACCATTAGACACTTTACTGCAGAACTTCTGGTCTTTGTGGAGTGGACTCTGATGCCTCTGCGAGTTCAGGTGAGGCTGTGGCTGGGAGAGCATGTGCCCAGCTTATGGAATGAGCAGATGTATGTTGTCCTGTTTGTTTAGCACATTGGAACAGTTACTGTCAATCTGTACAGATTACCCCCTGCTGATGATGTTTAGAAGAAGGGATTGCTTTTCCTCAGTACATGGACATATGTCACATTGGTGTTTACACTCTAAACAGGAGTATTTCTCTTAAATTGTATTCTGCTAAATAAGCTGCAATCTGCTAAGAGGTTGAGGTTGAGAATTATATCAGGGTAAGGGGGATGAGTTCCCCATGAAGGCCTGATACCCAGTGTGCATATCAGCAGTATGGGGGGGGGCTATGTACAAGACTCAGCTTCTTTGTCATTTATTTTAATTTATTCAGTTTTTTTCAGTCACTACAGACAGCATATTTCGTTTTAGTGTGGCAATTAAATCCAAAAAAACACCTCACTGAAATCTGTAAAGTCCTTGTTTTTTGTTATAGCCACATTTGCTAAACTGGTTGCTGATGGTAAATCAGCATCTCTCTTTTGGTAGATATTCATACTGGATTGGGAGCAAAGCTTAATGTGGTTAATTTGAATATGTATTTCTGTACTGTACACTAAAAATGGTTGTGACCTTCCCCTGATTCTTCATATAGTATGACACTTGGACTCAGTTTTGTTAAACTCAATAACAGGCTTTATTTGCAAGAGTATGAGAACAGATCATGATCTGGGGATGAGGCAACAGTAAAGGGCATGTGCTTGGTAGAGAGCAGACCTTTCCAATTGAGATCTCTGGTCACGCTCTTCCTCTCCCCACCCCACTTAATTCCTTCTCACTATGGAAACTCCATGTTTGTTTACTATAGCTTGGTGCACTTAGGTTAAGGAGGTAACCAGGTGTCGTCGTTGCTGTGCTCATGTATGCTGGCGTCCCCCTTAGCATGCCACGCTCTTCCAATACCAGAACCCAGCTTGGTCCCACCCCAAAGGGAGAGAAGATTGAGAGCAAGGGGATTAGGTGAAGAGCCGATTTTGACTTTTTCCAGGAAATGCATTCAAAAATATCCAGCAAAGTTTTTGATCGTCCTTGACATATTCGACATGAGCACTGGAGAATCCGGTCCTGCAGTCAAAGTCAGCAGTTTCCTGATTATGTTCTAGTACTTTTCTTGAGTTGCTGCTGTGTGGTTGTGTGATGAAGGGTGTGGATCATCCCAGGCAGTGGTGTCCCAGGTTTCAGCACAACTGTCATTTTCTTCTTCTCTCCCCTTCAGTCATCACCTTCCCACGGTGAAGTAGGGTTGGAAAACTAGGAGCCATTAAACACATCGTTTACTGTAACTTGGTGCTGATGTTCCTGTATGTGCGTTGAGGTCTCCTCTTTCACACCACAAAGGATTTTTAGAAATCACTCTTACTGTATACCCAGTTTATAAGGTTTAAATGTTGATATGTTTTCATAGATTTGTCAATAACTACTTAATGTTGCGTTAATTCTAATCGAGATTTGTTTTCATTTGAGTTCAATGAAAGCTTCTGTAATACACTTGAGCTTTAGCTTTATGTTTTGAATAAAGTAGATATACTCATCTAAATTTATGATTTAGCTGACACTAAAAATACTGCAAAAGACAATGAAAGAGGAAAATTGGTCTTAATATATTAAATTCATTGATTGTCATGAACTCATCTCAAAGGAATTCTGGTGTCCCATCCCTCTTACAACTGTCTGGCATCATAGTAACCTGCCGTCCATCTTCTATAACTTAACTACATCAGCAGTTTATCAGCAGATTTAGTTTTGGTCATTTTTTAAATTGGCGAGTGAAGATTTTGAAGTTTGTTGTACAAATCTTTTACATAATTTATGCTACATCAATTTAAAATTGGATGCACTGAAAGAATATTAGAACAAAATAAATCCAGCAGGTATTTTTCACTCGGTCTGCTCTACAGGTTTCTGAAAGTAGAATAAGCCCTCCTGAAAATTTTCTTGTTTTCTCCTACATTCACTTTTCTGGCTGTACCTTATGGTGTTTCCCATATGAGGATCTGAGTTTTGTTGCTAGGGTTTCCTTCTTTGAGACTGCTTCTTGCATCACTGTGTGGTGTCTAACAGGGCCATCTCATGTGTGGCTCCATCTGGTGGCCTGCACATTCCACTTCACCTTAAGCTCCCTACGCTAAACACACACTATCCATTTCTTTTCATCTTCAATATGGTTGCACATTGGAAATCTGTCTTGTTTTACAGTTGAGCGATGGCAGTGAATGTGTATTCCACATCTGTAACCATCGAGAACCTGAGCCGACACGACATGCTGGCCTGGGTCAACGACTCCCTGCAGCTCAACTACACCAAGGTGGAGCAGCTGTGTTCAGGTGTGATTCTCCTTACACTCCCGTGATGTTATTATACACCTCTCTCTTATCTAAACTCAAACATATAAGAAAAGTGAGGTATTATCATGGTCGACAGATTCTAGATACCTGCTGCAGGGCACGACTTTACCACAGTGTCTACTTTGATTGGTGATTAAAAATCTGACACTATAGTTGTTCATCTGCATATCTTCTTTTTTGAAATCTAAAACAGTTGTTTTCCTAAAAATTCATCTGTTCCAGTAAACGGCAAATAGAGTGAATAATAAAACAGAACCCCAGTGTTATACATCATTATAGGAGTATAAATTATAATACCACCGTGACACTTAATTTTCTTCTTAAATCAACACCTTGACACATGACACAGATTGTCCATATATCTGACACAAATGAACTTTAACCATTTTCAGATAAAATCAATTTCACAGAAAAAACAAATAATGATAAAATAAAAAAACCGTTAACCAAATATAATGATTCTAATAGGTAAATACATCTGGGAATTTACACACATAGGCCCATTAAAATATGATTACAGTAAAAATTATTAAAACATGCCATATAACCCCACATTAAAGGAAATTTCCACAAACCTCCTCTCTCTGACTCTAGTTTTACACAACTCTGTCATTAACACCCCCACAAAATATCCACCCATCTATGACTGTCCAATGTTCCAGATTCTAATTTTAACACATTAAATTGGACACTATTGAACCAGCCTGTTGTCCATTCACAGGGGCAGCTTATTGCCAGTTTATGGACATGTTGTTTCCTGGCTGTATTCTCCTCAAGAAGGTGAAGTTCCAGGCCAAACTGGAGCATGAATACATACATAACTTCAAAGTGCTTCAGGCAGCTTTCAAGAAAATGAATGTGGACAAAGTGAGTCTGTTGTTGACTTCATTTTACCACCAAAGGACAAATTTCAGTTAATGACTTTAAAGTTGTTCTAAAAAATTAACAGTATAACACAGTTATTTACGCTTTACAGTTTTGCTACTCACCCTTGGTGTGAGTTAAAACAATAAAATGATATGCTAACAGGAATGAGGTCTGTTTGTGTGCATTTCAGTAATGGTGTTCCCTTCACCACCTTCAGATAATCCCGGTAGAAAAGTTAGTGAAAGGCAAGTTCCAGGACAACTTTGAGTTTGTGCAGTGGTTCAAGAAGTTCTTTGATGCCAATTACGATGGGAAGGACTACGACCCCCTGCTGGCTAGGCAGGGCCAGGAAGTAACCCCGTCCCCCAATCCAGGTGAACACATTTTCCACAAACCCAAGAAACCTTGTGGCCCCCCAGGTAACACACTGCTGCTGGTCCCACCGCGTCTGTCTTTTCCTGCCACGCTTCAGAATGACCCCTGGCGCTCTGGCTACTGCTCTGTGGTTGACATGCAGTTTGCCTCTGCTGCTGTTAAAAACTTGCACCCTCGCGCCTCAACTACCTGTCAGTGGCCCCCATGTCATTTGACCTCCATATTTGATCCATTAAACTCTCAATCCTGCCAAAAGTAAGTAAAATTGCCCAACTGCCTTCAGAGCACCTATGTTTTTACTGTTTCTCTGCCTGTGGTGAATAGGCTTAAGTGAATAAACCTTGCTGTAATTTTCTGCTCATGGCTCTGCTGGCTTGGTGTATTGGGGCTGTTCAGCTCCAGTCCTACGCATGAGTCCAGCACGTGTTCAGGAAGGGATCTCGGAAAAGAAGTTAAAGTAGAGATAAAACTGAACCTGTTGGATCATTTGGCTCCTATAAATTGAACCACTGCGGTTGTAGCTGAATAGCTGTGCTTCACTTGCTAGGACAGTCTATATTCTGTCAGACATGTACTATACCTGTCAAATGCTCCGTTGTGAGGAACATAGTTTATTTAATTAATTTAAATACACAACAAATGTAACAAGTGATTTTGTATAGAATACTGTAATGTGGATCCCTGTATACTTTTGGTCAGATTGTCTGTATTTGACCCCAAAGGATTTACATGAATGCAGCTTTAGGTACCAGCCATATGGAAAGTGTCAATAAACATTAGAAACAACCAAGCTAAAAGGTACACATTAAATATCATCTTGGCCAATTCACAAACCTTGAGAAAAGCAAGTGGGGATTCAGGTTCCAGGCTGGACTTACATACACACTGTGTGATAGATCTCTGGAAATCTGTGAGGTGAAATTCCTGGGACCTTATGTGACCTTTTCTGCCTGGCTTGCTCTGAATGCTTCCCATCCTGGGGCTCAATGCAAACAGAACACGGCTGCTTTTTACATGACTGTAGCATTATTGCACATAGCCATGTTTCTGTAGCGTTGCAGTGCATCTTCTATTCCCCATCCCTTTAAACAGGAACCTGATGGTTAATAAAATTCAAGTCCCTGCCCTTTGGAGGCTTCCTTCCCCAGCGCTTCCTGCTCGCTACTGTGTTGTTCTTACAGCATGCAGTGGAGCTGCAAGCTGTTCTGTATCGGTCTGTGTTCATCTTTGTGTGTGAGATGTGCTGGCAAACAGCTACTCAGTGACCCTTGTTATGCTGCGATCCAGTGCCACAGAGGACGTCTCCAACGGCACCCAAAAATACACCAGCTAACCCCAGAGCCATCAACAACACCTCAGCCATCGGCATGAGGAAGAATCCGCACATTTCTCGGAATGGCGGAAGCGAAGCCGATCCTCAGATCATGGAGCTCAACCAACAGGTAGGAGAATTGGTGAGTTTAAGGAGATGTCTCTGCATAAGGCTGAAGCCTGCTGCTGTTTTTGACATAAAGATGAAAAAAGATTTGAATTTGTCTGACATCAGTTTGTCCTCACCTTATGTAGGTGTCAGATTGTTCCGCTGTATTTATTTCTTTAAATCTGCATAGAAATATGACATATACATACTTGTTAAAATTTTCACGTTAAGGAATTACAGTGAACTGGGAACACTTATATCCACTGAAGCCCCTCCTCCCACCTGGGACTCATAGATTAAATGCACAAAATGAACAAAATACAACCAAAAGAACTATATTGATCATCACACTGTTTGCATGAAATAAGTAGGTAAATAAATGCAAAAGATAAAATTGTATCAACAAGAGTGATATTACCTTAAGAACAAGATCCAGAATTATGAATTTTGAACAATTTTAGTTTTTCATACTAAAATGCACAGTGTCATTTAAAGCAGATTCATCTTTTTTGTTTTTTTTACACACCTCATGGTTCATTGAACGTACTGTGTTTTTCAGACAGCAGGATACTATTCAGGCTCATCTTCTTAACTGTGTGGGACATGTAAAATAACCATTATCAGTGAGAGGAAATGAAGTTTCCGTAACAATCTTGTGCAAAACTTTCTCCTGTAAGCTATTGGACCTAAAGCTGACAGTGGACGGACTAGAGAAGGAGAGAGATTTCTACTTCAGCAAACTACGTGACATCGAGCTCATCTGCCAGGAGCACGAAAGTGAAAACAATCCCATCCTCACCAAGATTGTTGACATTCTCTACGCTACAGAGGTAATAGTCCTCTGCTCTGCTGTTCCCAAACTATCACAGACAGACAGGAATATTCTCTATACACTTATTATAAAGATTTTATGGCAGTTTGCTGAAAATTACCGCCATTAATTAGATAAATATATTCAGCTAATTAAAAGCATTCCTGCATACTTGATTTCCTATTACTATACTGTGGATTCACTGCGCAGTGTGAGATTTTTTTTCACATCACTGCATACTTTGTTCATGAAATTGAACACCTCATAACATCAGAACCAGGAAAATACTGCATACCATCTGTCCCATAGATCAACTTCTCTAAACCCACCATGAGGTAAGATGTGATGGACCAAAACTCTTTTGGTATCACAATGAACACTAAACAGTATACCATTGTTAACAACTGAATTATTTACATTTTCTCACGTGGGTTGTTTTGTTTTTTGTTTTAACACAGTGTCCTTGCCACTGCTGTCTGACACACATCTTCTGCTTTGTCTGTCATTTTTTAGGTCATCTTACTGTTCAGCATAGCTTTAGAGTTTAATTTTTGTTTACAAACTTAAAAAGTTTTTACTGCATTCCAGGATGGCTTTGCACCACCGGAAGACGATGACATTGATGGGCAGCCACACGAGGACCAAGATGAATACTAAACTATTTTTCTCTTGCTCATTTGCCCCATCTCCGTTTCTGGGCTTGCACTCCCCTTGTGCTCTTGCACTGCTCTCGTGTCCATCTCTCTGACTACCCCTGGCTGTCCACGTGCTCCGCGTACCTGTTCTGACATCCAACAGCCTTTTGATTCTCCTCGCCCATGGAGTCACACACTAGCAGTAGTGACTTACCCCACACATTACAGCACAGTGTGTGAAATGCAGAATGAGCAAACCAGTGCAACATTAGTGCAGTAAGATATTGTACTAAGCTGTAAATATGTTGATGAGAAGAGATTCTGGATTAGTTGGTCCTTGAAAAGGGTTGCTGTCTTGCCTGCATTGTTTAGGCCTGATTTAAACCTGTTGCAAGATCTATCTTATTGTACCACCTCAAAATTAGGCCCTGTTTGTCTGAAACCATCGACTTACGGCGAAGCTTTTCAGCAAAAATTGCTGAATTTGTGTTTTTAAAAATGATTTAACTCATACTTCTTAATGCTTTAAGCATAATCAGTTTAAATAATTTACTCAGAATGAATGATTTTTTTCAGTGAAAGGATTTCCCTGTATTTCAAGTTTAATATGAGGGTTTATTGTGTTGGCTTTTTTGATTTCTTTTGATGCAGGAGAAATAGTACAAAGAGTAAATTGAATGTATTGGTAAGAGGTAAAAGGACAGAGAAAGTTTTAAGAAAGCATTTGGCTTATGAATCTTATAGATTGACAGCAGAGGATTTAATATATTTTTGCATAATTATTTTTGATCCAGAATCAGCAGTTGATGGTACTTCATTGCTAATGAACAATTTGAATTTCTCAATGGAAAACACTAATGACTAATTTTTACTGTAGACTGAGTACAGCAGCATTTAATTTTTAAATAGAGCTGTGAAATTTATTTATTTCAAAGGAGAGGCCAGAATCTGAACTGAAGTTGCCAGATTAACAGTGATAAAATTGTACTATTTTACAAACCAGCTAATGGTAAGAGAAGAAAATTTACTTTAACACCACAGATTTTAGCTGCAATTTTTTGTATTTTTTTTAATATTGTACAACTTTAATAAACATACAAATTTTGATTTGAATTTGCAAGGCAGATCAGCTGAAACTTGCTGTTCAAATAAGAGGCTGAAGTGTGAATCAAGAATTTGACTTGCATAGTTGTAGGCATCACAGTTCCAGAGCCTCGTGCTGCTTTTAGATAGCAACTCAGCAGTCTTTCCCTTGCATATTGAAGCTTCAACCTTACATTGACTGTCTGGTTCAGATACGATGGCCGTAACAATCTTGTGCAAAACTTTCATCTGTTTCAAGTTTTAAGTAAAATAAACTTGTGGAAATAATGCATCTTTTTTTTTTTTTTTTTTTTACATCAAGCCTTTATAACGATAATGCTATACTGTGCCAGAAATTGTGCTGTTGAAATATATCAAGTGTGTTTATGCTGAGCTTTGTCCTGTGATTGGGATTGTTTTGTTTGAATCTGCCCCCGCAGTGCAGTGACCCATCTGATAATAGCAGAAAATGCAGTAATTATTTTTATCAGACCTTACTTGGACCTGCTTTTATATACTGCTAAACATCTGTTCCTCGTAAATCACCGAGTGGTAGGGAAAAAAACTCCTTGAATTTTTTTTCCTATTCCAGAATAAAACTAAAGGAAAAAAGACATGCAACATTTAAATGATATAAAGTCCTTTGAAAGTCATGGACATTCCTGCACATTGATTCATACAGTCATGCACTAAAGCCAATTTAGATTGAACAATTCACCTCTAACACATGTATTTGGACTGTGGAGGAAACACAAGTGAGCACAGGGAGGATTCCTGCACAGCATGAACGGGAATCAAACACACGTCCGATTTCACAGCCCAGGAACTGTGAGCCTCCAGTTTCACTGAGTAGGCAGAGGAGTTTTCAATACATGTTCATGTTGCCAGTGTTAAATGTGTAGTACAGATAAGTGCTGCCCCCTCTCGTCAGAAATAAGGATTCAGAATAAATCTACATGTATTAGATTTTTATTTACTGTTACAGTGGAACAGTTTTTGTGAAGTAACGTGCTCTAAAGGAGCATTCACTGTAATGGTAATAATGTGGCATAGAATAAATTATAAACAGAAGTAAATCAGCAAAAGTGTCAACACGACATAACTGTTGAGCTGTTAAAGATGTGATGAAGTACATTATGAAAAATAAAAACAAGTAAAAAATTTAAGGGTTTACAGTTACATTTAAGAGAAACCATGCAGTTGTAACACTTCAACTGTGCTTATTTTTTACACGTTTGTTTTACGTATTCTAGTTCAGTTTTACCAAGGCAATACTGGCTTTAGCTTTTGACCATTTCTGTTAGTGAATATGGTATTTGTCAAAAATTATTTATGCATTTATTGGAGTGCGTATATCTTGATCTAATGTTTTATATTCAAATATAAGAAAAATATATTTATCTGTGAAATTCACTTCAATCTTTAAACCGTCACCCCAGAAAAGTTTAAACAGTCACTGATGTATAGTATTTTCTTTCTCTGCATCGCAAAATACACATTAATTATCTACAGCCTTTCTAAATTTGGAGAACGTTTATTGGATATATCAGATGGATCATTTTAAATGAAACAACTTATAAGTGATACAGTGTTTGCTAGGTAGACTGTATTATTCTTTCAAATATGTATAGTATTCATATACTGTATTTTGCCTGCCAATGTGATTTACACGGTGGGTCGGTATTTTGCTAACACATCATCTTGAATTAATCATTATTGAATTTCTTGTCAGAAATGTAAATAACACTCGAGCTTCTCCGGCAGACACGCGTCTGTTCGTGACGTCACGTCGACAGGGAGACGTGGCGTTTAAATCGTAACGCGGAGCCGCTCCGAGTTGGGCCACCATTACAGCTTGTTATTGTCTGCTGTGTGAGGAAGCGGTTTAGGAGTTCGGGAGCGTCAAACATGGCTTCGCCTGCGAGTAACGGTTCTGTGGGCAAGTGGGAAGTGGTGAAGAAAGGGAAAAAACCGAGCGGCGGAAGAGGGAAGGGACAGCAGGACAAGAAGAGCGGCGGGAGGAAGGCGCTGAGCGAGTCCAACCTGCCGAGGATCGACCCTTCGCGTGAGTCGCGGCGCTTAGCCTACCACGTAAAGTAGCACCTAGCTTAGCACTTAGCACCTAGCGTAGCACTGAACACAAGTTAGCAACAGTCCGTCATTCGTGTACACAGTTGTGCAACCAAATGAAGCCATTTCGTGACATTGCTAGCTAATACCATGGGCGCTTTGCTGTAGCACCTCTGTAGTTTGGTTACCTAGCTTTTGCTACTGTCATTGTTACCATTCTAACTGACGTGAAGCCACCAGGCAGTGGCTTTAGAGGCTCGGTGTCCTGCTGGTACCGTGGCGAAGCGCTACGGAAGTGTGTTCAGCGTGAGCGGTTCTGCTTCATGGTTCACTTTTACCACACAGCGCTGGCTCAACTGAAGATCCATCCGCGGTTGTCTGTCATGGTGCCTTTTTGTCCTACTATTATGTGTTAGTTGCTTAGCTGAGGGTTTTTTTTTTTTACGAAGTGCCTTACAGCGTTTAACCCATTTGCACAACAGGATAATTACTAAAGTAAACTTTAGGGCGAGTACCTCACTCAGGGCTACAGCATTAATGTCAGAGAGTGGGCTGAACCCACAACCTTCAGGTTACCAAATGCCAAGTTCCTGCTATGAATGTATCTGACTGTAGTTTCTTCCTGATATTTTCTGCAAATGTTGAGGTTTCCTGATGGCTGGTGCTGTTATTAATGATCATACTTTTCCAGTGTCTTATCACATTTGTAAGCACATGTGACTGTGTAGCTGAGGTCAGTCACAGTAAATATTCAGTGAATTTGTGAGAAAGAGACTGGTCTTTTCTTTCTACTCCCACCCTCATTTTTTCCCCCAAGACTTTTTTTTTTTCCACTTGATTGTAATTAATTTGCTGGTTATCTCATGTTTTTATTCAAAACATCTTATTACTGGAGCAGTAAGGGTTGAACCAGCAACCTTCAACCTATCCTTAACTTTTCTCTGCTTGTTTGTATGTGAGATATACACATACATTGGCCACTCTGAGGAACACCATTCTAATACTGAGTAGGACTCCCCTTAGCTCTCAGAACAGCCTGAATTCTTGGTCATATGAATTCAGCAAGATTCTGGAAACATTCCTTAGCGATTCTGGTCCATGTTGACATGATTGCATCATGTAATTGCTGCACATTCATGCTGCCAGCCGTTCTACCACTTCCCAAAGCTGCTGTACTGGACTTCAGTCTGGTCACTGGGGAGCCATTAAAGTTCACTGAACTTATTGTTGTGTTCATGGAACTAGGTTGAAATGACTTGTGCTTTGTGATATTGTGCATTATCATGCTGGAAGTAGCCATTAGAAGATGGGTAAATTATGGCCATTTGTGACTGTGACATTCAAACGATGCTACGTTAGTATTAGGGGGCCCAATGTGTGGCAAGAAAACACTCTCCACACCATTACACCACCACTAGCCTCAATACAGGGCAATTGTTGAATTGTAGACATGGGGCAGGTTGGGTCCATGGCTTCATGATGTTTGCACCAAATTCTGACCCACCATCTCCATGTTGGAGCAGAAATCAAGGTCTATCAGACCAGATGACATTCTTCCCAATCTTAAACAGTCCAGTTCCCGTGAGCCAGTTCCCACTGTAGCATCATCTTTCTGCTGTTGGCTGACAGGAGTGGAACCCGATGTGGTTCTTCTGCTGTTGTAGTCCATCCGACTCGAGGCTGGACATGTTGTGGGTTCAGAGATGCTTTTCTGCTCACCACTGTTATAAACAGTGGCTATTTCAGTTATTGTAGTCCTCCTGTCAGCTCAAACCAGTCTGGCCATTCTCCTCTCACCTCTCATCAACAAGGCATTTCTACCTATAAGAACTGCCGCTTGTTGGATGTTTTTTTGCTCCATTCTGTATGACTCTAGAGACTGTGTTTGAAAATCCTAGAAGAGCAGCAGTTTTTGAACACTCAAACCACCCAGTCTGGCACCAACAACCATGTAACAGTCAAAGTCACTTAGATCACCCGCCCCCACCCATTCTGAAGTTTCATGTGAACATTCACTGAAGCTCATAACCTGTGTTTGTGTGATTTTGTGCACTGCACTGCTGCCATGTGATTGGTTGATTAGATAAGTGTGTGAACAAGCAGGTGTACACTTGTTTCCAGTAAAGTGGACTGTGTGTGTGTGTGAAATTTAAAAAAAACACTTGTATCCATTTAGGTACGAGTTCTGTAGCATTAGCTTTCAGTGTTTTAAGCGACATGGCTTGTTGGTAAAAATTCATCTACCTTTTTAATTCCTATAATTCAGTTGCCTAATAAATTTATCACAGAACAGTTGGTCAGACTTTAGCTGATTTAAAAATATCTTGACATTTGAAAAATCACCAGGAGAAATAAAAATCACAAGGGTTCTCCACGAGCTGTGCGTGAAATTTGGATCAGCAAGCCTTTTATCGCAGCATTTTCCCCTGTCAGCCAAAATAGAACAAATGAGACATTACAACAATTATTCTATAATCAGTAAAGATTTACAATTTAATATATTGGTCTGTCATTTGCATCTTCATCAGAACAACAGAAAGGATACGAAATGGATACATAATCAGTGCTCTTTTGTTTACAACCAGAATTGTTTTGAGTAATATGTCATTTAAAGTTCCTCAAGATCGAATTACCATCACGCTAAAATTAATGGAGTAAACAAAGGTATAAATGGGGAGATGCTTAGAGCTGCATCGTTCCCCGAATGGGTGATACAAGTCAAAACTCAGTCCCGTCTATAAACAATGTTCTTACAAAAAAAAACATGAGCACTACTCAAATATTCCTTTGGCATTTTCATATGTGCAGATAGCACAGTAAAGGCTACAGTTTCCTTGCTAGAAGAGTAAACCATTTGCTTTTTTCTTAATTGTCTTGTAAATTTAGGTCTTTGTTGAACCCGTGTTTGAAACTGACCACTTTTATCCTGCTTTAATCTATTGTGAATTTGTGCCACAGTAGGGTGTAGCTTGGTGCCTGTCATGCACAGAGTTATGTGTGTGGGTGTTGAGGTGCTTGAAGACAGCAATCTAGCAAATTCCAGTCCACAAGCAGTTCAGTCTTCATCTGCATTTTATAAACAAATCAAAGTAACTAAAGAAAGTGCTGAACACAGTTGCTAAGTTACTGTAACCATATTTGAATTGTAGGTAGAACTTGAAAGTATTACAGGCCAGTTGTATGGTTATGAATATCAGTCATTTAGTCTTGGGCCAGAGAAAGTAGAGCTAGCTACAGATGCGTAGTTAGAACTACTTTTCTTGTATTCTGAACTTTAGACTAAATTGCATTGCCTGAATGTTTGTATTTATTTATTTTTGTAACACTTAGCATGAAATGAGTTTCCAGGCTCTTCTGTATCTGGGAGTCTTTTTTTTTTTTTTTTCCCTNTTTTTTTTTTTTTTTTTTTTTTTTTTTTTTTTTTTTTTTTTTTTTTTTTTTTTTTTTTTTTTTTTTTTTTTTTTTTTTTTTTTTTTTTTTTTTTTTTTTCCCTTTTCCATTGCAAAATGTTGCAGAATGATGCCAAACTGCACTGTGGTAACATGCCCACTGGAACCAGGATGTTTCTGGTAACCTTTATATAGACTGATGCCCTCTTTTCTCCTTATCTCATCATAGCACCCTTGAAGATGTCTGAAACCATCTATGAGGGATTTGAGAAGATGGGGAAGAAACAGAACAAAGAACAGGTTCCTCCTCCTCCACCCCCTGAGCAGCAACAGAAAAAAGCAGGCACAAGCAAGCACCCCAAGAAGTCCTCAGTAAACGGAGCAGCACAGAAATCAGGACAGTTCAAATCACTGGAGGAGGCTTTGAAAGCTGTGAGTTCGTCTGGGTTTCATGTGTTTGGACCTCTGTTTCATCTCAGCTTGCGTCTTATAACAGTTGAAACATGTCATTTGCAAGTCTCATTTGGTGAACAGAATTGTTTACAATTTATAGAAAAAGTTTGAAACATTTCCTTTTTTGCTTGGAGCTGTAATTTGCATGTTGTTTTTTTTTTTTTTAATACATTTCTCATATGGGGAATGTCAGTAGTGTGCTTCATGTGTATTCATTTCCAGCACATTGCTTAGCTTAAAGCCGTTTTTATCTGCAGTATTTAGTTGGATGTCCAAATATTTTCTTGTTTTAGAGGATGGAATTTATTAATGTTATTAAACAGCTGCATTTAACTACGTTACATTTAAGATTTTTTTTTTTTTCATAGAAGTGCAAACTTTTATTTACTGTTTAGCTGGTAGTGAACGCCTCAGCAAAAAACAAAAGATTTGCTAATTTCAGGAACACTACAGAAAGGGAAGTAAAGAACTGAGCATTTTGCTTATCTGTTTGGCTTCCACAGCTGAATGTTTCTGAGCTTCAGCAACAACTGGAGAAAAGTCAGAATCTCTTTCCAGAGAACCCCTCAGTATGGGTGAAGGACCTGGCTGGGTACCTCAATTACAAGCTTCAGGCCCCAGAAATGGAGCCTACATTGAGCAACCACTCCTACGGTCAGTCACCTCTTCACTGCAGTGTTTAAATAGTGCAAAAATTGTTTCTCTGTGATTCATAATTAGCCTTTATATATTAAGTAAACATTATTTTGGGGGGTACCGGATATCAGTCCTATAGTATTAGCAGTTGTCCTGATTTCCATTTACTCAAAAAAACTGTCTTCTTGAACAGTAAGTTTTCTGATTTTCTTAATTAGAAGGTTTTTGTTTCCTTGACTAATAGATGTGTGGTGGTCAAAGCAGCAGTGCACCAGTGGGTTCTTGTTTTGCCTAAGTACCAGGCAGTAACCACTGACGATCAGCATGAGGCTGACATAAAGCATGATAACATGTTTTTAGAAGATCCTTATTTGGTTAAAGCTTTCTGAGCTGTTCTTTTAGAGTTATTTTAAAGTTCTGTAAATCAGAATTCATGGAACATAAGTGACTGTTTTATAGTGTAAAATGTGTGCTGTTGGCTTCTGAAGAAAAAGCGTAACTAAATGTGGAAATTGAGTTAATTTGTTTATCAGTTTTCTACTTTCCCTCAACGAATATGAATATTTGGCTGTTGGTTGATGCTGAGCTGAACAGGGTAAGCACTCTCATGAGGTTTGCTTGATCAAGTCACCAATGCTCTGTGATGTGACAGCGAGTGGGTGAATGTTATATGCCTGTGGCTGTTTTTTTTTTTTTTTTTTTTTTTCTCCTTCAGGTGGAGTTGACAGATGTGCAGAAAAAATANATGTTGTCTATTCTCTCTTTTTTTTTTTTTTTTTTTTTTTTTTGCAGGAAGTTGGATGAAGCATGTAGCGTATGATGCGACACTATCATTAAGAATCGTTTGGTTAAAAAAAAAAAATTAACGAAACAGCAAATGTGATGTTTTGCAGTATTAAAAATGGGTGTAAAATAACTGGTTTTATATTAGTAGTATAGGTCCTAAGTTGTCTTTTATTCTTGGAATATGTACCAATTTGTTGAATTGTTTATATGACCCTGCTCAGGATAAGTGGTTAGTGAAAATGGATGGACGAATGTTCATGCCCAAGTCTTACAAAAAAGTTTCCCGTTTCTGTATGCATGTTTTTGCTTTTTTGCTGATTAGCAAGTGAAAATTTTCTTGTCTAACCGTGATTTTTACCATGAGACATCTGATTTAATTATACATATATTAATTTATTTATTTTATTTATTTATTTTAAGCAGTCTTAATGTTGCAGTTTTTATATCACCACTGGTGGTACTGTTTTACTAAACCTTTCAATGGGAGAAGCTATGTAAGTGTGTCAGAAGAAGGCTGGAAGCTCATTGTTGTTGTTTTTTTTTTTTTTTTTTTTTTTTTTTTTAAGACATAAAATGCTCAATGCCAGGTAAAAGCATGGGAACCATTTAAACTTTATGCTGGAGGTATGACGCTGTTTTGAGTCTAAATCAGGTTGGTATAAGTCAGAAAAGATTAGCTTTTATCCATCTCAGCAAGAAGTTGCTCATTCTGAAGAGATCTTAAAAATGAACATTACACTTGGGTGCATTTTTCACCAGGGTGTTACATTTACAGTTACTGACCCACTTTTTTTTGTTTCTCGGACAGATTACCCCTTATGTCTGGTCAGCAAGGAGCTGAGGAGCACCATTAAAAGCCTGCTGGGCCGCTGCAGTGATGCCCTGACTGAATTCTTTGACCACTGTATTTACATAATGCTGCGTGAGCTGGACAAACCTGCAGGTGATATATTTTGTCTTTGAAAAGGACAGTCATGGGATTAGGTCCTTTTCACAGATTTTTGGAGGGCTAAGTAAATACTTCGATCTCTACCAATGGGGGGGGGGGGGCAACTGTTCTCCTGTTCCACCTCCCATGCTGTGGTTCTGTTTGAGAAATTAAATGAAAATAATGTCAGAACATTTTAGGACAGTGGTTCATTTATGGCTTTTGTCAAAGACCAGTTTGTCATAAACAGTCATTGTTCTAGTAAGTAAGTTGGGAAGGGAGGGAGAGATGAGAATGGTGCATGCCACACTCTATCTTTGTGCTACAACCCTCTCAGGTGTTATTTTTGCATTTGCAGGTGAACCCCTGCATGGCTACCGGATCTGCATTCAGGCCATAATGCAGGAAAAACCCAAAATAGCCACGCTAAACTTGGCTAATGTGAGTGGGACCTGATGCATGCAAAGAAACCAGGAATGAATGACTGCTGCAGGGCCTTCTTGTGTATCTGTCATAATAAATGTCTTCTTTGGTTAATGATTAAAAATGAACAAATACTGTTTGCTTTGATTAGCGATACTTCCTATAAATTGAAGTTAGACCTGTTTTTTTTAGCCACCAAAATTATAAAAATATATTATTGTATATATTATTTGCTTTTCTACGACTGCAAGTTAACATCCATCCTAAAGCATTTTAAAGTTGAGAGGAAATGAGGGTAAACACTGTTCTGTGCTACAGCATCTGGAGCTGCTGAGATCTCATCAGAACCGACCAGTTAAGTGCCTAACTATCATGTGGGCTCTGGGCCAGGCAGGCTTCTTGGACCTTAGTCAGGGGCTAAAAGGTATGTTAACAAGCAGCAGCACCTTGGGAAATGGCGGCAACAGCCTTTAAATGGGTCCTGTATAATGGGGACAATTAATATAATGTACCACTGAATATATTTGCTCTTTTAATGTCAGTTAATGTAATTACTGTAATTTAGAATGTCAAATATAGATTTTATATATACTACTGTGATTTCAGGTCTTTTTCTGCTTTTACATAGGGAGATATTGAAGTCATTAAATCCAAAATTAAACAATATATGTCTACTAGTCAGTTTTCAGAAATTGTGATAATTTTACCATAGATTTAAGCCAAACAGCAGACACAACCACAACTACAAATATCTATATTAGTGTGCTGCTAGCTCCAGCCTCTTGTGTTTTTGCATTTTTGTTTATTAATTTACGTAACTTGTATGTTAAATAACTACTCCATTTGTGCCACTGCCTGTTTTTGCTGTACCAATGCAGATGTTGAAAATGCAATCAATGAATTGCCAAGAACTAATTTATCTCCAAGAAGGCACTACCTTATATTCCCATGCCAGGGTTTTTAGGATGCCTATTAAAATTTACTTTATTTGCGGTGACTGAACAGTCACTTATAGTAATGGTATTTTTTTTCCAACTCTGTTTCAGTCTGGCTTGGCATCATGCTCCCAGTGCTGGGCATTAAAACCCTCTCCTCCTATGCCATTTCATATTTGGAAAGACTTCTCATGTGAGTTTGGAGGGGGCAGCAGTTACAATGTCTGTGGCTGTTGTCACCTTGTGATGTGTCATTTTGATTTCTCAGATTTCACTGTATTTTGTCTATAGCCTTTAACACATGTTCTTTAATGCTGCCCATGTTCCCTGTCTCTTTATTAATTTTATATGTTTTCTCAGAAAGAAAATGGTTCCACTTTGTGCAATGTGTACAAAGTCAACCAAAAGTTGACAAATGTAATTTCTGCTCCTGTATGCTGTTTTGAAACATGGCACACAAACTGAAGGAGGGCTGGTGTGAATTGCCAGATTTAATGGTGAAATCTGACACTGTTTTAGGTTACATTCCAATTTAACCAAAGGCTTTGGAATAATGGGGCCAAAGGAGTTTTTTCCCCTCCTGGACTTTGCCTACATGCCGAAAAATGCACTTTCTCCCAGGTAAAATGTCATTTGGGCTGTTAAGGTCAAATTTTATCCAGAAGTGAGGTTATATGCCATTTTAAATTAAATTCTTTTTTAGTTTTAAATATTTTGGTGTCATTTTTTTGGATTAAATTAAACTTGGAATTAACCAAAAAACTGTGTGTGTGTGTGTGTGTGTGTGTGTGTGTGTGTGTGTGTGTGTGTATATATATATATATATATATATATATATATATATATATATATTTTTTTTTTTTTTTTTTTTTTTTTTTTTCATACTTGCTAGTCTGCAGGAACAGCTGAGACGGCTCTACCCCAGGCTGAAAGTACTAGCTTTTGGAGCCAAACCAGAATGTACCTTGCACACTTACTTTCCTTCTTTCTTATCGAGAGCTACGCCACATTGTCCTGATGACATGAAGCAAGAGGTGAGCTGCTGTATTTTGCTTGTTTGTTCAAAAGTACAGTGTGAGTGAATTTGAAGGGCACATTAATTCAGTTTTCTGTATGGCATCATATTCATCACATTGGTGTGTCTCCAGCTCTTGAACAGCATGACAGAATGTCTGTCACTGGACCCCCAGACCCTGGGTGTATGGAGGCAGCTGTACATGAAACATCTCTCACAGTCAAGGTGAGGAATCTTCCCACACTGGTATACAAAGTAGACAATCACTTTTTTTACTTGTATCAGACATGTTGAAACACAGTGAATCTTTATTAATTAATGTACCATCTAGAGGAAAATATTCAGGAATGCACTGCAGAAAAATTCTATTGTAAACATTAGAGTAGAGTACACAGTTGTTATAGGCTTCAAGCACTGATCTTTTGGCTGGAGTAGAAAAGAACTTGACACCAGTGAATACTGTTAGTGCAAGTTGCATTTGATATCATGGCATTGTGTCTGACAGAAGAAGACCATTCTAAAGCCAACAGCACTTTACATTTTGTGTATAGAACTGCTTTTCCCCCTTGGATACCAGTTGTGGTACTGTACTATGTCACAACAGGCTGTTCAACTCATTCTTGGAATCGCCTAGTCGTCTAGTCAGATGAAATGTTTTCTAATGGTCATACCAGGGTGTCATGTCTTAAATTGGAAAAGAATACTAAATCAACATTTTGTTGAAACTAGTTTGTGGTGTGTGATGGTCTAACCAAAGGTTTGTTCTTTCTTGTTCCTCGCAGCCTCCTTTTAGATAGGCTGTTAAAATCTTGGAAAAGTTTATCACCAAAGGTATGTAGTTTTGCAGTCCAATATTAATATTTTACCTAGTGCAAATGCCCCATAGTGTTTTGTAAAAATGAATTGCAAAAAATTGTTAGGTGTTAAGCCCTTGATGCAAGGTGTGAATGTGTTTTAATAGCTTCAGAAGAATCTTCAGGAAACAATCCAGTCTTTCAAAGTGGCAAATGAGGAAATGAAGAGCTCTGGAAGTTCTCAGGAGATGATGGAATGCAATGCTCTATGCAGTGTAAGAGAGCTGAACTTTTACTTTTCTACAGGGATGCTTATTAAAGCAAAGAATGCAGCGTTTTTGTGTCTTTTTTTTTTATGAGCATTGTTTTGTGTTTAGCTTTTACTTTTTAAAAGGGACATGAAGTTTTCCTTTTAATACTCCTGGGTGTTTCGTTGGAGAAATTCAGGTTGAGTACTTAGTCATGGTTACTATAGCACGCTCTCTTCACTTTTCAGATTTTCAGAAGTGGTTACCCAATGTGCCTTTTTGTGGCTAGGAAATTTTGAATGCACCAAACATCTGACTTTTTCATATGCAGAGACTACAGCTGAAGATGAAGGGGCGTGGGTTCCCATGGATTCGCTTGTTGCTTGCCATGATGGTCTTCACTGCAGGCTTCATTGTGCATGATACCAGATCACAGGGATCATTTAAAGGTCAGCAATGAGATTCTCCACAAAAAGACTACGTTCCTTCTGGGTGCATGTTAATTTATATTGACACTGCTGTCAGCATATGTGGCTTAATGTAATCGACAGTAACAGTCTTCATTCCCGTCTGTCATCAGATCCCTTGCCCCTTAAATTTTCTTATATTGTGTATAATGCTCCATTTCGTGATTAAGTAAAGAAGTGTATGTTACTAAATCTATTTTACTTCTGTAGCTTCTACCACTGCCAGGTACCTAGAGAACTCAGGGTTGATGTCCGTCTCTCAGCAGGCCTGGAGTCATGTTTCACAATACACTCTCAAAGGAATCAGGTTTGTAGTATAAATCATGTTGCTGAAGGGAAATTCAAATGGCACTGAACTGTACAGAATCTTTGAAATGGAAGCATTATTGATTTCTGTGGTCACCATTTTAGCTGCTTATATTCCATATTTCAACTTGTTTTTAATGTTGTGCTGTTAGATTTTCTTAGTTAGATTTAGAGTTACATTTAAAATCTTTTTGTTTTCTTTTTTTCAAGTTGGCTTGAAAAAAATGCTCCATATTACTATTCTGAGGCAGTTACAGCTGTGGGACCAATTTTGGAAATTATGTGGGAAAAGACCAAGATTGCCTTTACCTTCATTACTCAGCAGTGTTCAGACTTGATCCTGTGGTTCAAGGAAAATGCTCCACAGTTTGCTGAATGGGTAGGTCAAGCAAAAAAACCAATGTTAGTACTGTACCTAAAAATGAGTTCCAGTTTTAATATTCCTTTTCCCTGTTTCTAGCTTAATTCTAATATCCCAGAGAGCATGTTCCAGTTTGTCAATTATTTGAAGGAGCTCCTGTTGTTCATACATCAGAACTACATCTTGCCAACTGTTATGTGTATTAAAGATACACTGGAACAAACTTGGCAAAAGTTTGTAGATTCTTGCAAGTAAGTACAATATTTTTATGTTTCTAAATATGATGTTCTTTTTGCTTTAAGTCTGATACCAGCTCCTCTATTGTGTGAGTAGATGGGGGGGGGGGGGGGGGTTTTTATTGCAGGTTAATTTGCTGGCTGCAGCCACAGGGAACTGGAGACTCAGTGCTGNGCCGGGGGGGGGGGGGGGGGGGGGGGGTTATTACTTGCATTGTATCCATGTATTGGGAGATATGCATATATTACTGTGTTCACCTGGAAGCCTTGCAAATTACATTTCACAGTGTAGGCTGCAAAGTATAGACTTGAGTATCATCAGAATATTTCTGTTTAAAACTGCTAATATTTTACATTAGTTTTTTTGTGTGTTTTAATTGTTTGTTTTGTTGCAGTGGGGAAGTATCCATAGCCTGTATTCAAAACCATGTGGTATTTATCACCAACACCACCTGGACTTTTCTGCAGGAATCCACTCTCGCCATTAAAAACTGGGCTGTTGAATTTATGTCCAGATTATGAGAAGGCGCAAGACATTGGAGCTCAGACTGACTTTACTGTCCAAACAAGGACTGAAACCACCTGCGCTTTTTAAATGATGACAGAAAGATGGACCTTTTGTGGGGATAATGGAGCAGGCACATGTGAAACACTTTTTGTTAAGTTGCATGTAATTTTATATCACTTATTTTCTACCTACAGACTTAATCACTTTTGGGTGCACAGACACATTTCCTTTTTTTATAGATATCCAAGTTTTTCAAGTAAGTGTTATTTTAAGCTGAATTGCCAAAATGGGAACAACCCAGATAAATTTATACCAGCTTCCTATGATGAAACAAAGTAGTTTGCTTTTTGCGCTTTGGATTAGTGCAACAATGCAATGAAGATATTAGAGACTGTGAACAAACATGCAATCCATAAGAGCAGCCCGACCTGTTGTTTTTCACTATGAATCCTAAATGGCTGTTAACTTCATGATTCATGAATTAACAGGAAGTTACCTTGGTCACCTTAAAACCAGGTTGCTGTTTGAATTTTTTTTTATTGTATTTGTTTTCCCACTGATACAGAGAGCACTGGACTGTGGATTACTACTGCTGCATACTATTTAATATGTATCTACTTGAACATCAAGTATTTGCTGTTGTAGGACAGTTCAGTGATACTTTACCTACCTCTGTGTAATTTGATAGATTTAGGCTTGTGGTTCTTTTACGGTCCTTATGTACAGCACTCTGAGCATCTTCTTCCCTCATCTACCACCAGTCCATACCTTCGCTGCCATGGCCTGCTGTTCCTCACCTGCAGGAGCTGCCACTCTCCACTATTTAAATCCCACACTTTGTAGGTGGCTGGATGAAGTTATTGTTAAATTGCAACATTTGGAAACTCCTCTCACATGGTGAAGTCACTTCTCTTTAAGTATGTAATATGTTTATAAATAAAAACATTTCTGCCCTTTTCTCAGTGTACAGCTAGTAAGTTCTTTTGTGCAAACCAGTGTGTACAGGCTGGGCCACCTTTCTTGCTGCTGCTACTTCCAATCTAGGTACTGCATGTGTCTGATTAAATGACATATATGACCCACATTTCATATTTATCTAATCCTTGTTGAATTTTATAACCCTGTTTGAATGATTTAATGACAACAGGTTAGTGTACTAGTAATAGTTAGTGTACCAGCGGGTCCTGTTGTATGAGCATTAAGCTTGGCCAGGGAATCAGGCAGCAATAAATACCACTAGTGTGCTCTAGTTCATAATCATAAATGACTGTTTTAAATAAAAACACGTTTCCAGATAAAATTTTTTGCTCTGAAGGTGTTTCACCGTATCTGCGGGGATTGAAGTTTCCTAGAGCCAGGGATGGTAATGGCAGTCTGACAGCTGACATACAGTTAAAAGAACCATCAACAACAAGCAGACAAAGGGATGTAGAAACTAGTGACAGGGACGCATGTTGGGCCTCATTGGGGGAAGAGGTTGAAGACCCTCTAGTACTGACCAGCCGTGATGAGATTGTCAGTAGAAAGTGGCGACAGGTCTGTTGTCCCGTGCCATAAAAGTGAGTCACCAGTTTACCAACACGTTCTGAATAAAAATGTCATAATATAAACATCCCTGGGTTTATTCCGAGCTTATGTAATGTATTTTTTTTAAAGATAAAAAAATTGCAGTCTTAAGAAATCAAAACTGTATTCTGTTATCAATTTGTATACCGGAAATCCACTTTATTGTTTTTGTTGGCTAAATTAGCTTGAATTACCAGACAAAGGGAAATGAACTTACTGGGTCCCAGTACGTGTCTGTGTATAGTACTGCATATACACATGTGGAATTCCGGTTTGGATATTTACTTTGTTAACTAAATAACCATGAATTACCAGACAAAAGGATACCTACTGACCTGATCCCATTAGCCTTCTTTATATTGCACATAGATACGCTGCGAAAATATCAAAGACCTTAAATTTGGCTAAGCATGCCAGATGCCTTCGATAGCTCAGTTGGTAGAGCGGAGGACTGTAGTGGTGAACACATGGCCATCCTTAGGTCGCTGGTTCGAATCCGGCTCGAAGGACTTCCTTTTTTTTTCATTTCAACATATACTCGTAATTTTGCGCTTCAATTTTTTTCTTAATGCCATATTGAAATTTTGTCCAAATAATCACTACATTTCTAATAGCACTAATAATAAAACAAATGCATATGGCTTAATAATATTAATAATAAATAGTAGTAGATATCAATAGCAACGTAGGTGGAGGCACTTTGTGGATGGGGGATTAGCTCAAATGGTAGAGCGCTCGCTTAGCATGCGAGAGGTAGCGGGATCGATGCCCGCATCCTCCAACGGATGTTTTTGTGTCGTTTAATGGTAATATGTAATTCATGTTAAAAAATCGTAGACTTTAACGTATCACGTGCAGATTATATATATTTATATTTCCCTTCGCGGCATAGATGGGTGAATTCGGTATGAAACAAAAACGTGTTCAGCCAGATCCAAAAATCAGCCTAATGTGAAGATGTACAGCCAATCAAATTCTCCTTTGCATTGTTCTCCAGTAGTGACCTTAAATTGGCCAATGAGGACGCAGTTTGTTGTCGCTCCGCGGAGACGACAAACCTGGTGGGTTTGTTTGGGTTTGTTTGGGTTTTAAAGAGCTATTTCGTGACACAAGGAAGAAAGAACGCAGGACTTTTTAAATGCACGTCGCTTGTTTAGAAATGCTGTGCAGAATATAGGATTTTATTTCTGTATTATTTTTTGAAGTACATTACAGCCAGTGTTTTTGCTAGGTATCTGCTTTGAGGTATGTGTTTTAGCTGGTTGACTCGTATGGTTCAGTTTCCCAAATTTCATAGAAAACCTGACAACTGTCGTTTGTCCATCATTATGCATTTTGGTTAATGAAACATCCACCCGAATTATATGAATAGTTATCTGCAGAGTAAATGTCGTATCCACTGTTCTATCCGTTCTGCTTTTGTAGCTAAGCTAACGTTATCTAGAGTGTCTCCTTGACGGGTTTAACCGTCTCAAAGCAACAACGGATATCACATTTTTCTGGCAACATCGCTGTTAGAATTAACTACTTATTAAATGTAATTATTTGTGCGTTGCGTGGTATGTTTCTAACGGAAAGTTATACGTGTTGAATGAGGCAAGTCACATTTGGCACAGCAATGTTTTAATGTAGTATTTACTAAAATATGACATATATGGATTGTTAATGTACACAAATAACTTATAGAGAAGTAAACAAATAGTGGACACAATCGTTTAGTACATGTTTAAGCTTTTTTATAGCTCGATAACCATCCTTCACTGTGTATCCCAAACAAACACGGGTGACATTTAAAGTACTGCAAGCCGTGAAACACATTTTTTCGAACGTATTTAGGGTATTATGTGCCTTTTTTTGCAACAGGTTGCAATGCTAAAGATGCACCTGCAAAAAAACAACACTGACGACAGGAATCACTTTTGCGCTAGTAAGTACAAAAACCCACTTACAATACAAGGGTACTGTCCTTTTCTGTTTACTGCTGCTGACAGTCTTTTTAACGTTTTCCAGCCACCAATATTAGTATGAGCTCCTTCATGAGGAAAAGGAAATGAATGTTTTGACTGAAGGTCACGGCATAAAGATATGGAGTTCCGGTTTGGAAGCCTGGTTTTCAGCTCCAAATTTGACTCTGGAAACTTGGCCCACGTTGAGAAGGTGGAGCACTTAGAACCAGACGCAGAGTTGGCTGGAAATGGGTCAAGCATAACAGGGGGCTTGGCAGGGCAGCTGTCCATCCCAGACTATGAGTTCAATGTGTGGACGAAACCCGATTGTGCAGAGACTGAATTTGAAAACGGGAACAGGTAAACTGATGAGAATGTTTGCATTTATACATTAAAGAGCTTTTGTTTGCTTAAGTACATTTTAAATGTCTCATGCTTTATGTTAGTGTCACACATTCTGTAGATGTTTTCTATCCATTTTTCTAGTTTTTAGGACAATGGAAAGAGTAGATACTAAACACTTCACCTGATTATTAAAATAAACTTTCAGATTTTCCCAAATACAGTTTGGTCAATTTTATACCTTACGCATAAAGTTGTTGTTCTGTGCAAAATGAGAGTTTGTACCTAACCTGCAGTTCTGAAGCTTTATCTGTTAGACGGGTATAAACAAAACAGGTTTTTCAAAGGTGGTACACAGAAAAGAAAAATATTTATTTAATCTGTTACAGAAATCAAAATATTTTCTTTGTATCAGTACAACATACAGAGAATTAATACGGCTTTGCTTGTTTTTTTTAGGTCCTGGTTCTACTTCAGTGTCCGAGGCGCAACCCCTGGAAAACTGATTAAAATCAATGTCATGAACATGAACAAACAGAGCAAGCTGTATTCCCAGGGAATGGCCCCTTTGGTAAAAACCTTGCCCGTTAAAACAAGGTGGGAGAGGGTACGTGATCGGCCATCCTTTGAGGTGAGTTTAAAAATCCCAAATTTCACACTCATGCCAAGAGCATTGCTTCTTCAGCAGTCTTAACAGACTTAAAAAATCTGCTAACTGTTTCTGAGAGATTGTATTTGGTTATGACAAGAAGAATTTGAAATGGAATTCCAAAAGTTAGAAAGTATTGTCTTTATGTATGACAATGTGATGTTGCAGAAAATGGTTTACAAAGCAGGTTGTTGTTTCACAGATGGTGGACAACCAGTTCATTCTTTCTTTCTGCCATCGTTTCTTGGAAGTCCGTGGTGCTACAACATACTTTGCTTTCTGTTACCCTTTTTCCTATGCTGAGTGCCAAGATATGCTACAACAGTTGGATCAAAAGTTTAACTCTGTGCACCTTGGTCCAAACAGGTAGGATGTAAAATCACTGGTGTAGAATGAGATAAAATGTTAGCTTTCTGGTGTAAAACTAGTACACCCTTGAATGAACATGTTGAGTCTCTCTCCACAGTCCTGTGGATTCTGTATATTACCATCGTGAGGTGCTATGCCACTCTCTCGATGGCCACAGAGTAGATCTGCTCACCATCAGCTCATGCCATGGCATGATGGATGAGAGAGAGGCTAGGCTGGACAAGCTGTTTCCTGACAACTGCACACCTCGCCCTCACAAGTTCATGGGCAAAAAAGTACGTACTGCTTGCGCTTTAATATTGGGGTGGAAAGGATATGGTGTACAGTAGCAAAGGTTCCAAAAAGTGTTTGGGCTGTGTGAACGAATATACGTTCAGCCCGTGCTCAGTCTGTGTGGAATTTGCATATTCTTCTCTGTTCCTGTGGGTTTCCTCCCAAAGCCCAAAGACATGTTTCAAGTGAATTGGTAGCAAAAATGTTTGCAGTGTGTGTGACTATCTGATTACCCTGTGATAGACTGACATCCGCTCCAGAGTATATATAGTGCCTATACTCCCAGACCACCCGCAACCCTGCCTTAGGATAAGTGGTTATTGATAGTGAGTGTATTGTATGTAATAGCATCCATAATTATTCTTGTTTTTTGGTTAGTTGAATAATTTTTTTCCAAAGCTTTTATTGATGACTGGATTTTCTTTCTCTCAAGGTGTTTTTCCTCAGCAGTCGGGTTCACCCAGGTGAAACGCCATCTAGCTTTGTGTTCAATGGTTTCCTCAAATTCATCCTGAAGCAGGATGATCCTCGTGCACAAATGCTAAGGAAGATGTTTGTCTTCAAGTTGATCCCAATGCTCAATCCTGATGGAGTTGTGCGTGGACACTACAGGTAGTGTGTGTGTGTGTGTGTGTGTGTGTGTGTGTGTGTGTGCATGCGCTACATATTTCTTTTTTTGAATTTTTGATGCATGAAACAATAATTATTCCTACTATTAAGTTGCCTTGATATAGACATCAAGTAAGCCTTATTTCTCTTGTTGCATTTCCTTCCAAAATGTTATGGCTTTTGTCACGCAGTTAATAAACTTTGCTCTGTGCACATTAAGCTGTTGATAGCTTATAATCTTTCCTTCTCATAATCAGAACGGATTCCAGGGGAGTGAACCTTAACCGCCAGTACCTCAGTCCCAGTTTTGAACTTCACCCCTCAATATATGGTGCCAAAGCTGTTGTACTGTATCATCACCTGCAAAATCATGTTGGGCTAGGCTGTCCAGACTGGAGGACTTTTGCCTCTCCCCTTTCCTCCAACTTACTCTGCACAAAGTCTTCTAACCATTCCAACACTGACTGCCTGGATACACCTGAGGTTTCCATGTTAGAAATGGAGAGGAGCAACAACCTGAGAAATGAGGAGGGGAGTGAAAGGGAGCCCTTTCCTCCTATTGAAAGCTCTAGCCACTTGGAAATCCCCATGTTGACTGAGGAGGATGTCAAACTGTGGAGCAGCGAGGACTCTGAGAGGGCAGACCTGGACTGTGAAGGCAGCTGGGGTATTGAAGGCCACTGTGAAGAAAATGAGGGCCTGAAAACATCTTCTTCCTCTGAGTTATTGCTGCCTGTGGAGCATATTTCCCCCCAGGAGAGTGGCATTGCCTACTATGTGGACCTCCACGGACACGCCTCCAAGAGGGGCTGCTTCATGTATGGCAATTGCCTGGCTGAGGAAAACGAGCAAGTAAGACTGCTCCTTTTGTGTGTGCGCGTGCGTGGAGTGTGTGTGTGTGTGTGTGTGTGTGTGTGCGTGTGTGTGCGTGTGCGAGCGAGCGCAGGCTTTGAGTAGAGAAAAGACACAGTGTTGTTCCATTTTGCCATCATTGTATTTTTTCTCATACTGATTTTACTGTTGCTAGGCAGATCTCGCACTTAATGAAGAAATATAATAAGATGTTTTTACCCAGTTTGGGATTTTTTTTTTTTTTCTCAAACGGTCTCAATTTTTGTTTTGTGATGTTGTCAAAGAAAGTTTAGACTGAGTAATTGCATCACAGAAGTTTTCTTTATTCTAAGTTCTGTTCAGTATCAGTGCATATCACATGTCAGGAGAGAGCGAACCTTGCGGTCTCCCCAGACAAAGAAAGGGGTCATCTTTAATAGACATATAGGTATGGGTAGAGTTACACATTTTTATAAATGGAAAGGTACTGATAGTAAGACAGACAATGAATAGGCGAGTACCAACATGTTTACATTATAAGTTAGGGTGGGGAGAATATATCTGGATTAAATGGGTTTAGTAGGCTATAGACAATAAGGGAAGGCTACACAGGAATGTAGGAGAGCTTGCAACGTGGACAGTTTCAAAGCAACTTGTTCAAACTTTTAAATTCATTAACAATGTCATTTGCTTTTAAATCAAATTAAGGTGGAGAACTTGCTCTATCCAAAGTTGATATCTGTCAACTCGGCACATTTTGACTTCCTGGGTTGCAATTTCTCGGAAAAGAATATGTACGCCAAAGACAAGAGAGACGGCCAGTCAAAAGAAGGAAGTGGTCGTGTGGCCATTCACAAAGCCACTGGGCTTATTCATAGGTAAAATAAATTGCTGAAAATTATGCAGTCTACATATTGGCATTTCTGAAAAATGGAAGTTTGCAGTCTTAAAATATAAACCTATAAAGTACTCATTAAGATTCTCTACACAAGTGGAACTTTGTTATTCCTATGTGCAGTCAGTATCCTCAAATGTGGCATTTTGTGTTTCCCCCCACCTCAGCTATACACTTGAGTGTAACTATAATACTGGACGCTCTGTGAACACTGTTCCTCCAGCTTGCCACGATAATGGCCGAGCTACTCCTCCACCACCCCCCTCCTTCCCTCCAAAATACACGCCAGAAATCTTTGAACAGGTACTGTTCTGTGAGATGTTGTAGCAATGTTGACAACTATAAAGTAGAAATTTTTTGAATTGGCACATATAAGAAGCTCCTGTTTTTCAGGTGGGCAGAGCTGTTGCCGTGGCAGCCCTGGACATGGCAGAATGTAATCCATGGCCCCGCCTCATCCTGTCAGAGCACAGCTGTCTCACCAATCTGCGGGCTTGGATGCTGAAGCATGTGAGGAACAGCAAGGGTATGAATTCCACTATGAAGAGGAACAGTACAAAGCCTCCTGCCAAGGGATTTTCCCCGTATGTACTACTCTTTGATGCTCTGATTTTGGTATTAATTTTCTTCTATCATTTTGAATGTAGTAAGTGTGTGTTGCACAAATGATAGCGGGGTATAATAAGTAAATAAGTCAGTAAAAATGGAGAGGCCTCATACTGCACCAAACATCACACACCCTATAACAACAATGGTCAACCCTGGTCCCCAAGGATTTCAGTGTTAGATGATGTTTTTTTGCCTCTTTTTTTTTTTTTTTAACAGCTTTATTCAAGTATTTGAATAGTACTTTCAAGGACTAAATATGATTCTGTGGGAAATGTATTTTCTAAAAATTGCCAGATGAGCACCTTCCAAGACCAGTGTTGGCTACTACAGGAATTACTGTCTTCATTCAGTTATGTCACCGTACTGCTTTGCATCACAGGGGTATGACCAGTTCTGCCTCAGAGACTGCTCTGAGTCGTGTGAGGAGCAACAGCAATGGGACCATGAGTGGTGGCAGCAGCCAGCAGACCTCTCCTCAGCTGAAGAGCTCCCCCAGTTTCACCTTTGGCTGTAGCCAAGCTCTGCGGGCGTCGGGCCCCATGGCCTCTATCTCCTGCCCCCACAGGGTCAGCAACAGGGCCCTGGGACTGGCACGAGGTAAGCTGGCCAGGGCTCTGTGCTGTGGGCAGACAGGAGAACATGTGGGCTAGCTAAAGGCTTACCCGGTGCAACCTTTTATTACAAATCATTGGGGAGGTTTAAACGGTGTCACAATGTGTCTGCAATAATGCTGCTCTATGAAACATGAACTTTAGTCTGGGTTTGCACAAACTTAATGAGTTGACTCATTAAAAATGACATTTTGTGAAATATTCCACTGTTAAGGTTGTACAGCAGAATCCATATGAGCAGAAATCCTTAACCTTTTCTAGGCTGCAGAGCCCTTCAAGATTCTTATGAAAGCTAAGAACCCTTCTGAAAAAAAACTTACATAAATTGGAGAAATTAGTGTCTTGCAAAAGTATTCGGATTCAATGTTTACAAATCATACTTATATTATGGGTAGCATCAAAGCATGTTTTTATTGTGAATTCATGCTCTTATGCTAAATTGTTAGAACCAAAATAAGTTGTTTGCAGTTATTTGAACATGAAAGTGACTTGTCATCATTTTATTACACTTGATTGCCTTTATAAATGATTGTCATAATTAGTAATAGCTTAGTAATATTTATTTACCATTTTTATTTAGTGTTATTTTCAGAACAGTACTTGTTTCACAGACCATCAAAGCTCCCCACAGACCTTAGGTTAGAAATTCTGCTTAAGAAAGATGTGGTCAGAGTAGGGGAAAACTGTACTCAGAATTACTGCTCCACATCAAAATGTCTGTTTTGGTGTATGCTGTTGAATGTTGTGTTTTAATAACAAGGAAATTTCAAGCTCATGTTCTGCATCTTCTACAGTGCATGTGCATGAGTTGTATTCTTTCCCACTGACTTGGTAAGACGTCACTTGATTTAACTATATTTATTTGTTTCTAAGATGGTAGGAATAATGTGTGAGTCATTGTAAACCCTCCAGGTATATTTTCAATGCTTTTTTTTTTGTTGCTGATTTCTTTGTTTTTGTTTGCTTAGTGCCCTGATGTATCCCCCTTTGTAATGCAGAAAGTGTGTCTATCTCTGTGTAGAGTCTAAAGCTCAGGAGAAGAGGCGTCCACACCACCGCTCACTGTTACGAACTGCAGCCAGCAACCCCAGCAGCAACCAACCCTCCCCCACTTGCCCTCCTCTCTCCCTTCCCTCCTTCTCAGCCTCGTCCTCTGTGAGTGCAGGATTCCCCAAAGCCGCCACCTCCTCCCAGCCCCATGTCAGCCTGGGCCCTTGCACCATCCCTGCATCCATCAGCATGGCAGGTCTGTACTCTCTCCAGCCTCCCAGCTTCTCCAAGCTTCTCCCTTCTCTCCAAGCCATGCCCAAGACCAACCTCCTAAACAAGGCTTTCAGCAAGACGCTGAGCCCTCTGCTCCATCAGGGCCTGCCACCCCTGGCTTTTCTCAATGACATGTCTAGCCATTTGGGCACAGGGTCCAGCCCAGGTGGTCAGATAGGAAGTGCCACAAAAGAATGAATGGTAAATTGGTAAATATACTGTGTGTAGCGATCAGCTAGATTCTACAAGATGCTTCTTGAAATGTTTCTTTTTTAAATGTTGAAATTAGTTTTAAAACCCAAAATTCTGATCCAGATACAAAAAATAGGAAATATAAGTACAGTTTCTGTGCAGTTTTGTCCACTACATGATTAATTGCATCATTCCTGTTGTTTTCAGTGGAAAAACATTCCTCCTGTTTCATGTGTAACACTTCATAAGAGTTATTGACCCAGACAGACCCTTAATTTTTGGATTTTGTGCTACTTAGGGTTAGAGTTGAGGTCCCAGTGCTGTTGCACCCAGTACTGTTGCACTGCTGCACTAACCGTTAGAATCTCTGCCAGGGTCTGGCTTCACTCTCTGAATTTCCAAGTGAATACTGTGCAGCCAAATAGCCTTATGTTCACATTGTGAGAAGTTAATGTGTGACTTTTCGCAGGTGTTCATGTTTCCCAATTTCACAAAGTAAAACAGCCAATTTTTTGTCTTCGTTTTATAATGTAGCGTTACCTGTTAAACTTTGGTCAATATGCGGTATAATGGGGGTGAGACAATATTGTTTCTTAAAACGTGACTGTTTTGGATGAGGGGAAAATCCAAAAAGGTAGTTGAGATTTGTTTTTTTGCATTGCACTTTTTCAACATTAATTTGTAATATAAAAAATGGTAACTTACCTTCTTGAGATTCCTTTATCGTGACAAGGTAAACGTTGCACAAGGTTTGATCTGTCTTTGTATCTGGTGACAATGTAGCAGCTTTGATTTTGTTTCACTAGTTTGTCAGGAGCATTTTAATAGATTTGAGATGTACACAGATGGTATTTTCTACACTGTTTGTGCACTTTTTTAACAGTATTTTTAATAATCACATCTGCTGGAAATTCTTCTAAAATGAAGTCCACTTTCACCTGTGCTGTATCATTTCAGATCATGAAAGTTATCATTTTTTATAGTAACTTTTGTTTTACCTTTCTCTGTCACTGAAAGGCAGGAAAGCTATATTGACTGTGGAAATTTTCTAAAACTGTTTTTAGTCAATTTCTTGTCTTATGCAGTGTACTAAATTTTTATAAGTGCTATATTTGTAGACTTGTTTTAGATCTTTAATGTTTAAATGCAGGACCACTATGCACAATTTTTTTTTATTTTTTATTTTTTTTTTTTTATATCAGTAAATCAATTAAGCTGTATATATTAAAACTTACCGGTTGATATACTTCAAGGGCAGTAATTCTAAGTATCAAACCATAATATGATGTATGACAAGTGATATAAATATGCTCATACACTTAATCCTAGCTTTGTGTTCATGTAAGAATATATACTCACATACTAAAAACTTGGATAAAGGCTTGTACCCGTAAAAGTCCCAGAGGATTATATAGCTGTGCAAGACAGATTTGCATATGTTAAAAGCTATGAAAGTGACATATTCTAATGAGTATTGTCTTTTTAAGGTTTTCAGAGAGAAAATGTTTAGTTCCAATAGAACTTCATAATTTGTCGCAAATGTGCAATAACTAGAAAATGTTGCAAAACTTGGGATGTCATGTAACCTGTGTGTGTTGGTCCATACTGTGGTGTGTAGTTAGTGATGGTGATGAAACGGCAGTTTAGTATCAGGATATATTTAAAGCATGTGCTTTAAAACGGTCTCTATTTCATGTTCCCAGGTTACACAGAACATATCAATAAACACGTACAAATTATAATTACTGAAGAAACTCAGAGCTACAAGCAGCAATACTGTGCCATTGTTGTTTGTGACCAGTGATGTTTTGTTTTATTCTCATCTGTTACTCAAATGAAAATGGATTGATCTATATATATCTCCTGTTTATAATGTGAGCCTAATTTTAATTTAGTATAAAAATCTGCTTTTAATCTAATTTTCATGGTCTATTCTAAAAACTTCAGCCTGTCACTTTTTTCTAATTCTTGTGTAGAATCCTATGACCTTGAAAATGCATTTTGCAAAGGAGTAGTGCACAAGCCACTTTAGTAGTGTACAACAGTCCTCTATTTCCACAAGGTTGAACTTTCTCCCATTAACAGAAAGCAGAACTATGCCAATTGTTTGGTGCCAGTAAAAGGATTGAAATGGACCCATGATGGACTTTAAAGCAATCCCTGACATTTTGTCAAAGCATTTATTTCACAAGGAACCGACAGATTTAATCTTCCTGCTGTTTTAGCACTACCCCTTTTCAATGCACTGCAGTGAAATTTCCAACTCTAAATTCCTTGTGATTATAACAGCATTGTTATAGCACTTACATATTTTATATATGTGATGTGATGTGATGTGACCTGATGTTTCAAATGTCTGCCTTATATGTAATAAATGTTCTCTTCATAGTTGGGGAAAAAAATCTTAACTTTGGCCCTCTTTATAATCTCTTACTAACATACTTGGACTGGCCCCCCCCCCCACATGTTCTTTTTTTATTCTTACGTACTTCGGAGGTTAACCATTGTAAAAAGGTTTTCTAACAATATTTACAGATTGTTTAAATATATTGATTTTGTTTATTTTAACATTGGGTTCAGTGCCCTTTCAGTCTGTGTTGAGTTTGCATGTTCTCCCCATGTTACAGTGGGTTTCCTCTGACTGCTTTGGTTTCCTGCCATCATCCAAAGACCCCTGTTTAAGGTGAATTGGTGACTGACTGGATTTGGCTGCCCCAGGCTGAGCCCTACCTCTGCCCCTGTGCTTCCAGGATAGGCTCTGGGCCACCATTAGCCTGCATTGGACAAGCACTTACAAATAATGGATGGATGGGTATTTCAGAACTGAGAAATGAGGAAGCATTTCAGATGCACGTTGCATAATTACATCTGGAAATAAAAAAAAAACCCAAAGGAAGTGACTTAGAGGAAAAATCCATAACAAATTAGTGCGTATAGATTTACATACGAAGTTGTCATAGCAGAGCATAGGAGAACATGACAAATAATGCACGCACTGAAAAGCTGCACTGTGTGTAGCAGAACATACATACTACAGTACTAGAAAGTGCAAAAAATATCTGTATATTTGACCACTTTGTATGAGAGATACTGTTGGTGCAGATAGGAAGCCCTGCAACTTTGTGAATGTTGAATAAAAATGAGACGGAGACCCTGTGATGACCTTCATTGCTGCCTTTTGCAGTACATGAGTGGTAAAATAACTGGTCTTAACAGGTTTTAAGCTTTAGCGTTTATGTAACTGCTACTATTGTACAGTATTGCCTGGCTTCATTTTATGGTGGTGTTATTAATCTCATCACACAGGCTGCATCTGTCCAACTCTCTCAGCTACTTTGCAAAGCAGAGAATTTCCAGTGAGGAGTGGGAAGTTGACCAGCCAGAATCCGGCAGACACGTACAGGAGCAAAGTGACTTCAGCAGGAGAACGCAGGGAGCATAAAACTGTAAATAGTTACACACCTTTAGTGCTCTCTTGAAATTTCAGATGAAAGAGTGAATTCAACAAGTTCTAATTATGTCACTTATTTTTCAGAATTTGGTCAAAGGAGTCGCATTAAATTTTTTGTCGTTTATGGAATCATCAAGGTAAATTTGTTGCTCTTTAAACAATTTGACATTCTCCATGGTTAAGTGAAGCTTTGCTTTATATTACTTGAATATTATTGTCTCTGATGCTAGAGTTGACAGAAGCTGTGGAGACAAATGCTGTGGGGCTGTCTGTGTCCCCAATTTAAACAGTTGTTCATTAACTGGAGGCAATGTTTATAGAGAGAGAGAGAGAGAAAGAATGTTTTGCATTTTCAATACTTAGCATTTTACCAGAATGATTTTTCCTAGCTTGCAAACCAGCTGTTTGTCTCATGGGAGAGAATGGTGTTAAAGTCCTTCTGTCTGATCTTCTGTGACAGGTGTGAGCTACAGCCAAGGCCCAGCCGTATCCCTGTGCGCCGGGCAGGGTCTTTTGCAGGCCAGAGTTTCCCCCACACTGTTGGCTCTGAGGAGCCCACGACTGCAAGGGGGTGGAAACTTACAAAGCCGGGGATCAAAAGCCGTCAGCCGTCACTCTCTGGTGAGCCCTGTGACTCGCAGCAAATTCAAAGCCATTGAGCAGTTCTTTAAAGCAACTCCCTGGTTTCATGAGTACCACAACAGAACATGTCCAAGGACAATTGTATAGCATTTGAAAACGTATTTTTCCTGTATTTTGCACCAAGACTTTTCAGTGTTGTGTGATTTTATTACTTTCATAAATATATGGGAGGTTTCTACTGATTGTTGGTGGGACAGGAAAGGAGACAGCTGCAGTGAATTACACTTCAAAGACACTGCTTAAGAATGCAGACCAACTCTGCCTCTTCACTGGCAACTCAAGCCATGAAGCCACAGTGAGCTCACAGCAGGTAAATATGGACATTCATAGAAAATCTCTACAACTGGATAAATACATAAATTCCTGGTGGTCGGAGTACAGTTTTGTATTGCCTTTTGGGGTTTTCGCTACAATGTGGTACTTAATCTTTATTCTTATTTTTTTAAGGCGTTTTCCTCCACACTCAGTCAGTCGGAGCCAGTTCCTGTCTTCAGAAAAGTTCCTTTGTGCACTGAGGCTTGACTACAAACATTCCTCCGACCCAAATGACAGAGTTGGACGAATTACATAGCCTTAGTGAAATTCACAGGTCTTCACACAATAGAAATTGTATGGAAAGTGAAAATCTGTTTGGGTTCAGTTACAATGGAATTCCATTTTTGTAGCTTGTATGCTTGCTACTTGAATTTGTATCACTGTATTAGTAACTGCTGCTATGCAAAGACATTCCAAAACAACCCATAACTGTTTGACATGAAATTTTAGATGTTACAATTATACATTTATATTCAAAAGTCAGACAAATATGCCTATATTCCACCTATAGGAAACACTGCACCTTAATGTTACTTTATATAACTTTGTGAAGTATTTTTGAAGTCAAAATCTTGTATATTACAAGTTGTGCATTTTCATTGATAAGTGCTGCAACAGCAATAAATATGTAGTGACATTGTAAAGCAGTCCTTTCAATACAAGTTAACACTCCATTACTGCATATTATGAAATTAATAAATTTTGCACAAGTGACATAGTAGTAGCCAAATTTGTCCTATTTGATTCAGCCCCAAAAATTCAATATTATAGAAAATCTGTATAGAATTGACTAACCCGCAGTGAGCCAGAAGAATGGTGCTGTGAATACTGGAGTTATAGAAAAAGTGGGAATTTAAAGGGAAAATAGAAATACTAAGTGTAAAAAAAAAAAAAAAAAAAACATTTGGAAGCTGTACTGTGTGCCAGCGATGTTCTGTAAGTACAGTACTGACAGGATAAATGTCACTTTTACTGGTTTATTTTCTCCATCTATTAGTGTCTACAAGTTGTTAATTCTGTATTAAGCTGCGTTCACTTCGAGACTCACTGAAACATGCAGTGTAACCCGGGATGCCCAAACTTGCATCAAACGAGACAGGAGGGTACAAATGGACGACTGTACTCGGTTTTCTTGATGCAATGAACAACACACCGTACACAAAGAAATAGAATTTAGTGACATAAACAAGACTTCAAACAGGTTGGGTTAAACAGGGCGCCATCCTTGGTACAGAAGGCGTTTCACGTCATGGTCCCGGTCTTCAGCCTGGTCACTGAAAACGCAAAAGAGTTGCGAGAAATCTTAATCACAGCCCTTGTCAGAATGCAGACAGATGTAATAAAGTATTTGAATTACAACCCACCTTCGGGATCGACATTCACTCTAGTTTCTTCGGATTGTTAACAGCTACGTAGTGGTAGAGGACGACGAGCAGGAAGAGCGACACGCCAAGCATGTTGGCAAACACGGCGAGCTGCACGTCCGTCACCATCCTGAGGCACAAGGAGCACCGCGTTATATACAGTTTAAACAAACGCATAAATCACATTCGAACAAGTCTGTGAAGAACTTACGTTGTTTTTCTAGAGAGTACCCGGCAAAAGACTTTATACCACCGCTCTCCACTGGCACTTCCGTCTTCCAGGGCCACGTCACGTAAGTGCCGTAGGCGCAACCAATGACACGTGACCGCACATTGCCGCACATGCCATGTGTGCGTTATTAAGAAGCTATTCATGTCGTAACAAACAATGGATTTTTTAATTAAAAAACTTTTTTATACATTTATTTTGCAACAATAATAATATCTATTTAAAAACCACCTTGTGTTAACTTTATCACTATTTACCATTCCTCCGGTACCCTAAGGGACGCTGTTTCCTCTCCCTGCAGTTTCCGAGTGCCCCGGAAGTACTTTGTAGGGGTGTAGCTCGTGATTGCTGCATGGTCTAAGCGGCGTTGGCGTAATAGACGGTCCGGAAAGAAGTGTTTTGGGGGGGGTTGTACTGTGACTGGCCAGTATTATTTTCATACTTTATATTAACCCATCGCCGACACCATGCTTCTTTATGAGTATGTCACCAAAGAGCAGCTGTCCGGTTTTGACAAATATAAGGTAAGTCGCTGCGTTGCTCAGGCAGCCCGGTGTTCGGTAGCTAGCCGGGCTATCAGGTGTTGAAATGTGAGGATCGACCTCCCTCTGACTCCGCGCACTTTTCCATTACCTAACAAGGGAACTTTAATTTTGAGGTGAATCTTTGTTTCTTTTTCGGTAGTAGTGTATTCTAACGTGTGATACCGTGGTTAATGTGGAAAGAAGCACCTCGGTACCCTGAGGTACTTACCTTGCATGTGTTCGAGTAGTAACATCCTGCTATTTAAATGGGTGAATAACTCTAAAGTTGATTATGTACCATTATAAGTCACTTTGGACAAAGGCATCAGCGAAGTACAAAGCCTAGTAAAACAGTCAGGGGGTATAATTTGTGTATAGGTGTGTGTTTCTCTCAGGTCACTTTATGTTAGTACTATTGTATATGACACATCCGTGCCGCTCTGCACGTGCCTTTGGAGCTTATTTTCCGCAGTGATATCGATGAAATTGTACAGGCATTCATCTCTGCTGCGTGTGGCTGTAATTGTTTTAGCCCTAGAGAGTTTTTTTCAAAGTCGTGGTTGTGCAGCTGCAATTTACGAGGTAGGTGTGTAACTAGAAAGTCGTCTGAGGTTATTAATTCTTGTCTGCTCAGTTGGTGTTTTTATCTCAAAGTGATTCACAGTGTTGAATGAACTGTAATGTGATTTACCTGTTTTTATGCCATTGTATGCCAGCTGTAACAGTGCTGGGTAAGTGTCCTAATTGCAGGGACTACAATGAGAGTTTAAGGAATAGAGATCATCTTTTTATGTCCCCCCTCCCAATACCTTTATGCCTCATAATGGAAATGACTGTGAAGAGACCACATGCTCTTTCACATGATATCATGCTTTACTGTGTTACAGGTGAAAGATCAGTTTGAAGCTCAGATTGCTCACAGGAGGTAGTGAGGAAGGTCTGTGTGGCTGGTTACAGTTCCTGGCTATTTCTCTGGTTCCACTACCTATGAAATGTAATGTTTCTGCATTTTAAAAAATGCACAGAACATTCTGTATGTCCATATTTATGTCAAAGAAGTCAGATTCAGCAGTATTAGTTACATACATATATATTTCATCTCTTGTCCGTCTGTGGTTTGGTCCGGTAGCTCACTTACCATTGAACTGTGCCTTACAGAACATCCATTAGTACATCTAAGCAATGTCCCCCTGAAGACAAGCTGCTAGGGGAATATCTGAAGCAGATGGGGGATGTGGACAGTGGGGAAGCACAGGAGTTGCTATGGCAGGGTAAGCCCCTCCATGGAATGTACCAACAGAGGTGGCTGACATGAGGAGATCCTACCAGTGGCTGGAGAAGGCAGAAAAGAAGGACAATGCAAACACACTGATCATGGCAGCACAAGGAAAAAAACTCTAAACACCAGGTAAATCAAATCAGAGGTACTGTATCAGACACAGTGCAGACTGCAAAGATGCCACTGAGACAGTCCCGTACCTACTGTCAGCTATAAGATGCAGGCAGGGACAGCGAATAGTGAGAGGCACAACTAAGGTAGTCCCATTAGTGAAGGAGCACTTGGGGCCATGACCCCCAAGTTGGAGGAGTGACTCCATCAGGTCCCAGGTATGAAAACATAGGTCTCAGTCCAGAAGAGTAAAATCATAAGAACAGCAAAAACACTCCACTGTACCCTCAAACTCCCAGAGCCACAGGAGAAAAGGTGTTGAGAAAGGAATTTTTTAAACATATATATTATGTAAGTACATCTGCATCTTATTACAGCGGTGCTCTGGATGGGAGGTCAGTTCATAGCACAGTGACCACACACAGTCACACATAACATGCCCATGCTATGGGCAATTTAATTTTCTAGTTTTTATTTAGTACACCTAGACATATAAATGGCTCAGTGTGATGTTTTCTGCTACCATAAAACACTTATAACTAATTTTTAATGTTTTGTTTTATATTTTGGTAGTATTGTAGACAGACTTGTATAGCTGAAATCAACACAATAGTCAGCTGTTTCTCCTTTTTTTCACTATTGTAAATTGCAGACTCCCAAGAGTAGCATGGAAATTTTGTTAGAATGCAGTAATGAAGTGTTTAGGAGGGTCTTAATCAATCTATGAGTGGTTGTGGAGTTTATGAAATTTTGCATCCCGCTTAGTCTCTAAAGGCAATGTCTGTGTTGAGCGGCTTGCTGTTATGTAGGCATGTTTCATGTATTGTCTCTGTGGAAGGCAGTGTGCCCCATGAGCTCCGAACTCCCCCCACTGGTGTGACTTCCATGTCAACAGACTGTGATGGAAAGCACAACATTTGATCTTTGGATCCAAAAGATGGAGCCTGAAGATTTTTTAATACCCTACATACCTCTGAAAGAATAACTGCAGTTACAGTGCACACGTGGGGGGGTGTTGCTGCATACAGAACCAGGCTGTAAAATGGTGGTGAGTGACATAGTGCACTTTGGTAGTTTAATTGATTTGTGAATGTGAGTGATAAAATAAAGGTCAGTAGGAGCTCTGCCCCTCATCAGTCTGTTTTCCTGATGCTGAGAGCTCTCCCAAGCACCAATCAACCGACCCATAGACTCCTTCATGGTTTTTTTGCGGCTCTTCTCTGGCTTTGTTGCTGTGGGGAGTGTGTGCGATAGTGTGCTGGATAAGCGGAAGGCGAGATCTTTAACCGTGGAGCTGTGACAAGAGTGGAATCATCTGATCTCTCGTTCTGTCAGTGACAGGAGATAATACAGGGGATGGATAGCAGTTACTCAGTGTCTTCAGTGTGAGTGTAGAAGTAACATGGTGTGATGCTTGTTTACCTCTTAGGAATGTGGGGAAGAGGTGCTGCCTCCAGAGACGGCACTGGATTCAACCCCAGCAGCTGCAAGGCACCGGTGCCTTGTTGTGCGACTGTCTCCCTGCTGTAGAGGGCTTTGTGATAAGGATTGTGAACGACTTTTTTTTTTAGCTCTTTATATCTGTCTCAGAAATACAGTAAAACTCCACCACAATGCGATAAGTACAATCCAAAATATTCAATCATGTAAAATAGAAATTTTTACCCAAACGTGCATTATCTTCAGTAAATCCTGTAGATTCACTGCTAAGATGATGTTGGTGATTGGCCCCATCCTCCTGCTCCTTTTCCAGTTGGCACTTGTTATATCTCAATTTTTGTTGCGGAAAATGTGTTGCTGTTCAGAGTTCATGTTGTTTTTAATCAGATATTGAATGGTTTGACATTTCTTTTTGCAAGATATAATAAAGTCCCGTTCACACTGTGGAGTTGCTGTCAGGACAGGGTGCTTAATAATTAATAACTGCATGATTTTCAACCCTGAAATGTGAGTTTGAGTGTTGTTATAAACATTTCCACGTTACTATAGTGGAATAAGGTTTTCCTGGATCTGCCTGAGTCTAAGAATCAGATCTTTACACATTTACTATCTTTGAAAGGGATTTTCAGGTTCAGAACACTGTTGCAAATGTGGGATTTTGTTGGTGTGAGAACTGGTGTTTGAGCACCAGATGAGCTGTGGACACAAATTTTTCAAGCTTGAATCCGGTGACAAATCAGAGGAAATGCTATATAACCCACACTGTGCTGCCTTGAAAGTTGCATGGAAAACATGTTCCAAATCCAATTAGCTAAGCTGGAAACTAGTGAGGGTTCAGTCGGAACATTTCAGGCAACATATGCAGTTTCATACCATTGACTGTAAATATAAATCATTTATATAGAAGTTGCTGAGTACCAGAGCCTATACATGAGCTTAGTTGTCACTTTGATGTAATGTCACACTTTTAAATGTAACTGGGAAATCTAGGGACCCCTTTATAGAATGTGATTAGATTTCTTTCAGAATGTAGCTGCAAACCTCCTGAAATCACATGACAGAACGAAGGTGCAAGCAACGTTTTCTCCAATCTGGTCTAAGAACATTTGACTGTTGGTCATGCAGTGTGCAGGCTAGCTTGTGTTTCATACAGCTTGTCTGCAGTTCAAGTTACGCATTTGTCGCTGTTGGTTTGGATTTGTACGAAAGCAAATGGTAAAAAGTCCAAATGTTTTGTACACCTAGTCTGTTTGTTGAGGTGACAGCAGTCTTGTTGATTATGGTGTGATGAGAAATGACTGACACTCTTCTCGTCCTTGCAGTACAGCGCCGTTGACACCAATCCGCTGTCTATCTATGTGATGCATCCTTTCTGGAACTCTGTTGTAAAGGTATGACATGAAACACAGATTCCTTTCAGCCTCTTTTAATAGAGACCTGAGGACATGAAAACATCTTTAATAATTTAGCAGTGTTTCCTCTGAATGAACCTATGAATGCCTTTTTAAACAGGTTTAGACTGAGTTATTATAGATTCATGTACCTGTTCAGTGACAGCCAGAGTCACCCCTCGAACCTCATCTTTCTCATATTTGGTGACACCATGCTATGTCTGTTTTACAAACTGCACCGTTTATATTCAACGTCTCCTGAATTCTTTGGTGTAGCCTCTGGTATAAATAAATAAAATTGAAAATGACAAACTTGAGTAAATTCACTGAAAATATAAGAAAGGTGCCAGTTTACATTGTCTTCATTTGATATATTTGATTTACTGTCAGTAGAGGAAATGTCTTTTATGTGTCCCCTCCCACGTTAGATTTTACCCACATGGCTCGCACCAAATCTCATCACGTTCACTGGCTTCATGTTCCTCGTCCTGAACTTTGTAATGTTGGCTGTCTTCGATTTCCACTTCTATGCCTCAGGTGAGTGAGCTGGGAGATGAGCTGTTGGAAGCCAGACAGGTGTGCTGAACTAGCAGTCCTTCCCTCTGTTGTAGGAGCCTTTGCAGTGAGAATAAGCAGGTACAGCCGTGTGTAAGATGATGGCTGTTGGGCAGCACAGTTGTTGGTCTGATGGGGAAGAAGCAGTGAGATAAAACTATTTCCTTCATCTGCACATAATGAGTCAATTACAGTGAGTACAGTGGACCTTCCCCAAATGCAGCACCTGCGTACAGTACAACATTGAGCTTGTTTGCACCCTTCAAGGCGCAGTGCTACTGTTTCCTAGGAGAAATTGCTGTGATAGAGGGGAATTATCTATGAACTTCCAGAATTCAATCGTAAAAAAATATTCAAAGCAGACTGTTGGTTGTAGATTTTAATTTGTGAGGTGTGCTAGGCAGACATCTTTAATACACAACATCTGTCTTCAGAGTAATAAATAAGTATTTTTCTTTCAGTACAAGGTCACACGCATGTGCCTGGCTGGGTGTGGGTTGCAGCTGGCATCTTCAACTTCACAGCGTATACACTGGGTAAGTGCTCCCGAATGATACCTTTTATCTGTTTTTCTTTATTTTGGTTTGTAGAAGGAACTGCAGGTGGGTGCACCCATCCAGCCTGCAAATGAAATCACCATGTTGCTGCTGTGAGAGGGCTCCTCATGGGGGGGATGTAATTAATTGGCCTGCAAATTGGATGAGAGAATTTTATTGATCCACAGAGGGAAATTCACCATACAGCCACTGAACACATGGGGCACATAAGACAGATAGCAATACATTTTAAAAAAGCCAACAAAGTACACTATAAATAACAGTAATTAATAGCATAAGACAGTCTAATTGTTGGCAGATCCTTGCGTGTCATTATGGAGGTGGCTGGCTGTTAAAGACCCCAGAAGCACTGCTTAGTGCACCTGAGCTGAACAATCGGGTGGCTCATGACGATCACTTCAAGAACTGAAACTGAGTTGAGAATATACTATTAAAATAATGTATTAATGCAAAGATTAATATTGATTCTATCTCTGAAGATGCCTTACACGTTGTGGGTGGTCTGTTTCAGACGGTGTGGATGGGAAGCAGGCTCGGCGCACCAACTCCAGCACGCCGCTAGGGGAGCTGTTTGACCACGGCCTGGACAGCTGGGCCTGCATCTTCTTCGTTGTCACAGTGTACTCCATCTTTGGCCGCGGAGAGACTGGCGTGGATGTGTCCACACTCTACTACATCCTCTGGTCGGTTCTGTTCTCCTTTATCCTGTCGCACTGGGAGAAATACAACACTGGTGTGCTCTTCCTGCCCTGGGGCTACGACATGAGCCAAGTGGTGAGTCACTTAGCACCTCACACTGCTGCTTCTGTGCTAGTTGATTGTGTACATTTCATTTCTGCCCTCAAAAACTTTTTTGAAGCACTATCAGTTAAGTTATTAGGATCTAAAAAATAAATTTTCCAAATCTATCTGTACTGCACATTAAATAGCTGTGTGTGTGTGTGTGTGTGTATGCACACTTTTCTGCTTGTGTCAATAACTTGAGCTTTTTTTGCTTCCTGTGTAGACCATCTCTGTTGTTTACATTATAACGGCTGTGGTGGGTGTGGAAGCGTGGTACGCACCCCTGCTGTGGAACTTCCACTACAGAGACCTGTTCACTGTCATGATTCTGGGTGAGAGACAGCTCCTGGCTCTCTGCACTTCTGAGGATTCTATTGTTCAAAAGCTTCAGGCCCAGAAGAACTTGGTGAAAATGTGTTTACTCACTTATATACTTAATGTGTTCATGTCTTTTATAGCAATTCAGTTTTGAGCACTGTAGTTTTATTTAGCCACTGCCTCAAATCCCTCAGACAATAGTCCACCCTCAGTTTTCCAGGAAATGTAGGGAGATGAGGGTGTTTGGCTGTGGGAAATTGAAAGTGTAATTGCGTTTACCACAGTACTGTATAGTAACGCAGTAAGAGTTTTATAAGGGAACACGGTGGAACTTCGCTGCCTTTGTGGAACTGATGCTTTTTTTTTTTTTTAAGCAAGAGTGTCAAATTGTTAAAAACATTATTTTACATATTAATGAAGCTGTTTCCAATACAGCTAAACAGTTCATTTTTATATATTTATATAAATATGATTTGATGATTTTTTTTTCTTTATTATTTTTGTGACAGTCCAGAAAATCAGACAGACTGTAATGCCAGTAACAATGTGTAAGAACTACTGTTCTCAAGATTTTGGAGTAAAGGGGGAAATTACATCTTCATTTTCATTCTTTTTCAGGCTGTGCGTTCACAGTAACCCTTCCAATGAGCCTCTACAACGTCTTCAAGTATGTGCATTTATATCCTGCAAATGTTTTCTGTCCCAGCCTTACATTGACTGATATGAACAATGGCATAGACTGCATGTTTCCTGAACCTGCTTAAATATGATTTTTTTTTAAATAGCTGAAGAATAATTAATACATCTATGTTTCTGTTTTTGGCAAATGCTTTCTCCAAAGCGGTGTACAGCTCAGAGGAAAAGAGCACATGCCCATGACTGAGGGGTCTTGTTCTGCTGTATTACAGGGCACAGCGCAGCGGCTCCCTCAAGCACAGCTCCCTGTACGAGGCCTTGCTGCCCTTCCTCTCCCCAGTGCTGCTCTTCATCCTCTCCTCACTGTGGGTGCACCTCTCTCCCAGTGACATTCTGCAGAAGCAGCCGCGTGTCTTCTACCTCATGGTGGGCACAGCGTTCGCCAATGTCACTGTAAGTAACCCTGCTGCCACCAGCCCCGGTTGTCTGTTCTTAGGTGTGTTTGACCAAAACCACTGCAACAAACTACAGGCCTTTTCATTCCATCTTACACAGAGAAGCAGTGTAGTTAGGTAGTTTTATTTTTTAATATGCTGACTTCAAACTACTCCATAGTGCTGAGTGCACATTTGTTCTCTTCTTCTGTTGAAATATTTACTAAATTGCAGGTTTGACTAGTAAAATGGTTTACAGGCATGATTGATTTCAGGTACACTGATTAAATTGCTGGTATTTGTTCAATAAGGTTTTGAGAACAAAAAGGAATGGACTGTTGGTTTCCTTGCGGTAGACACCTTTTGCTCAGGTTTAATGGAAAACGGTTATGACAGAAGACAGTTTTCAGTCTGTGTTGCCCCATTCTCCTCCCAGGACTCTTTGAATCGGGGTATAAGTGGTATGAAAAGTCATTTTGATAAATTGTCAATTTTTATATAAAATCTTAGTGAAATGACCACACTGAAAATGTATACTGAGTTTTAGACACTGGGGTGGGAATGAAGCTTTTCATGAGGGTATCTTCCCCCCCCCCAAACAGTGCAAGCTGATTGTGTGCCAGATGAGCAACACACGCTGCCAACCCTTCAGCTGGCTGCTGGTGCCCATGGCCCTGCTGGTGTTGCTGGTGAGCTCGGGTCTGTTGCAGCACAGTGAGACGCTGGTGCTCTACACCTGGACTGCTGTGGTGCTCCTGGCTCACATCCACTATGGGGTCTCAGTGGTGAGTTCTGTACAGGGGGCCAAGAAAGATTCAGCTGAAATCAGAGAACAACTGAACATACAGCCATTTAAAAATGGCTGCAGACAGTTCCAGATTTGTACTTTACAGTTATCATTTTTTCTAAAATGCCCGTCTTGGGGCTGGACAACTTCGTCCAGCATATGTGTAATTTATTATAGCTCTACTCAAGATGTAGAGTTGCACTGTTTAGTTCGGGAAATGAAGAGCAGTCTTCCCTCCTGCTGTGACCAACAGGTGCATCAGCTGAGCTCTCACTTCAACATCTTTGCGTTCTCACTGAAGAGGCCCAGCTCCGATTGACTAGAGGACGAGAGAGTCGGCCTGCAGGCTGCGCAGGTGTAGGCCGCCCGTGGTCCACTCACACGCCACACAGCACCTCGCCTGGCAGGGCGCTGTCCCCACTCCAGTCCACACCGGGCAGCTACCCCCCAGGGCCAACCCCACCCCACCCCTGAGCCTGAGACACGGCACGGTGGGACTTTCAGCTCATTTCATTGCTTTTTTGATACTTAAGCAGTGAAGTTTGCTTGTTTCCTAAGGAAATGTGCTTCTGCTATGTAAGGATGCACAAGCCAGCCTATTTAATCACACTACTTTAAAAAGGTTAAGGAAAAAAAGGCCCATTTTGTATATGTATCCTGCTGTGTTACAACTGTACTGCATGTTGCCTTGGAGGAACTTCACAGATCTTTTCCTGAATTGGCATTAACCTTTTACACTGCAGCCCACACATCTACTTACTGCTGGGTTTTTCTCAGGTGATCATGTTGGGCAGACAACATTCAGACATAGTGGTCAGCAAACATAGTTCACAGAACATGTAGCTGAATTTTCAAAAATTCCAAGAGGAACTGTGATCTCCTCATGGCTGCTATAAACTATTAATAGCAGGTAAAATGTAAAGGCCAAGTTCAACATCAGCTTGTGTCCACTCTGTAATACCTGTGGTGGGGGGGGGGCTACATTATACAATGTTTTTCAATCAAACATCAAATACTGGTGATGTAAGAATGCAGATTTTTTTTTTATGTGTTTTTATGTACTAGGTGACTTTGAGCTTGAATGAAGAGTATAACTCAAACCCTGTTTTAGGACCAGTTATACTCTGAAGGAACAAGCTTTTTTTATTTCATGGGAACAGTTTAGGGTTCTTGTGCTAAAGTATCATTTTTCATTGACATGGTTGAATAAGGTAGGCAAACATGGTATTAAGTCCTGAAACTGAATTGTATGAACATTGGTGTGTATATATGTACTTTTTTTTTTTTTTTTAGAAAAAAAGTTGTAATGTTTGAATATGGTCATGATGGTTCAAACAGTTGTGGTGATAAAGTTGACCCCAGGCCAAGGTACTGTGACAGGAACCACAGCAGAACTGTGAAACCTGATGGCTGCAATGTGCACTGTGTTAGTCAGCAGCTCACAGGATGGTTACCTGGGTTCTGCCAACACTGCGTCATGCTGTGTTAAACACAACTTTACCTGTTTAATATTGAACCATTCTGTGTTTTCTTCCATCACTTTGCACAGTGGAAGTATAAAAATGTAGGAAAATGTACTGTATCTGAAAGACAATAGGACTCATGAACAAAACTTAGCAAATACAGAACTGGCCAATATGTAACTCTGACAAACAGTGGAAAGCTGGGGGTGGGTCTTGTAGTCTGACTACATTACTGAACTCAGACTACTGCAGCTGACAAATTGTGGTTTTCTAATTCCCCTTGGAAAATGCAGACTTGATCTTATTTGCAGAAATTACTATTTTACCTCAGTTATGTTTATATTTACACCAATCAACTTTCGAAAGTCACAATGTTGAATTAATCCAGTTACAAATTTTCTGGGGTGGGTGGGTAACTGATTTTAAATGTGCTTGGTTATGTGTGTGAGAACGTCAAATACCTGACTGACTATGTATACTTGAACATGGCTTAGCTATTAGTGCAATTCCACACTTAGCATTTTCTGTTCTCACAATTTAATAGCTCATATTCAGGCCTTGCCATCACATTGTGTTGTACCTGCTTTTGCAGTTTTTCAGTATCAATAAAAGATTGCAAAACATTTCTTTTGACAGGTACAGGTTTCCTACCTCAAGGCAGCCATACGTTCATGACTGCAGTATCCTTCTGGAGGTGTATTTATTGCGTGGAGTTAAAGGATGTAAAATAAATACTTACTGGGTATCATTAGTGAGTCATATTTGATCAGGTGCTGAAGCAGACCAGAAGTACAGTTTGGACCCTGCTCCTCATAGCTCCCATACTGGAACCATCTGTTGCTCTTCAGAACAGCTCCTATATGCATGACAATTTTACGCAGCATTACAGTCAAGGGGGACACTTTGTACTCAGCTTCATGTACATTTGGACAAATATTTCCAAAATGTGCTTAACTACACCAGTCAGCCTGTGATGAATCAGTGCTTCAAATCAGAGCAAGAGGTGTAAGCAGACTATTAAAATTTAGTGAACAGTACACAGTGGGTGTTTGTTGCTGTTGTGACACCGGCAGAGTGATGGAGGAGGGAATAATGGGTACTGCCCAGGATACCAATGTCATAGCTCGTCCTCCTGAACTGAACTACCAACAAAATGAATAATGGTGTTACAAGACACCTACACTACAGAATGGGTGAGTAATATGCATCAATTTTTCAATCAATCAGTTATTCTGTACCAAATAGTGCTGCTGCAGACAGCATACAAAACATACAGGGAAATAAATGGTGCCATCTATGACAAAGTCTTGTGTAAATGTAAGTTGTAGCTACAGTTTAAAATTTTTTTTCTCCATTTCACTCAGAGGGTACGTGCAACTACGAGATCAGATGGAACAACAGTTTAGTCCACCTGATGATGACCATAACAGAAATATTCTCTACGATCAGCAAAGCACGGAACTGTATCAGTTCATGACAGACCTCATTTTGGTTTGGCTGCACTGCAGGGGACTGAGCTGCTAAATTTGGTATCTGTACAGCATTCTACATGGTTTTTTATATGTCCACAGCAGTCTCTCTCTTACTTTACTCCTAGAAATTTACAAAAGGAAATGTATTATTTCTGGCATGACTCAGCCACTAGTTCTGTGCTAGTAAAAGCACAGGCCAATCCAGCACTACTTGTGTCACTTGATGCCATGTCACTCATTTATTTCATATATGATGCATCTGGAGGCACCACCTGTAATGGAACCTGAGGTCACTGGGTAATTCGGATCTATCAGCATCAGACACACTTGCCCAGGCACCAGAACCAGGACTGATCAGACCCCAGCCTACATCCAGGAGGCACTTTAATCTACAGCTCACCTCTCATCTATAGCCATCTTGATGTCCTTTAGCAGCCACAGTAAAACATTTAATGACTTTCCTCCTGACTACCATATTCATCTTTGTCCAACAGCAAAATTTGTTCTTTTATTAAACTCCCAAAAAATACATGCCTTCAAAAGTAACCTAATTTCTCATGAACATGTCCAGTACATATCCAAATACACAAAACCATTATACAGCTAACAATGTACTATTGATTTACAAACATTACTTAAAACCAACATCCACAATAATCCATCAAAAGGCAGTATCTTATCAGAAATCATTCAAAATACCTGTTAAATTACATACTTTCATGACAAGCACATGCTGAATTCACTTTTCCGCAATGCTACAAAACATTGCATACAGGTACAATTCCAAAATTCAAGCATGTTCATAAAATACACTCTTCCCTACACACCACGCAGACACCCCATTTCAACACAAAATCCATTGACTTTCATTTATGCCACCTTCAACACTCAGTCACTCCAACCCCTCCAGCCACCACCCAAAACTCACATCCAATCACAGCTCTCCACCTCGTACCGTCCCCAAAAATCCTACAGCATCCCCCAGCATTCATTCCACTTGACACACCCAGTCCTTCCATCTCATCCCAGTCCATCACTCAAACCAGTCCCAAAACACCATTCAAATCCATCCCTACCAAACCTCCAAGTCCACAAAAAACACCAAATATCCATAACATTCAAACACTGTGACTCACAGCTCCAAACAACGGCGCTAAATATTACTGCATTCAATGACGTAGGACAGCACTACATCGATACCACCACATACCCAAGGTCAGACACCATTTCATTTCCACGTCCTACTGAGCAGACCGGAACCTACTTTGAGAACCTGGTGTTAAAAATCGAACCTCATTCTCACAAAAACGGGTTGTGAAGTCCTTGCAAAACAAGGGATCACTGTAGTTACACTTAGTAAAACTGCCACCTCATCACCCATCATCAATAACCGCTTGTTCACCGCAGGGTTGCAGCGGTCAACACAGGACACACACACAATTCAGTCACCGATTCACCTGAAACATCTTTCGACTGAGGGGAGGAAACTGGAGGGACTGGCAGGAGAAACATACAAGCTGCACACAAACTGCAGAAGAGGTACAGCGAGTCACCATTTAACCCCAAGGTCCACTTTTTTACAGACTGTAAAGATACCCTCCTGGGTGTGCTTGTCTGGGTCATTTGCACAGCAGTTGGAAGCTGGCACCAAAGAAACAGTAAAAGATGCTCTGGAAAGTGTGGAAACTTTCAGTTGCTTTTTAAAATTAGTTGTATAAATGAATGAAAAACACAAAAGTGATGGCTCATATGCTAAAAGTAGTCACTGCACTGACTAAATTTGGAGATGCAAGCCACTAAAATCTGAACCTGAAAACGATCCTCTTCCACAGCTGGAAACCACGCGTGTGGAGACAGAGCAAGACGAAATCCATCGGCCACCTGACTCATTCCCTGAACACTGAGACGCACCGCTGGTGGGAACTTGCAGCAGCCCCCCCGGAAGAAGTTTAAGGTGCATCTGCACGGATCTCTTAAGACTAATTCTAAAGCGGAAAACTATAAGATGGCTGAAATGCTTAAAAATTCATTTTTATCAATAGCACGTTAAAAAACCCTGCACTTAAGGAAAATATAACGGAGAACGTTCTGAGCGAGACTACGTGCAACATTACTGCAGTATAGCAGCCATTTCACACCTTTCGTGGAACAAGGGAGGCAGCTGAATGCGATGTGCTGAGAGGATTCAAAGGGGGAGAAAAAACTAAAGAAATGGTCGAAAAATTCAACATTTTCGCAGCTCAGCTTCATCCGAATGTAGTAACAACTATAACAAATGTGTGAAGACAGATGTTGAAATGGTTTCCAGTAAATTAAAGTGTGGAGGTACAAAGACTGCGCATCACAAATAAATATCCACATGAGGAATATCTCCAACTTGCTCGTGCGGATGGTTAGCATAAGCATCATTTCATTCTTTAATGCTTTCTTCAGGTTTTGTTTTCCAGTTCTTATTTCTTTTTCCCCCTCTATAAGACGCTACTGTGCGTCATAGCTGCTTTGCTAATAAAAGGAAGTTAAGATGTTTTAAAATCGCCACAGAGCAAGAAAATATTTGAGCTGTTTAGGACCGTAACCACCAAAGTATTTTTTTGTCTGTGATGTCAGATATATTTGAGCTACTAGCAAAAACAAATCGAGACGTGAAAAGATGGACGCGAAGGTGAAAAGTAAGAATATTAACGCAGTTTATCCACGGCGAGAAGCAGTCGCTCGACAGCCGCCATTGAAGAAAACGCAGGATCGAGAGAGACGGTTCTAGAAGCGCCGAAATGTGGTTTTGTCGGGACTAAATGCGGTTAAAGGCTTAATGCTTAAACTGTTAAAAGGTCTCAACTGAGAGTGAAAGAAAGATCTCGCCGACCTCAGCAGCCGCCCAAATCATTCAACTTAAGCTTGAACGTTTCAAAAACAATGCTGGTCAAAAGCGATGGGGGAAGAACACACTAGGGCCTCAGCGACCACTTTCCACGCGAAATAAAAGTTACAAACTCTCTGTGGATCCTAGAATCTCAGTGAGCAGGACTCCAGCATGAGGGCGGAAAGTCAGAGATGGAGAAAGAGTGAAGCACACGAACCTCCATGCTGCCCGGAGAGAGTGGTCCTGTGTCCGCTGAGTTACGGAGACCTTCGCCAGGCCTGTCGATCGCTCCAGTCCGTTATAACGCTCGTCGATGTGCTCTTCTAGGACCTCCAGATAGTCTTTCGGATTTGGGCCTCAAATCCAACGCCAGCAACTAACATCTCTCATTTGGAGTTTTAAAGAGCACCGACTTGGCCAACACCTTCACGCCGCCATCTTGGACAGTTAGACCCCGGCACTCCAAAGCACCTCTTCGAAAGGGACCGTTTACAACCTACGGCAAACTTTAGTTCATTCGTTTTTATTGAACCTAACCTATGACATCTGTTTTGTTCAGCTTTTACCTAGATCGTAACAAAAGAAAAAAAAAAACAAAACATGTTAACCAGAGCAGAGCTAAACAGGTGAAGGTTAAGGACACCACTGTGTTAGAGCTACTGCCTTCTACCCTCAAGTGAGTTATTTACTGTCAAAAAAGCCAAACCCCTCATAGGTGACTTTACAGAAAAGTGTCCGCTAACACTGTGAAAGTGTTGGCTGTCGGGGATAAACATCACAAACAATCCTCTTCAGCGGAGGGATCAAAAAAGTAGTAAAGACATTACAAGACACCTGCAACACAAACTGATGCATTTTAATGCCTTTATTTTCAATTAGTTATTGTACATCAGATACAAAATATATGTATTGGTATAGACAGAGGTTATAAAACATACAGGTAATAAATTAATAGTACCATATATTAGAAAAAGTGTTTTTATTTAGGATGAATAACTTATGTAAAAATGACAGGTACTATCAAAGGCAGCATTTTGGTGTTTGATATACATTTTGAGATACAGTATGAACTGCTTCACTCAGCTGATATGTGTGGTTATGAAATCAGACAAAGTAGAGATTTCGTCCATAGAATCACCGTACAACAGAAGTGTTTTCTATTAATTCTGTTGTGCACGACCGAAGTATCTGCAGCACAGAGCTGTCGTTTCACGGCAGAATCCTGCTGTGACACCTGTGCATTGTAGACACTACAGGGATTTTGATAATGCTACAGATGTGGTAATATGTACAATATTTTATATACACTGCAGTCTCTGACATTGAGATCTGCAATAATAACCCAGAAGAATCCCATTTGCCTTCTATCCCTCGGTGCAGAGCCGTGAGGGCAGATGCTGCTGCAGTGATACTTTACATTTACCACAAACACAACAACTGGTCAGCGTAAGGATTCATATGCTGCTGTCCATGCAATTTTTTTAGGACCTGAAAATTTCAAGGTGGCAGAAGTGGTGTAAATTAGGCCAAAAATAACTAGGATTATTTAACTCATATCCTGCACGTAAATTAAAATAAGCACCTTAGAAACACAAAACACTGAAGGAAGTGTAAATCCAATATTGAATTAAACCGGCACCTCTTACAAACAATGAAGTTATTAATTTTTGAAGATAAACATTTTTCCAGTTTATTTTTAAGTACATTTCTTCACTTATGCATATTTTTTAAAACATGTTTAAAAGAGCTAAAGTGACCTGTGGTCAGCCAGTAGTTGGCACTAAAATGCACCCAAACAAACAGGAACATTGGACCGCATTAATTCATCTCACATCTACAAAGTACACAGCTTGTGTCCGGTGTTCCTGAGCGTTGGTCATCGCTGACCACAAATGTATACTTTCGACACAAATTGCTCAACCATCAACAATGAATAGGACTCTGCTCGGCAAAATATTTTTATTTTCTCTAATTTAAATTTTAATGTATCTCAGAGTTGTTAAAAATGTCAAATGTAGTAAAGTTAATGCTGGACTTATTACGCTGAGTTGCAAACCAACCTCTGGTCTCAACTGCGTTCACAACATCGAGAGCCAGCGTACACATAAAATTTTAAATATTCGTAAACCAGCTCTGGATCCCTTTTCTATTGCTTACTACCTCCTGCGTACCTCGGTAAACCATAACTTGTGACTTGTGAGGCGAACTATACAAAAAATAGTGACAGAACACATTAGTGGCTCTGATCACAGTAAAAACATCATACTTGTCTCCACGTCAGAACTGTACATACAAACATTTCCTCCTCCTGAAAACAGCATCCGGAATACACAGCTTTTAAGGAATGACATATAAAATCAAATTTATACTGTAGCAACAATTGTTAGGGAAATTATAAAATGAACATTGCCAAATGTCATAAAATGCTGATAAGTATTAAGAAAGAAACTAAACAGAGACTATTTGGATACATAATACATAAAATAACGTACCAGATAAAATTGCAGAAAAAAAAGGATGTTGAATGTTACAGTGAAATTCCATCAACTTCGTCACCAGGAAGAATTCTCAATTGCACTATTCCTCAACTTTCCAAGAGGACTGTATCTCAGAGTTTCCAAAAAGTTTATGCGGGGCGAGGGGGGCTTCTTCTTCTTTATGTCTGGTCTATGTGGGACACAGAACTGCAATGAAACAAAGAAATACGTCAGAAACCTTGGTAAAAAGAAATCACCACACATACAATCGAAGTGAGGAGATTCTCTCCAGTTAGTCTTTTTTTCTGATGTTATTAATCTGAGAAAACCTTGAAAACAAGCCTTTCAGCGTTTAAAAACTTTTTGCATCAAAAATAAAGGTCCTCCGAATTTTCAAATTGGACATCTCCTTAAGTCGTGTGCATCTGAAGGCCACTAGCCATTGATAACGTTAGAATTAACCTTTGTCAGACACAAAACAAAGTCAACCAAGCTGTTACATTATTGCATTTATTTTTATTTCTTCTGTTTAGCGTTCTCAATAGCACTTGCTTGACCAACTTTACCTCACACCATATCAACTAGAAATGGAATCAAAGAGGACTGAACTGAGAGATAAGGGGTGAGAAAGGTTCCTTGCAGCAGTGAAGTTTATCTTTCTCTAGTTCTCAAGGCTAAAGGGGTGTCAGTGAGGGATCAAAGTAGTGACATTAGCACAAGCACAACAACAGGTGAAGTGCAGCAGGATGCTGAGCAGGGAAGGGAATCGTGGAGTCACTTTGGAAAAAGATACGCAATGATCTGTCACAAACCTCCATTTCCACAGCTCTCACACCAGAGCTAGCATAAACAATGCAGCACAAACAGAAATAAAAAAAGAACAAGAAGAGGTCAAGGATCAGGACACCTTACATGAAGGATAAAAATATGGAGGTCAGTTTTTAAAAGGAAAAACTGATTAATCCAAACACAGTAAAAATGTCTTCACTTCTGGTCGTTACTATGTGTTATTGAATGTTGGCCCTTTTGAGGTAAATGTTCCTTTAAATATTGAAAGCGAAGAGGACACCACATGTAGCTTGAAACAAAGGAAAACTGAACTTTGGGCTCCACCAATTCTCAAGGAAATTCCAAGAAAGTTGGTCAGCAACAGAGACATGCAATAAATTACCTTTGAGAATATAGTCTGTTAGGAGACTTGGCACTTTATCGCTGTCCTCTCTCATAGCCTGCAGAACTGGGGAGGAACCCACAGAGATGTTTCAGTATTTTCAAATATATGGGTCATAAACATATAAATGAGGCCCTTTCTGTACATAAAAGCACTATGGGAAAAACTCACTCTTGGTTAGGATCTGGAGGTCTTCCACTGATGGGGGTCCTAGCTTCTTCTCATAGGGGATCACGGTAGTTAGATACTGAGATACAGGAAAAAAAAGACATGACTACTCAAAACACACAGCACACGACAGATTTACACAACTGGGAGGCAAACAGTGTGGAGTTTGGGGGAGTTATATGGAGAGAGGGGCACCTGTTTGTCCCCGCCAGAACTGCCGAACGTGTTGCGGAAGCCATTCTGAATGGCGGTGGAGAAGCCCTCCATGCTGAAGCGCTAGAAAAGCGAAAGAGGAGCAGAGAGAAAGGGGGTACAGACAGGAAGGAGACAGACAGAGAGACAAAGCAAGTGAAACTTCCCAAAGCCCATAAAGCAGAACAGGCAGAAACCTAGAGAAAAGCCTGAAGAGGCAAAAAGAGAGGTCCCCTTGTGACAATGAGGTCCCCAGTACAGCACAGTGCTGCACATGTCAGGAGCATAGAATCAGCCCACTTTTACAATGTGCAACAGACAGGAGGACACAGGACACCTACTGAATCAAAATGAACCAAAGTAAAATATACATTAACTATCAGAGCGCAGACAAACATACAGAAAAAGGGACATGGATGATAGCAGAGGAAGATGCACATGCAGTGAAAAGGAGCAGCATATATGAGAAACAGGGACACCAGCAGGCAGCTTTACAGGGAACAGGAAAAACAGGGACACCAGCAGGCAGCTTTACAGGGAACAGGAGAAACAGGGCGGCCAGTGGGCAGCTTTACAGGGAACAGGAGAAACAGGGTCGCCAGTGGCAGCTTTACGGAGAACAGGAGAAACAGGGTCGCCAGTGGGCAGCTTTACAGGGAACAGGAGAAACAGGGTGGCCAGCGGGCAGCTTTACAGGGAACAGGAGAAACGGGGCCACCAGTTGGCAGCTTTACAGGGAACGGGAGAAACAGGGTCGCCAGTGGCAGCTTTACGGAGAACAGGAGAAACAGGGTCGCCAGTGGGCAGCTTTACAGGGAACAGGAGAAACAGGGTGGCCAGTGGGCAGCTTTACAGGGAACAAGAGAAACAGGGACGCCAGTGGGCAGCTTTACAGGGAACGGGAGAAACGGGGCCACCAGTTGGCAGCTTTACAGGGAACGGGAGAAACAGGGACACCAGTGGGCAGCTTTACAGAGAACAGGAGAAACAGGGACGCCAGTGGGCAGCTTTACGGAGAACAGGAGAAACAGGGCCACCAGTGGGCAGCTTTACAGGGAACAAGAGAAACAGGGACGCCAGTGGGCATCTTTACAGGAAACACAAGAAACAGGGATGCCAGTTGGCAGCTTTATACAGAACATGAGAAACAGACACACAAACAGGACGCAAAGCGCTTAAACTGCCTACATGATACAAGAGGAATAGGGACTCTCCGCCACCAACCCAGAAGTCTTCCCAGTGAAAAACAGAATCTGATTTGTAATGTTGCAGCTGAATCAATCAGCAGTCTCTACATCATATGCCAGACAGCGATGAGAGGGTTCCCTGTTCTTTTATGTGTGGGAAACGTGCGTTCCTCAGCATGTGTGTAAGAAAGAGTGACTTCTCCTGGTTGTGACTTACTGTTCCAGGTGCATGTGTTCTCTCTGGGCGACCCTGCTGGGCACCTCCGCTGCGGAGCTTCTTCCTCTTCTTCAGGAGCTCACGATGCTCCTTCTGCTTGTTCTGTACATCGATGAGCACACTGATGAAGCTGTTTTTCACCTCCTTCTCAAAGTCTAGCTCATCCCTCAGTGCCAGTTGCTGGATCAGCTCCTCCGAGTGCTGCCGGATATCTGTCTCCACCTCTTCCAGAAGCTCATTCAACTCCGCCACAGACAGGCACTTAAGCCCTGTAGGTTCAGAGTTAACCTTGGGTTATTCTGGTGTTCACTCAGATGGTATGTTCTATATCTTTTCATATTCATTGGTAACACAGTACAGTGTGCTCTCAGATCACAATGTTAGGCTTGTACACTGTGCTACATAATTTACCCAATTATATAGCTGGATATTTTGCTTGAGGTTATTAGAGTGGGAGGTGGAATTCAAAACTATGGCCTTGGTCTACTGGGTCAACTGCAGTCTAAAAACACAATCGGAATTATACTTACTCTCCTCATAGCTGCTATTTGTACAAGACCTCTGGAGTTTGTGAATCTCCTGGGACAGGAGAGATAGATCGGATTGAGACTGGCCCCCCAACTCCTCTGGGTCTGGCGACTCCTGCATCATCTCCTCAATTTCCTCAATCACCTGCAGAAAGCACACATAGCTAGTGGTACTAACTGCTACCACAGCTCTCACAGAGAGCTGTCACTAGACCCCAAGCATTTACATACAGGCAAGAGGCACCCATCCACAAATTTGGTCCACTCTGATCCTTGCACAGCTGAGACGTGTGCCGCTCAGATCTCGCACCTGTTCGGCAGTGAAAAGAGGCTCATCGCTGATGCAGGATACAATGATCGAATGCATGTCCAGCTGCTCCCTCAGCTCCTCATCATCCGAGAGGTCCAAGTTCATGTTGTCCAACTTCTGGCCAAACACATGGCGCATGAAGTAAATGCGGAAATAAGGAAGACATGCTTTTGATTGTTTTAGAAGCCACGTTGAAATTTTCTGCCATTTATAGAGCACTTTCACTGGGTAAATTTAGGAAAAATACCTTGCTCAAGAGTATTACATCAGGAATAGATATTTGAACCAGGATTCTTGAAACTGCAAATTAATGGCTCTAATTTCTAAAGCCCTTTCAAGAACCACTGCCAGATATTAAACTATTGACCCAAAATCTACAAAGAAGTTCTAAACCCACTTTTTTCTACGATCCACCATACACATCATCTGTCACAGGAAAAGGTTTCTGACATGCGGAACCTTTACAACGAAAGCCTTGTGGCATTTCCTGCAAGTTCCAGGAAATGCTAAGAGAAATGTAGGTTAAGCATTACAGCACACCTACCCCTTTCTCCATCAGGTTTAAGGTGGGGAGGTGTAGGGATCGAGTATGAGATGTCTTCCAGTCCACTGGCATCACGTTACCGTAGTTATCCGTTAGAGCATTCCAGATCCTGCAAGAGAAGTGAACATTGTGGAGGGTGAGGCTGAGCAATAATCACGCAATATTCACGCAACTTCTGTATCAAAATTAGTTATTAGTAATAACTAAGCAAACAGGGGAATCCTCGATAAACTGAGTAGGAGATCTTTTGGAGAGAGACGACGGAGAGTAAGCGTGAGAATGAACCACAGAAAAGCCTCAAAATGTGTTGAGTCTGACAAAGATAAAATGACAATTTGAAGCCAGAGTTAGCCAGTGAGAGAAAATTCAAAATCAGTACAGTCATCCCTCACGTTTACATGTCTAACTGGTTCCTGAAGAGGCCGTGTAAATCAGAAAACGCGTAAATCAAGCAGCTATTTGCATTATTTCTTATGGGACAAATAATGATACTTCCTAGCCCAAAACCAAAAACCCTCAAAACAACTTTCTAAAATATCCCTAAAACACTTTCTGGCTGCCTTGGAGCACTGAGAGAAGTTTTATGGAATACAGGTTCATGCTTATTCCTGTTCATTCTTTTGTTTTTTCCTTTCCTGTTTCAGTGGTTATCAATAACACATGCAATTTTTTCTATAGGGGACTGAACATTATTTTTACTATTATAACTATTTATACTATTGTTGTCTGTGCAGCTGGAAATGTTGGGAGGGAGAGGCATCTCCACTTCGCACACGGTCCCCAGTGTGGTTTATTTCGGGAAGGAGGGAGGGGGTTGGGTTGTTTGTGGGGGGGGGTTCTCTTATCTTTCTTTGTTCTTGTTGTTTTTGCTTTCACTCTTTATTGCATTAGGTCACAGACTTTGTGACAATATTACATGAACTGTCCACTTGAGATTACAACATGGAATGTAAAGGGTTTGGGTCATGTAATTTATAAGTAAAAGATTTCAACATTGTTAAAAAAGGGGCAAGGTAGCAATTGTGTGACTGTAAGAAACCCATCTCTATCCTGCACAAGATTCTAAACTTGACAGACTGGGTTGGCCAAGTTTATTTCTTTTCTTTTGGAAGCAGCATGAGTTACAGCTATTCTGATCAACCAAAGCATCCCCTTTATTCTTGACTGTCAACAACAGGACCCAGAAGGCAGGTTTATTTTGATCTATGCCTCTCTTTTTGGTCAGCACATAATTTCAAATGCCTGTGCTCCTAAAGCAGACTCATCTCAGTTCATGCCCCACATGGTGCTACTATTTAATCATTATTGCAAAGGCGTTGAACGTTTGGTGGGCATATTTTAACTGTACATTACACGGTAACCGTCATTAAAATCATTAAACTGTTGTACATCAAACTTACAATCGGTCAAGACTTTGAAGAACATGACCACTAGTTTACGACTGGTTTAAATATGGAGAAAACTTAACCCCAACACTAGGAGCCGTATTTTTACTGTAAACCCCACAAATCCTACCTCAGCCTAGACTATATTTTTATCCTGGAAGGTTTTATTCATATGGTTAGATCTGGCCAAATAGACCCAGTTGCGGACCCGTGCATTTAGAGGTCAACTTTCTAAAGTTACCTCTCAAAGCCAAATACTGGAGGCTAAACTCTGCCTTTTTAGATATTGAACAAAAAGGAATTCCACAAAACCTTTTCCTCTACTGTGCAGATAATCGGGACCCCACAGTTTTGGCTGCTATGCTTTGGGACGGCACCAAAGTTACTCCGAGGGGTTTCCATTATTTTCTCTCCCTCCCATAAGAAAAAAACTACTATGAACGAGAGGACTGAGTTGTCTTTTGGCTCATCAACTGGAGTTAAAGCAAAGTGAAAGGTTTATTAAAGCAATACAGACTTCTTTGGTGTTTATCACTTACAACCCACTGGCAATTAATATTTTTATTATTATAATAAATCCCTCAAGGACTGGGTCTACTGATGAAATACTCATATTTAAAGCCATTATCACTTTCTAGCATCTTGGATGAAGACCGCTTGCTTCTAAATGCTCCATGCAAGGGGTGAGATGTGGGCCACTACGCAATCAATGCTGTCTTGAAAACCACCAGGACCAGACAGGTAAACAGTGGAATGCTATAAGAAATTTTGGCCCAAACTGTGCCTGGTTTTAATGCTGGCAATTAATAACTTAAAATAGGGACACATCCCAAACGGCTGGAATACTGCTTCAATTAGATTCATTTAACAAAAGATAAATATCCTTTACACTTCTCTTCCTACCAATCTATCAGCTTGCTGAATGTAAACATCAAAATTGTGACTAAAACACTGGCGCACAGGTTGGGGACAATATTGCCAAAGATGATTAAATCGAACCAAACCGGGTTTCTCAAGACCAGGGTTGGCTTCAATAATGTATGCAGCACCTTAAATATCATTAACTGCACCACAATAAATCAAGAACCCACACTGATCATTTCACTGGATGCAAAAAAGGCTTTTGATAGAGTAGATTGTGGTTTCTTATTTGCAGTTCTGGAAATATTTAACCCCGGCAGAAAGTTCAACCTAATCAAGTTATTACACTCCTATCCATCACCACGTTACCATTCAAAACAGCTTCAAAGTAAAGGTTGACTTCTCACCTTCTATTTTGCTGTTAAACCACAACCCAAACTCTCTTTCTGATGATGTCATGGAACATAGGCTGTTCACTTTCACACATTTAGTAAAGAAATGCATTTTAAAAGTCTGTTCTACAGCTGAAGTTCATTCTGTAAATATGTGGATATCTGAAATGTTTAACTTCTTCCCACTTAAAAAGTTAATTTTGAAGCATATGGACACCATTCTGGAAGTTACTAGACAATATTATAAGACCTTGTGGTTCATGATGATTTCTCATGTTACATACATTTATGCTGTCCATTTCCAGAGACAAACATTTCCCAGTCAGTGTTTTTTAAAAACATTTTTCTCATCATTTTCAATGACAGGAATTTCAATTTAGAAAATTCCTGCCACTGTGGAGCAAAAATTACCCGTGTTTCCATGTGCTGCCAGTTATCAGCAGAAAAATGCACTATGACCAAAAAGAAACACAAGAAGGATCCCAGACTGCCTTCATTCAACCAGCATCCAGGGTTTACAGCTCCTGTCCGGCATTTCTGAGTATCACTCATCAATAACAAGAAGGGAAAGGTTACACATGTTTATCGAATGAAACAGTCAACAACCAACTTTTAGAACAGGTCTGTGGAATTAATTTATTTTTATTTAAACCAATTATATAACATCATTGTTTGCAAGACTAAAAATACCAAAATTAAACATATTTGGAAAACAAAAAAAATAACAACACAATGGGATTGGATATGAAACTAATCATGAAACTTTAATAACTAATGATTTATTGTTTAAGCTCCGTATTACAGAAAACTTAAAATTTCAATGAAATGCAAAAAATAAATGAACAAAAATATTTTACTGATCAATTTACTTCTACTTCCTAATCTGCCTGTAAACATTCCTAAAAATCAGATTCTTCTGAATATGTGTTGGATTCAGAACCAGATATAGTGTTTTCCCTTCACATAATACCTCCACATTTCAACACCGCAAGCTACTGTAATTGTTTTGAACCATTTTAATGGCAGTTAAGGGTCAAAATTTCAGTTAAATTCATCACGAGTGGTACTAGCAATGGACATAAAGTTATAAATGAAGTGATACATGTAATTATGCCACTTTAAAATGCCATCCACTGTAAGATGCGTTCTGATTTTCAAGTCATTAAAATTTGGGAAAAACTGAAACATTTCTGGAAATTACACAATTTTAATGTTGGCTTAATTACAAAAAAATCTAACGATTACAAAACATTTACAATATCTAAATCAAAGACTTTAACATAACCTCACTTGTAAATAAATTGAGGGACATTTGTTTTATTAAACTTTCCCCGAATGCACAAATAATGAAGGTGCTGAAAAACACTGTATGCACTGAATGGGAAGCTGCAAAGATGACGAGTTCTTGTATTTCGTCATTTTGAAATAGTTTTAATTTAGTTTGAAGTCAATAATTACGAATATACAAGATAAGATGACAGGTATCCTGCGCTTACCCACTGGGATGAAGCATAGGGCCCTACCATACCAATTTAATAACCTACCCACCCAATCCCACCACCCTAACACGCCACATTGTAAGCTCTTCACTGTGGTCATCAGGTAGGCACCATCGCTGATCGGTGTTTCGCCAACTTAAGCCCACGACACCTCCAGAAGGCTCAGCAGTGAGGCCTGGCGTCCCAGACCCACTACCCTCCAAGCCTACTAGGTCAAAGGTCCACGTAGCCCCCAATAACTATCCCACAGCCCGTAATGCATTCAATACCCCTGTCCCACTTTTCCCTCACTTTAATTGAGCTCTCCTCAACCACAGCCATTGACTAGCCCTCTCAGCTACTTGCGACAACTCCTTCACCGCTTCCCTTAACCTTCGTCCTCTAACTCCAAACCCACTCAACAACGAAGTAGTAGTTTTTGCAACAAAGCCTCTGGCACCTATCTCTACCGGCTTAACATATGCCTGCCAGCACCGCTCACGAACTTCAGCCACCAGTTCACCATACTTCAACTTCTTTCTTTCAGACACTCCCTCAACGTCATCCTCAAATGGCACTGTCAACTCCATGAAATATACTATCCGCCTAACCTCGGAGTACACCACCATATCCGGTCTCAGTGTAGTCACCGCAATACAATGCGGAACCTATAATTTTCTCTCCACATCCACCCACAAAATAATAAGTGTTACACTGCAATGTAGTGATGTCATGTCCAGAGTGTACTCTGAGTAGACCTTATTTCCAGGATAAGCAAGTCATGGTAACCCTACACTACTAAAGCAGTTATTGGTAATGGACAGAGTTGTTTTTCATTGCTTTTAATAAGAGGTTAATAAGTGGAGAAATACATGTATTATTTAGCATTTCAGGATTGCAAAAAAGTAGCGGTGGAATTATAAACAACCGAATCAAAAACAAGACTTTGGGTCTTTGGTCGCATTTGCAAGTTAAGGACCAGGTGCAAAGCAACAACATCAGAGCTGTGAAATGGAACCAATACTGAGTGAACCATCAAGATGTCATCCAGACACCTCATTTTTAATAACTAATAACTTAAACTCATCACAATATAATAATATGAAGACGAATGATAATATTAGAAAGAATGCTTTCAATTGGCTGATCGTTCACATTAAATGCAGGTATCCTTCAAGAGATGAGTCTGACTTAAGTTTTGGGAAATACGAATATGAAATTATTTAACACCCTTTACCAAGTTATGACTAAATATGAAGCTGATGTTTTGCATTTTTAAGGAACAGGAGGTGAGTGTGGGAGAATTTTCAAAGATTGCACTGCAATGGTAATTTGGATTTTCAGGAACAATTCACTCTCGTAAGGTTCAGTATGTTTCAGTAAAAGACAATTACTACAGTGAGTAAGTAGGAGATTTACTATAGTGAATCCAAACTGTTTACACCAATGAGTGAAGTAGAAAGAGCCACCATTTCTCCCCTCATGTGGAAAATACAATAATACAGATTCCAGCCCAAGGGTGCAACACATTGATTCACAATACCAGCCCCTCTGCACCTGCTGTATTGACTAAATTCTCCCAGACTTGAGCACAGATACACAAACATGCATACACACATACACACTTCTAGTTTCAGGTCCAGCGTGTTACGGCACTTCCTCAAAAACACCGATATCTACAGAATACCTGCAGGCCTGGTCCAAAAAAAAAAAAAACCAGTAGATCCTGTTAAGCCTCAAAAACAGACACACACACACATACACCTGAACCCAAAGCATTTTTGCAAAAACAAAACAAGCAGATTTGTTTAGCTGCTGCTCAAAAACACTGATGCTTTTCAATGCTTTTATCATGTAATGAGTGTGAAAAATACACATGCATGGATTCAATAATTTAAATCCCAAAGTAGAATTAAAATGGTAGGATTAAATATTTCAAAACATCTGCAACCTTATACAAATTCATTAAGATATTTGTTGTAGATATGGGCAATAAGACTGTCCTTTTTTGAAAGACTTTACTAATAACTTTGTAGTTGTGTCATAGTTCGTTCGTTCATTCATTCATTCATTTATCCATCCATTTCCCACACCGATAAACTGGTGATCCTAATGCAGCTCGCAGTGGTCCAGAGCTGTCCTGGAGACACAGGGATGAGGCAGGGTGACCCTGGATGGGACACCAGACCGAGAAGCGACCCCCCCTCCCCCTCTCTAACATACACACACACACACACACACACACACACACAGCAAATTAGTCACCTACCTAGAAACTGGAGCAGACAAGAAGAGAACATGCAAACCCACACAGAATTAGCTAGATTCTAACCCACCTAAGAAAAATCACAGCCCAGGTCCTGGGAAGCTCCAGAGCAACCGGCCGCTACACGGGTAAGTTTATACACAGAAAATACAGGCAACCGATTTATTAATAATAATAATGCTGTGTGTGCGTGTGTAATAATATTATTATTAGGATAACAAAAACAACAACCAAAGAGCCTGCAGGTCAGCTGAAAACAATTTCGGCTGTAACGGTAACCCCGCGGTAAGACACTCGTTGCGGATTCAGCGTTAAGCCCTGAGGGGCAGCACGAGGCCCCGCAGCCGGCGATGCTCCACACGGGCTCCAGCAGCAGCGACAAATCTCACCGCTCCTACCCCCTGTTCTTGGCTCCTAACCCCTCTTCCTGGAGCAGCAAGTAGCCCCTCCGTGGCGTGGCTCGGGTCGCTCACACGGTTGAAGCCCTGCTGCACCCCTCAGCGCCGCCCGGGCCTCGGCCGCACACACCTCCCGCCACAGCGCCCCGCACTACGGTGCTACTTACTCGTCGTCCTTGAGCATATTGTCCTCCGTGATCGGCACCACCGGGGCCACGACTTCGGTCTTGGCGCCGCCGTAGCTGCGGAAGCACAGCGTGAGTTTCTTCTCGAAGTCCTTCAGCAAGTCCTCCACGGAACCGAAGCCGCCCGCGTCGCCTGGGACGCTGTTGTCGAGCTCGGAGAAACCGTCCAGCAGGCCCGCCGCGTCGCCCACGTTCGAGTTCACCTCGTCCAGGCGGCCCTGTCCCTCCGAGAACGGCTGGAATCCGTTGAAATCCTGCCAGTCCTCGTCCAACTGCGCCAAGGGCGCCGCCATGACTGCCGCGGAACTGCGAGATGCCCTCGGAGCTGCAACCTTCGGATCATCCGGCGGTGGCTGCGGACTGGGGCGGACGGCGGCGAGAACATCCACTGCAGCGCTGCCTCTAGCGTTCAAAGCGGGGAAGTGCGGCCTCTCTAACCCGACCCTCCGCTTCCTGAAGCGCGAACCAGTGACTTGCAACCAAATTGGGGCAAAAATCCACGTTTTGATCTTAATCTTAATAGTCTTCCTATATTTTTAGACAAGTATTAACTGCTGTCACAAAAATGTAATAATTTTGTTGAATAGAAGTCCTTTCTTTCACACCGCTATACATACAGGATTAAATAAACTACTAGGCATCGTCATCAGTTTCTTTGCTTTCATCGAAAACGAGATCAGGTTTTGTTAATTGATGTATTGTCTCGTCTGAGAAACGTGATGAGTTTCATTATTACTCATAAATAAACTATTGTCTAAATGGTTTAAGAAAACTGTTCCAGTAGACACCAGACCAGGGAAGCTACCGGTGTGACTTGAAGGTGGTTTCACCTAAACAACGTTCAGAACCACTGCCTGGACCCCTAACCTCTATTCACTAACCCCAAAAACTTCTGGCAGGAAGAGGTGTTTCCAGATGGTACAATGATCTCCCTGGGTGAACCCTGGGTGTGCAGGGAGGATGTCCTCCAAGAACAAGACAAACAGCTCTTCACTCTCCATTTTCCTTAGCTCCTAAACCCCTAAGAAAACTATAATGGTATAAATGTTAGGAAATTATGAGATCCATGTGTAAAACAATTTTTTCTTGGTGCTCTGGTTTCATCCCACAGTCCAAAGATATGCCATTCAGGTTGATCAGTCACTCTAAATGCCCTGCCGTGTTTGTGTTCACCCACCAATGGACTAGTGTCCCATCCAGGGGCACTTTCATAGCCTTTCATCGCCCTTTGCTTCTAGGATAGGATCCAGACCACGGGGACCCTCCTCAGGATGTAAGCAGGTAATGATAATGGATGGATGGATGTGTAGAACAGTGCACAAGATGAGAGTATTTTGGCATACCTTTGGCACTGAGTAACAGTTTGCCTGGTATTAGGGGGCAAAATATATTGTTAAATGTACTCTGCAGAGACATCCCCAAGTATTGTGGGCTTTTGTGAATTTTTGGAGGACATGTTACCCAATTACACCTGTAGACTTCAGCCATTTTTTTCTTGAGTGTGACCTAGTTAAATGCTCCTTACATAATACTGTATATATAAAGCAGGGCAGATTTACCTGTCGTACATTACCATACTGTCAGTTTTTTGAGCGCAGCAATAAAGAAACAGATGATCAATTAATCTTTAGGTTCATTAGTGAAAATGTAAAATCTCACGCTCTTCAGAAGGCAGTCAACTGTGACACTTTAGATGAGCATATGGAAAATTATAGGAACTAAAATCACGACCTCTGAATAATTTTGTATACTGCACAACAACAGTGAGGCTTTTAAACTATTCTGCAGTGATTCCTTGGTTTTGTATAAACACACAAATGACTCATTCTGCATATTTTTCTATGAATTATCATATGTAGTTGGTTGAAAATTATGCTGCTGCAAAAATTTTGCATTGTAATAAAAAAAGGGAAAAATTTAGCACCTACCAATTATGCACATTAAAGCTTTGTGTCTCATAACATTTACAGGCATTTTCAAGTTAACATTGCCATATGTGTCAATGCATCAATGCTACAATACCATGCTCTACTAAACATTTACACCTCTAATAGTGGTCTTGTTGCACACACAGGAATACAGACTTCTAAATCTATCATGGTACGTGTTTTTATAATTGACTCCGGACACTTTGAGGTAGGGAAGACAAGGTTCCCCCTGAAAAACCTATGACTGCAAAATGATTGCTTTATATTCTTTTGACATCTAGCCAGAAGGCTACGCAGACTCACACTGGCAACAAATACCATTAATATCTGCTAGTAAGCAGAATTAAGATAATCCCCATCTTCAGTTTTCTTCAGTCAAGTAGAGCAAAGAAAAGCCAGCAAGGCAAATTTAGACAATTTATATATTAAAAAAAATGGTGTAAGATTTTTAACAGAAGCCAGGCTGTTAATTATACAATGTCATCTCTTAAAATGAAGGTTTAGAAAGCTGGCAATAAAGATAACACTTTTTGAAATTGGAAGTGGCTATAGTTGATGAGTGAATCCTACAACAACATATAATTATTTACTTATGACCCTTGTTGCATTGTCTCCTCTGCTAAAACCTTGCTTGGCAAATATGTTCAGGCTTTTTTCCAACATATAGATTTATACAAGAAAACCTCTGCAGTAAATATGGACTCTTAACATTCAGTGATCACTATTCTAAACTTGTGGTGTATCTGCCCTCCCAGCTCACTTTTCTTGTCTGAGATGCCATATTGGGCCACAGCTTTTTTTTTTTTTTTTAAAACCCTGAATGCTTTATTGAAAATATGCATACATTAACACTTCTCCTACACAACATTACAAAACAGTACAATCACTTTTTTTTAATAACACAATGATGCAAATAGATCCTCGAACCCTGGCTGCTTGCATCCACTGGCAACCAGGCTGACCCCACGCCTGGCCGGCTTCACAACTCTTTCAGCAGAAGTGCTTGTCTACAAACTTTCAAAGGAACATGGAAATGAAGAGGTGCCAAGCTGCTCTCCAGGTGACCCCACCTTCTTGCAGGTGGTTTAGTTCCACTAAGAGACAAGCACAGACAAGGGCAATGAAAGGTGGGGGGGGGGGGCTCCTCCAACTGTAAAAACTGTGAAGCACCCATCAGGCAAGCGTTAATCTACTGTATAAAACCAAACCCTGTAATGGACACTGTGACAGGAACTTCATTGTTGTCTTTTTGGGGTTTTACTGTTTTGCTCCATCAAAACTCTTCTGCTGGCAGTATAACAAAGGGCTCAAGTAACAAAGCAGATGTAGTGAATAATGAGACCCAGTGGGAAGTTATATTTTAATGTGAAAAAGGAAAAAGCTCAAACAAAACAAGGGAAAAAAGTGAACTAAAAATTAACAAAAAGAAAAAGACAGAAAAGCAGTCTTTTTAAACATTTAATATCAGTCCATAGCAAATAGTCATTACATACTGAAAAAAATGGAGAGAAAGCTCAGTGTGGTGCTCCCACCACAGCTGTAGAGTGGCAGATGGGAGAAGGCTGATAGACAGGAGAAGAACTCTGTACACTGGTTCACAGACGTAAACCCACAGTGGTGATTTGCAGCCCTTGGCACCATGCCCTGGCAGTGCAACACCATCGAGATACATGGACAGAAAATCATCTCGATATTCTATCATTTTTACTGATGCTCACACAGCCCGAATGGCATTTACTACAGTGTAACTTGTCTGTGTGTGTGCGTGGGGGGGGGGGGGGNGAGCAGCGCTGCGTGCTCATGGGCCCAGGCTGTGTGTGTGTTTTTGTGTGTGGGGGGGGGGGGGGGGGGGGGGTTCCCTGCCACAGAGCAACACATCCACTGCAGGAGGTCCTGTGGCTGCACCAGATTCACGTGGAGATCCACCCACAACCCTGGAATCCAAATGTAGTTGGATTCTGCAACAAAACAATCATCCCTAATGGTGAATCAAACAAAGTGTGAGGAAACTAGTTAAAAAAATACGCCAAACTGTGGGTTTCGAATAATTCAGTTAAAATTTCCGCAGTTTAAAATCCTCTTCAAATGAAGTAAAATGGTCCCGTGTGAAAATAGGACTAAAGAACGGCAAGTACTACTTGAGTAACAGCGCCATAGTAAGGCCTGCAAACCTTAATTGCAAAAAAATTTGTTCAAGGAAAACCAGTTAAGCTGAATAATGCAACAATATCAGCCCATCCAACAAAGTTCTCTTGTAACCAGCTGAAAATTAAGTTGTCAAACAAAGCCAAAGGACCACAAACTGCATTGCAGACCAGCATGGGGACATTAGTGAGGTGCAAAGCTTGAGTGAATATGCAGGGAGAACATCAGGAATGAATAAGGGATGCCTGAAGCAGCAGGGAGTGGTGGGAGTTTGAGCAAGTGCATGCTGTGTGTCAAATAAGCTTTCCTAGGAGTGACTAAGTCTTGTTACTAAATCACTCCCATACCGATATTTCAGTTCAGTATTCAGATGCTGTTAAATCATAATAATGCTATAATTATAAAATAAAGATGTTTTGCTTGTTTTGTGTGAAATCTACCATTGAACTCAAATGTTTAGCAAAAAGCAAGGAGGAAGAGAAAAAAAAAACTTCCAACTAACCCCACCCTCCCTAAATAAAAAAAAGAAAAAAAAAAAAATAGAAAAAAAAAAGAAATGAATCTTGCCCTAATAAAGATCCCCCTTCCTCAACACTGGTATGAGAGACACTGGAGGCCAAGCTCAGCTGCTGAGCAGTGAGAGCACAGCAAGGGGCCAGGGGGTGTGGCAGTGAGGGCCAAGGGCCCAGCCAGGGTCCAAAGGATCAGGTATGGGTCTCTTGTTCCTGTTGCTTCACTTGAAGATGAGTCCAGTGATTCATCCAACCTCCAGAGCCAGGTTCGAAATGTAACTAATTTTTGTTGTTTCTTTTTGCATTTTAAATTTTGTTTTATGTTTCATTTTAGAGCAGTCTTCTGATCCAAGTCACCATCAACTATCCATGTTACTGCAATTTTCTGCGAAAAGACAATGAGAGGGTGGCAGCTGTTATTCTCTCAAATTCATTTTGCCCCTCCAAATCTGCTTCAGTTTTTACTGCTCTATGGTTTCCATAACTGATCTATCCCACAAATCATAACATGATTGGTACATTTTTCTACTAAAAAAAAACTTCCCTTCCCAATACTGTCTATCCTCTGAGTCATGGTAGTCTTTTTGCAAGTCTTGCCAGTACTAGCATCCTAAAATATGCCCCCCCACATGTACCAAATTGGTACTAAGGTTCCTGAGGAGTCCATTCTCAAAGAGGTTCTGCTTTTAACACAGACAGCTACAATGAGCAATTTACCATTGAAGACTTCCAGGCCCTGTGTGTCAAGAAAGGGGGCAGGTCCCCACACTCTCACGGTGCCGTCATCTGAGGCACTGGCCATAAGGCCAGGGAGCACAGGGTTCCAGCTCACACAATTGACTGTGCGCGTATGTCCACTCAGCTCTGCGATGGGCAGCTCACTGCGCTTGTGCCAGATGTATACTTTATGGTCTGGAGGAGAAGCAGTGGGGGCAGGACAATGTACGTACAATACTGATGCATGTTTCTTTTTGCTAGTTATGAAGTGGCTATTTAAAATTTGATTAAAAAATATTTATTGGTTCAACAATATTGTCTCTACTTCAATATGAACCTATAATCAGGGTCATACTATTTGTCCTGATTTAGCACAAGAGCTACACAATGGTGGACTTGCCTTCGCTTCCACTGGCAATGAAGTCCTCATTATGGCCTCCAAAGCATGAGTGAATGGTGTAGAATCCTTGGGTCACACCCTGGTACTTCCTCACCAGCACTCGGTCCTGTAGGTCCCAAAGGTGCACTCCCTGTATAGAGAAAAGGACCACCGCCAGGACGGACGAAATTACTTCCGAGTCCCATTCACAAGTCAGGAGCCTGCATCTTATCTGAGGACCCTGTTCATAGATGTAGACTCTTGAGTAACTAATTCATAGGTGAATAACCCAACCACACCTGAGGACCCTGTTCATTGGTGGAACATCCAAATTATACATTATGACCCAATTTATAGCTGCAGAGTCCAAAACAGACTCACAGCAGAAAATCCCTGATCACCACACCCAAGGACCTCATTCACAGTTTAGAGGCCCAAATCACACCCAAGGACCCTGTTCATAGCTGGCAAACCCAAATCACTCCTAAGGATGTAGAACTCTAGTCAAACACACACTCACATCCTATCAATTTACACCCATCAAATAATTCCACCACTCTTCTTACCTGAGTTGCTACATTTAACAAAGCTAATCGCCCATTCTTTGAAACAGTGAAGGACATTATAGGATGATCCTCTTGTACTCTGTAGACAAAAAAAAGATTGAATGAGTAGCTTCCCCCTTAGTTTAATAAGCAGTGATTTTACTTGCTTCATATACTTAGTGCCAAAGCCTTTAATACAGCGTGATGTGTGCAATTTAAGTGTAACACTCACATATTTCTGTCTGTCAGGTCCTCAAAGTTGTAGCCACGGATGCGCTGATGTGTATCGGATGCCAACACTGTCCTGCCATCACTCAGACACCACAGGCACTGTACTCGCACGCCCTCCCAGGAGTCCAGCAGATTGCCATCTAGATCCTACATAATGGATAAAGGGATGAAGACTGAGCTCTACCTCTGGCCCTGTGTTTGACACTCAACACAATGCGTAGGTCATGTCGCACTTACACACTGGTAGAACTGGCCTCTCTGGCCACCAGTAACAAAGCGCTTTCCATCTGGGTTCCAGGCCACACTGGTTAGACTGTCCTCATGAGACTGGCTCATCTTTGTCCGCAACTCACCTGTCTGAATGGGTGAAAGAGCATAAAGAATGAACATTATTCAGTCAGCACCACCCTTCTGTTTTTTGGTGTCTTCACCCATTAACATACAGTACTGTGCAAAAGTCTTAGGCATTCAACTTCAATGTCTTTTGAGAAGTACAGATAGACGTACTTAGAGGTCTTATCTCCCATCAGGGAGGGTTCTGATTGGCCCTAAATTCATTCTGCAGCCTGAGAATGACCTTAGACACCCAATCGTCTGCAAAAAGAAGGAATCCTGCAACAGATGGTATGGTCCCCACAGAGCCCTGATCTCAACACGATCAAGTCAGTTTGGGAGTACATGCAGAGACAGTCAGTCTGCAGAAGAACTGTGGCCAGTTCCTCAAAATGTTTGGAAGAACCTACCAACCTGTACCTTAAACTGCATGCAGGTTTGCATAAGAGAATTGATGCTGTTATAAAGGCACAGGGTGGTCACACCAATTATTGATTTGATTGAGGTTTTTTTGTCTACTGCCCTTTTTAGAAGGTTTATTGATTAATAAGTATTCATGGCATTATTTTTGGAACCATCCTTGCTTTATAGCATTTTCCCCACAGGTGCCTAACTCCTTTGCACAGTACTGTATACAGGAACCACTAACTTTCAGTGCGTTCAGATCACTAAGCAAAAGCAGAACTTTTCTGAAAGACTTATTGAGTGTGTGTCTACGGGTGTACAGGAGAATGCAGTTTAAATGTCTATGTGCGTGTGTATTTGTTTGCATGCATGAAGCACCTGCACGTTCCACAGCCACAGTTCGGAGCAGTCATCGGGACCACATGCGATCAAGTAAGTATCATCAGGACTCCAGGCTAGGTAAGAAACACCATAGGCATGCCCTTCCAAAGTCTTTAGCAGCTTCAACTGATGGGTGTCCTGTTCACACAGATCAATACATGCGACATATTTTACTGACAGTCATTAAAAAAAACAGCTTTATCTGCCCAAATTTACACTCAGAGATTGTGTTTTCTCACAAGCAGTTATATATACACACATGTATGTGTATAGGTATTTACATGACTAAGACGCTCACCAAATACAGGCTATACAATTATCAGTTATTTTAAGTTACCTGTGTATGACATATCACAATCTTGTAACACTATACATTGAATACAATTACATTTCTTTATTGAAGCCTTATTTTCCCTAAACCTCAAGGTACTGAAACCATGTTGGGAGAGTATGGAATCAGTCTAGCAGATCTTTGACTAATGCAGTGATAAATGATCCATTGTTGAGTATAAAGTTAACTGAGGACAAGCATTAAGTTACCACAGCTAACATCACAGGAGGGACAGGACCACTCCACTCACCGGATCCACCTGCCATATAATAACAGTGGTATCTTTGGATCCTGTGGCTAGTTTAGTGCCGTCATTGGAGAACTTGCAGAACCACACTTCATTGCAGTGTTCTGTAAGAATCTGCTGGGTGGAACATGGAAACTGTTTCCTGTTTGGAGGAAAGAAGAAATAAAGTTGCACTTAATGGAAATAAGGGGAAGATTGGTTCACATGTTCTATATCATTTCTGTATCCCCACAGAATGCTCACCAGGACCCCTGAGCAGAAGGTAAAAGTGCAGAAAGCAAGGAGGACTGCAGCGTGCAAAGAAAGAATGAACAGACTAATGACGTACCGGCTGCAGACATGGTCCAGGAGCAGGGACACCGAGTCAAGGCTGCTGTCCAGCTTTGTGTTGTGGTAGAGGCAGCGGTCTCTCTGCAGTTCCACAGCCTGCCGCAGCAGGGTCTGCAGGCGCCGTGGGGGAAGCATCACAGTGGGAGGCAGATAGGCTGTGTACACACCACAAGACAACACAAAACACACACAATGCAACACTGTAGGGAAGACGTGGCATGAAGAAGCAAATTTCACATGACTACAACTGTATGTTGTTTGTGCACTGTGTGGTTGTTCAATTGGTCTTTCTGGTGTTCAACATTATGGCTCAGAACCTAATGCTAGATGACCATTTATGACTTGCTTAAATGTTGAGGATATGTCTAAAAGATAAGACAAAACTTAAAACTATCTGCGTGAACCAGTGAGCAGCAATGTATTGTTTATGACAAATGCCAAGTTTTCCAGGTGTATAATTGGCTAAACTGTCAGCAGCTTAGAATACAAACCTAATATCTAATATTAGTATTAACAGCATTAGAAAAAGATGTCAGTCACCATGTTAGAAACAAAACACAGATGACTCACCTGTATACTTACAAAAAAAAAAAAAAAAAAATCTAAAAGGTGGTCAACCATTTTGTTACACGCACACACTTCCCTTTCCCTGACAGTCACATGTATGGGGGGGGAGATCTATGAAAAATATTTTACAGGAGGATGCAGCTAGTCATATATCCAATTCATGCGTTTCATACATTTGATATATGCAAACAAAATTACTATTTATACTACATAACAGTTTGAGAGAGACAAAATAATGAAAACAAAATACACAATTACTCAAAAACTTATAATTGCTAAATTTTGGCATCCAAATAGATTCAGTCCCTTTTGTAATGCCATCATACAGGTTCAGACATATATTGGAGGAATTGAGAAAAGCGCAAAGACCTTCCCAGGATGGACAAAGTGGGGATTTTTTTTTGTCAGTTTTCATTTCTGACCTGTAAATTTATTTGTTGAGATTTGCTGTTCCAGGGGACCATGAAAGGAACCTGACCATCCTGGTGCATATAAAACAATACTAATGAATTAGTTTTGTACTTTACTAAAGGGGTATTATCCTGAATAATGATATGATGTGACACAAGGTACACCTAGATGCATAAAATGGCTGCACGATCTGAGGCCATTACAAGATCATGCAATCCGTGCAATCTTTATACCAACTAACTCGCAAAATGTTGCTGCCCATTAGATTTACTGCAATGTTTTCACATTTGATAGGAGAATGTGGTTTGATGACATCTTTTAACTTTTTCCAAATATGAGCCTGTCCAGATAATGTGGGGGTTCATATTTTGTGCAGATTACCCTCAGGAATCTATATTTCAAGTTCACTTCCATATTTCATACATTAGCCACAGATAAAGGTTGTTTCTAAAAAACAACCCCACTAGAAACAGAGTTGTGAATGTCTGTGTAGACTTTTTGTTGATACTGGGTCTCAGGTGTTATACAGATGCTACTCAAATACAGTTCTGTGGTTGTCTTTAAGATGATGGCTTTTGTGATTTCTGCTGTAATCTTAAGTATCTTCTTGTCATCAAGTTTCCATTGTCCCTGCTTTTCAGTGTGGTTCTTGCTTTGTTTAGATACGGTGACATTAAATACTACAAACAGCGGGTAGTTTTTCAAACTTTTTCATGTTTCTTCAGACTCTCCCACATTAAAGAGCTCATTGTCTGACCTTTTGTAAGGCTGCCATGTACTGATAACCAGTGTTTTATTACTGACTCACCTTTGTAGCTGCCCTTGTGATTTAGTTACTTGGAGTGTGATTGTTTAAAAACTTGCTATTTTATCCATCCCTGTACATATGCACAGTGATCTTACTGCACTCACTCTGCAGTTTGTCCAAGAGTTTGCAGCGTGAGACGGTGCCCTTGCCCTCCCACTCTGCCTTGGCACGCAGATCTTCTGGATGGCTGCACATCAGGTACCTGAGGATGCATATTCCATATCAGCTTCAGTTAATGACAGAAACAGCAGCTCCATCAGACTATGCATTTTAGTCCCAAACCAAACATTACCATACCCGCTTAGGACATGGATGCGGTCCGTGTTGTACTTGAGTGGTGTTAGTTCGCCCCTCAGCACCTGTAGTGCATCCAGCACCTTGCCATCCTCCAGGTACTCCAGGTACTTCTGCTGCAGCAGCAGGAACTTCATCCGCTGCGAGAAACAGAGAGCAAAGGTGTTCCTCCACAGGTGAGAGAGACTGTACGCGTTCCATCACAGGTGACGAGGGGAGAAAATATAAAGGGTGTTCCATCAAAAGGGGGAAAGAGGGAGAGAAAGAGAGAGGACAGGTGTTCCATCACAGGTCAGAGAAAACAGTTTCCCCACTACAGATGGTACGAGTGCTGTAATACACCACCACTGGGTAAAGCTCCAAAGCTAGATTTAAACTGTGTTTATGACCTTGGCAAGCAAGCGTGCGTGTGCATGCACGCACGCACGCTGCCCATGATTAAGAGATCTACTCTGCAGTCAACTACTACAGGACAGGTTTTATTTTATATTTCATTACAGACTTTATCATTTAGTCGCCATTGCAAGATGGATTTTGACTGCACAACTCAAGGGACAATCATCTTAACTTGAATGTAAAATGAAGACACCACTTGAGAATGTTATTGTCTGTTTACTTGTAGCAACAAGTTTTTCTATTGAACTTCCTGAAGAGTACAGTGAGACATTTGTTAACCACTTACACCCTACATCTTCCCTCCTGATCTTAGAACTGAGGTATCAGCAGGTTCTTTCTATCAGAGCATGTAAGTACTTGTTTGAAGTATTTAGTTTGTTACTTTGACTGCTTCAGCTATGTCTCTGTGTTGACACTGTCAACTTCAAAGAGCTGAACACTGAAATAAAACCCTCTAGGACCAGAAGTAAAAACCCAAGTAACATATATGTAATCTTGTCAAACCTCATCACACTGCAAATCACACAAAGAACAGAAATGAAAAATCCAGTCATGAAACAACTCACAGCTGAAAGGGCCGGTTAAGCACAGCTTTGTGACCCTCTACAATCATCAGCCCTGTTACACGTTTTATTTATAATAGTTTATTGGCCGTCACATATCTCTAAACCAAATGTGTCATTAACATCAAACCAGCCAGGCATGTCTTCTGCTGATAAGTGCATAGACGAACACACGTGCCTCTTCTTTCTGCAGTTTGACGAAAGGGTGGATGACCGTCCGAGTTCAGAGACTCATGATGAGAAACAGCTTCCTAAATCAGCCTCATTTAGTGAAAGCCTCACAAGCCATAGATACATATTCCTATGAGGTTAATACATATTCTTCTAAATCCTCATTTGTCCCACCAAAAAAAAAAAAAAAAAAAAAAAAAAAAAAAAAAAAAAAACAAAAAAAAAAAAAAAA